>CP094631.1:23353550-23725189 GCA_023657505.1 Camelina hispida | reverse complement strand
AAATCTTTGAGAAATTGAATTCTGTCACGAAATTGCCCTGGATCACCAAAAACGATCCGACACCGCCATTTCCATGCCCACCAAACCATGATACCAAATAAAGTGGCCCACGCTCCCCCATCCCGATCCATTCGATCTCTCAAATTATCATGAATCCACTCGAGTAAGGACTGAGAAAAAAGGTCTGCAACTTACGAATGGGAACTAACCGCCGCCAAACTCCCTCCATAGCAGATCAATCCCTTAAAACGTGGACAATAGTCTCCTCACCGCAATAACAAACCTGACAAATATTAGTGACACTAAGATGCCTCCTATGTCGCTCTGCATTTGTCATAATAACCTGTTGCATAACCAAGCACAGAAACAAACGAACCCGCTCCGGTGCAACAACATGCCAGATCTTATCAAAAAAACTCTCCATGTTCTGCAACGGTCGATACTCTCGAGTAAGCAGAGCATAAGCCGACTTCACTGTAGAACGACCATCCGTGGTCTCACCCCAAGTCAAACGGTTAACCGCTCTAGTGACTGTATCCAACACAACCGCAACAAGTTGTAAATAAATTGAATCAGACACATACAGAGTAATATGAGACTTATTCCAGCCCATCCCTTCACTCCATAGCTCCCGCAACTTTGTCATCATATAAGCACCATATACTCTCCCATCCTCACCAGCTGCCAACGGTGAGTCTGTAAGCCACGTATCCTGCCAGAATCTTATAACTCGCCCATCTCCGGTTATACAACGCAGTCCTGGAAGTACTACCTCCCGTATCCCTACACAAATGCTCCGCCATGTTGTTGACCAAGCGCTTTTAGGAGTAAGCCAAGATCGATCATGTACATGTCCCACTTTATATTTCGATCTTAATACCTGGGACCAGAGACTCTCACAATTCTGCATTAGCCGCCAACCCACCTTTGATAAGAGAGCTTTATTCATTTCCAAAGAGGACCGTATCCCTAGACCTCCTTCCTTCTTAGGCAAGCAAACACGATCCCAAGCAACCAGGTGCAGTTTTCTCTTACCTTCGGCACTTCCCCACAAAAACAACCTAGACACCTTCTCCAACTTATCAATAGTCGATTTGGGCAAGAGGATAGTGCTCATAGAGTGTATGGGAATCGATAACCTTGATGAAACCTTTTCAAGAACATCTCCATAAGTATCCTTATTGATACGTTTATGCAAGATAGGCATTCCCAAGTACTTGCCTAGATCTTTTGTCGATTTAATGCCACTCTCGTCACTGATCAGCTTCACTAAGTCCCGATGAA
Source organism: Camelina hispida (assembly GCA_023657505.1). Lineage (NCBI taxonomy): Eukaryota > Viridiplantae > Streptophyta > Magnoliopsida > Brassicales > Brassicaceae > Camelina > Camelina hispida. The sequence goes on along the minus strand of CP094631.1, from coordinate 23,723,905 downwards.
CATTGTCGGAGAAAAAGATCTTTGACTTCTCAAAGCTCACCTTCTGTCCCGAAGCTTGACAAAACTTTTCTAACACTCGACGGATAACTCGTATCTGAGCCACCGATGCTTCAGCAAACAAAATAAGATCATCCGCAAAGCAAACATGAGATAGCTTAGGTCCACCACGAGAAAGGCTAATAGGCTTCCATTCCTTCAGGTCAACTGATAACTCAACCATATGGCACAGCCGTTCAAGGCACAAAACAAATAAGAAAGGAGACAACGGGTCACCTTTCCGGAGTCCCCGTGCTGCAACAAAAGACTCTGTTTGTTCCCAGTTCCACAACAATCTCATGGTCGGATCCGATACACACTTCATAATCCACTGCCTCCACTTATCCGGCAACCCGACCACCTGTAGCGTGTCAGCCAAGAAATCCCATCTCACACAGTCATAGGCCTTTTCCAGATCGAGTTTTAGCAACATCCATCCTTTCCTCCCTTTCTTGCGACACATAGAATGAATAGCTTCCTGTACAACAACTATGTTATCGGTACTCAATCTCTCCGGTATAAAACTCGATTGAGCAGGGCCAATCAGTTTAGGCATAACCTTCTTCAACCGCAACACCATAGCTTTGGTAATGGTTTTAAACAACACATTACATAAACTAATTGGTTGAAACTGCATAATTTTCTTAGGTTTAGCTACCTTAGCAATCAACACCAACAATGATGCATTCGTCTCTAGCGGCAACTCCCCTGTAGCAAAGAACTCCAGCACAAAGCGAATAACCGAAGGTCCAACAACATCCCAACACTGATGGTAAAAAACCGGATGATATCCATCTGGGCCTGGTGCTTTAAACTGACTCATACTACGGACTGAAGACTCCACTTCCACACCCGTAAACTCCTTGTTAAGTGCTCCCAACTCCTCTCTTATTAACTTAACAAACCCCACATGTGGTAACTGCACAAACTCCTGATCCACATCATCTAAAGAGTAGAGACGCCGATAGTAGTTTATAGCTAAATTTTCTAGCTCTTGCCTATCCGAGACCCATCTCTCCTCATCATCTTTTAACATCTCAATACGATTCCTCCTACGTCGGATGATCGTCGAGGTATGAAAAAATTTGGTGTTTCTATCACCGAGAACAACCCATTTTTCTCGAGATTTCTGAAACCAAAGTAGCTCCTCTTGTTCTAACACATCCTCCAGCTCTCGCAACACAACCTCCTCCCCTTGTAACAGAGCATCTGAATGATCTACCTGTATCAAATCCTGATCCATTTTAAGCTCATTGACAAGAGTTTCCTTACGTTTTTGAACCAAGCCAAAAACTTCTCTGTTCCATTGTTTCAGTGTATCCCTCAGTCCTCGCAGGGCTTCAGGTGTTGTTATATCTCCATTCCAAGAGTTTACCATTAAGTCCTTAAAACTGGTATGTTTTAACCATGCAGCTTCGAACCTAAAAGGTCACCGACGAGGATCTCCTTTTCCCTCCGGCATCCGTTGTACGTAGAGAGGAGTGTGGTCTGACGCCGTAAATGGCATATGTGTGACCACTGATTCCTGCCATTTCAAGCACGCATGAGCATTACACATCACCCTATCCAAGCGCTTAGCAATGAAGGTATTCACCACACGACCTCTCCGCCATGTAAACCTATTTCCCTTGAATCTCATATCAATCAAGGGCATCTCACTGATCCATTCACCAAAAGCTAGTGAGTCAGCAGACAACAAACCGTTTCCTCCAGTACGTTCATCTAAACGAAGGATCGTATTAAAGTCTCCTCCGATGATGAACGGCTCAGTAATCCCTTGAATAACCTCCCCGAGCTTACCCCATAAACCGCTTCTCCGACTCACCGTCGGTGCTGCATACACCACAATTATATGCATTACTTCCTGACCACGGGCATGAATAAATTGGTCTGAGGACTCCATTATATTCACATCCCCCACACCTGATCTCCATAAAAGCCACAACCATCCTCTCTGACCTTGCGCTTTGACACGGAAAGAATTTTCAAACCCCAAACCTTGACATATACGACTCGCTCTATCACCTCCTGCATGTGTCTCGAACAGAGCCAACACATCCGTATTAAACTTTTTCAACATATAACCTATCGAACGCCGAAAGTTAGGTTTATTTGCCCCGACAATTCCACATTAAGCAATTCATCGTGATTATGCGATATATTTGAGTTCGAATCACCAGAGCGCAACATTAAGCAATGACTTCCCCTGCTGCGTCATGAGGTTTGTCACCCCACACAACCATATCCGTAGGGATCCCCTCATCAAACAAACTTGGAGGTGAATTATTCATCCCCTCAATGCTTAACAAGGTTGAAGATTCCCCACTAACATCGGCCGAAGCAGTTCCCAAACGCTCATCACCCGAGCGCCCCACAACTCCCGTATCCACTCTTAGTCTCTTCCCCGACTCAGACATTTCCAGTTTTTCATCCGTTGGCCCAAAAACCAACCCCCTAGTGGGTCGTACAACATGTTTAGATTTAGTTCGTGGCCCGTTAACCTGGACTGGGCCCCTGTTGCCCGTTTATTATGAAGCCCATTGTCACCACCACTCTTTTTTTTACCGTGAAATGAATACCCTTACCCTCTCTACCTAGTGGCACACGTTGATTCATTTGCCCTCGATTATCAGTGACTATATTTTCCTTATTCTCCTCCATCAGAATACCCCCTTCCTTTAGTCCCGCTTCCAAACTACCAAATTTGTTAGATGTCACAATATTCTCATTATTCTTCTTGCCCGAAATATCCCGGAGATTACGACCCAAATCTTGATCATATCCACCCGGCTCTGAGCTAACCGGATTCTGCACTGGCGTTGACCGCCGTCGTGGTTCCTGAACAACCCGCTCTCGCCGGGGACATGAGTGCACCATATGGCCATACAATCCACACAAAAAACGTATATTCGTTAAACCTTCATAAGATACATAGTATCTTTCTCCATTAATCATCACTGTCCCTTTCAAAGGTCTCTTGAGATCAACCTCCACACATACTCTTGCAAAACAAGCCCTTTCAAAAGTCAGTGTCGTTTCATCCACTCGGAGAGGTTTACCCAACCCACTCGCAATACTCATCAGAATTTGTCGATGGTAGAAACTAAAAGGAAGATTCGATAAACGAATCCATACCGGTGTCGTAACGATGTCATCCCGTAACGGGTCAAACTCTGACAACCACGCTTTCACCATGAGATAACTGCCAAACGCTCGCCACGGCCCTCCCGTCAACAGCGTTAAAAACTCATCCTCCAATCCAAAACGAACCATGAAGTACTGTCGTGGTAGATCCATCACATGCATCATACCCTTAGATTTCCATAGCTCTCGTTGTTTTCGATTCATAGTCTCAATCAAGATACTCCTTCCCAGCACCCTCACAACCATACACTACTTCCACAGCCCATGCATCACATCCAACACCTCCGAACCAATCGTAATAACAGGTTCCCCATCCACCTCATTTGGGAACTCCAAACTAACCCGTGACAAAACGAACGCATCGTCCAAGACCGACTCCGGCACCGGCATACCACCGGCTCTTCTTCCGGTCACCTTCTGCACCCACAAGCCCGGCGTATCCGGAGGATCCCCCGGCGGTCGTGACTTCGCACCAATCTCCATCATCGTCGTATCCTGACTCGCCATAAAAAAATTTTAATTGAACTTTCTTGATGATAAACACGCCATATAAGTTCTTGTTTTATGTAAAATTATTTAAAACAATCTAAAATCTCTTGTTATTCAATTATGGATTTAGAATACTTACTTGAAATCTAGTGTTATTCAAAATATCATAAGTTTTTTAATAATGCTACTTTGAATGATTCTGCAAGACTTTAATTTTTTTGTAGTTGACAAATATGGGTAACAAAATCCTACCTTTTGAAGTAGAATTTTGAAGGATTTCATAAAAAATAAAAAATAAACAGTCTCTTTACGTTCTTTCCTCAGGTTTTCAACTTTACTGATAAGTCCAACTAAAGTTGTATGAATCGTTCACACTTTACATTCTCAAGTTGAACTAACAGAGTATTAGTAATCGGCTTCTTGATCACACTTTACATTCTCAAGTTGGGCTAACTTGTGGTCGACTCTTCTCCGTGCAAGAGATAGAACTGAAGCAGTGGAATTTTGGGGTCTAAGCAAGGGAGCCATAAGCTCCTTGTATGCAATAATGTACTCTTCCAATCCAATCCCGTCATTGCAACTTGCTGCATACGTTGTTTTGTCTACTGAGCCTATTTCCAGGCTGGCCATAGTTGCTGATGGGAATGCACCACTGAATGATGAGTCTCTCAATGATCAGGACTCAAGAGATACTGGTTTGCCATCTGAAGAGAAGCTATGGCTAAGAGACGAATTATCTTGTATGGTTGAGAAGTTAAATCATGAACTTCTTGATACGGATTTAACTGCACTAGAAAGGGTAAATTTCACTTTCAAAAACTTTATTTGATTTATTTTCCCTCTTTAGGCAAGTCAATCAATGTTTGATCACTTCTAGTGGCAGGTGCAAACGTTCATGGCATGGTCTTTGTTGCTCTCGCATGTTAAATCTTTACCTTCACTAACACAAGGACGAGAAAGACTGGTGCAGTATATAGAGAAAACTGCAAATCCATTGATATTAGATAGTCTTTTTCAACACATTCCTCTATAATTATACATGGCACAGAGCTTGAAAAAAATGACGGGGATATTCTAACGGAGTTATCTGTGGTAGCTTCTGTAGACACTCATGCAATTATGACGGGTTCGTCCCTCTCAACGGTTGAATCACTTTGGCCTATCGAAACTGGAAAGATGGCTTCGCTTGCTGGGGCGATATATGGCCTGATACTACGTGTCTTTAACGCCCCCGAACCTTTCTATGACCACGAAGGCCATCGGACAGCCACAAGACGCCACTATGGGAACAGTATCGAGGTGATCGAGTCGAGGGACGAAAGCTGCAGACTTCCCGACCGGTCCTCCCTAGCACAATTCCACCCGCAACCGAGACTACTTAGGCTTTGCAACCCTTGCGGCCTGGTGCGTTGTGTTGGTCCGGACAAGGCCGAGTACCATTTGCAACTTGCCATGTTTTCCCCAAAAACCGAATATATTACTTTAATAAATTATTACATTGTAAATAAGTCATCAAAGCAATATACATAGATAGTCCAAAAATTTTACAATAATCATTTAGAAAAATATAGGGTTTTACAAAGAACACAGAAAACCCTATCCGGCACCCTAATGTTTGCTCCAGCGCTAGACTCACTTAAGCATCCTGCAAGACAAAATAATATCATGAGTAATCTAAGATTACTCAGTGAGCCTGGGCACCCCTTTCTCCTAAACAGGATTCTACTTCCCCAACCCGACTACCCCGGCAAGCAAAGAAAACAAGCAAGGCAAACTAGCAAGCAAGTAATCAAAGCAACGCAACAGAAACAATAGCGGAAGCAATTGAACAGCAAACAAGCGAGAGAGGTTAGATCAACGCGATTCGACTCGGACGATCTAGACTCACTACTCACGGAGAAAGACGACTAAAGGGAACAAGGACTACTTGGACACTTTAGACTCTTAACTCATACACGACTCGCAAAGACGACTAGAATAAAACAAGGGACACTTGAATACTCTAAACTCTTCCCTCCTATCAATCAAACAAAGACATCTAGAATACAACAAGGAATACTTGAAATACCCTAAACTCTTTCACCTAAGGGCCCTCGATAGTCTGTTCCGTTCTACAACGTTTCCCATGCCGAGACCACAAAGGTAACCAGAATGAGCCCACATAAATGCTACACCCTCATGTAGCGGTCACACTAGTAGCTAGCTAGTCGTGACATTGTCCCGCGCGAGTGGTCATCGGGAACTCTCGCGAGACAAACCGCATTTGGAATAGAAGATTGACTTCACTATTCTAGCTAGGACTCGAGAAACAAATTCAAGAGACTTCGCTAAAATACTCACAACAACTCAAGCAAGAAGATCAAGCAAAACAAGCAAGAGAACATGCAACAATCGACAAGCAACAAGAATGATAATTCAAGCAACTTATGATTATTCTAGATGCATGCAACCAATTTGTCCAACTTAAGCAAATTAATGCAACAAGTTTATTTACGCATGCAAGCCAGTTTGATTCAACCGTTTAAATCCTTTAAGTCCAATTAAGCATGCAAGCTAACCTTATTCGATTTTATGCAATAAAATTTGCAAATAAACTTCACCAATTTAATCATGCATGCAACCGATTTTTAAGCAAGAAAGTTTGCTAGTAAAATCCACTAAGTCTCAACATGCATGCAATCCTCTTAACCAGTTTTTAAGCGATCCAATTTACTTAATATGCATCCAAATTCATATTCCTTGGTGATTCCTAGCTCAAATTCGATGTGCATTTAAACATGAATCTAGCATGAATCTTACCATATTTTGCATGCATCAAATTAAACCGATTCTAACATGAATCTAGTCTACATGCAACAAACAAAAGGGAAACTTGCAAAGATCAAAAGATCAATGAAGCCCCTACATGCATTACCGCAGAACTCACCCTTACGCAACTGATGATGACCGGACTCCACTGCACCACGGATCAGACAATCTTCTTCTTCGCGTCAGACAGCGTCCCGCTCTTTTTCCGCTTTCGTCCGCAACCACCTTCTCTTTTCGGCTCGCTCTCGACATAATCACCGTCTCCTTCTCGGCTCGCTCTCGACACAATCTCCGTCTCCTTCTCGTCTCTCTCTCGACGCAAGCAGCGTCTCGCAATGGTCTCTCTCTCGTTTTTCTCTCGGATTTGAGAGAAACAAAAGCTTTAGTGTTTGAGTGTTTTGTGAGGAATGAGAGAAAATGAGCAAATGAAGTCGCAAGCCCTCTATTTATAGACTCGACCTCTCCTTCTTCTTCCCTTAGTGCGGTTTGACAAATGGCAATTTTTGTTTGCATGTGGCGCGTGCGTTGCACTACCCAATCCCCATGCTACATTCCATCTTGTAACACAAAATTCTTTCTGCATGAAGGGCATGTAACCTGATTGGGCACTTTGCAAAGGAAGAACAATTCCCGCTTCCCTCGGCAAAACCCGTCCTCTCATCCGACGCTTTCGAAATTTCTCGGCATTTCTCGGTCTCGCTCGGACACTCCTCTTGGTCATCCCTCGGACACTATCGGTCCTCTCGGCAATACTCGGACACTATCGGTCCTCTCGGCAATACTCGGACACCATCGGTCCTCTTGGCAATACTTGGACAATTCTCTCGGTCTATCGAACACTGTCGGTCCTCTCGACAATACTCGGAAAATTCTCTCGGTCTCTCGATCTTCTCTCGGACATCACCCGGACATCACCCGGACATCTCTCGGATGTCTTGATCTTCTCTCTCGGTACTTAACCATCTCTTCCGCGTGTGCCGTTTCCGCATAGACCGTTAACTTCCGATCGGTCTTAAGGTCTCGATCGCACCTCCGGTCACTTCGGTCTTGGCTCGGCCATCCTCCGACTCATGAATTTTTCCTCGGACTTCCTTTGGTCATTCTTCTTTATCTTACTTCCTCTTCCATTCTAAGTCTTTTCCGGGTCATTTCCTCGAACTTTTATTTTGGGATTTTTGCCCTTAGTGAGGGTCATTATAGTGTCCTTCCAGCTTATGTTCGAAAATGGTTTAGCAAAATGCGTGACCGTTCTGTATCATCTCTGATTGAAGCATTTACAAGATCGTGGTGCAGCCCTTCTTTAATAAAGAACAAACTGTCTCAGGTATGTGTTGGGCATAATTTTAGTCATGTAAATTGTAATAGATAAATTCTATTATGATTATGATATAGTATGTAAATAATAGAGAATTATGCATTCTCCAAGAATATTGGGTCAGTGCCGGCCGAAACGGTGAACGTTGACTCAATCCCAGCCAAAACGGTGAGCATTGACTCAATCCCAGCCAAAACGGTGAGCATTGACTCAATCCCAGCCAAAACGGTGAGCATTGACTCAATACGGGCCGTAACGGTAAGCAATGGGTCAATACAGGCCGCAACGGGATATGGCCACCAATATCGTTAAGAGAATATTCGAGTATATCTCTAGAGTAGAATATTCAAAACGACCTTATCTCATGTAGAGGCGGTTACTCAAGCCCAAATCCCATGAGGATTAGGGTAAAGAGACTTCTCTATAAAAAGGGAGCGAAATCAACACAATAGGGGACGAAATCGAGAGCAGAACAAGAGACCTAAAACACAGCCACACGACTCAATTCCAAAGCATTGCTAGGATTACTCGTTGTACCTTAAACTCTTGTATTTGAGCTCGATACTTTGATCAATAAAAACGACTATTCAATATCTATTTCTTGTTTCCGCAGTCTCTAAACAAATCGATTATTTTTGCCCAAACAATTGGCGCTAGAAGGAGGGGCAGAGTAAACTACGTGAGATGACAGGAAACGGAAGTGATACGACTAATGTCGAAGCGACTGTCGCCGCTCAACTGGAAGCTCTGACTGCCAGGATGAACGAGATGGTGCAGAAGCTGACACAGATGGAGGCCGATAACGCCAGACTACGGGAGGAGAACGCTTCGCTGATGACAGCAGGGAGAATTTTTACCGAAGCAAGCTCTAGGTTTCGCCGCGTGAATCGGATGCAAGACCTTAACTCAACGCCTAGAACCAATAATCGAACACCCACAGCGGCAGATGCTCGGCTGGAGACTCCTCGTCAGGAAGAAAACGGCGGAGGAAACCCTGAAACAAGACAGGCACGTGAAAGCGTTACCCGAGAAGATAACTTGGATCAACAAGGAGTTGTCAACACACCAGGCGTAACAGGAATCGAACATGAGCCATATACCAAGTCATCTGAAGCCGCTTACTTGGAAGCTTTGATCACAAAACGATTGGGTGCAGTAGAAGCTATGATTCAACGACTACTGGGAGTGGCTCTACCGATTCGGAAAAGCAACTTGCACTCTTATGCAGATACACCGTTCTCTGATGAAATCACACTCACTGAGATGCCGAGAAAATTCATGCTACCAACAATGAAGATGTATGATGGAACATTCGACCCGGATGACCACATAGCTCAATACAAACAACGAATGTTCACGACGGCTATCCAGAAAGAGTGTAGGGAGGCAACTATGTGCAAGGGATTTGGCTCAAGTCTCACAGGGGCTGCGCTTCAGTGGTTTATCAACTTGCCAAATGGCTCAATAAATTCGTTTGCATCATTGACAGACATTTTCGTTGAACAATTCGCAAGCAGCAGGAACCTCGAAAAAACAGCAGATGATCTGTATGAGGTGCGACAGAAGAGAGATGAGTCATTTCATGCCTATGTGGGACGATTCAACAAGGAGAAGGTGTCAATACCGAGTTGCAACATGTCTACTGCCATATCGGCATTCAAAAGAGGTTTACTCCCAGATGGTGACTTATACAAAGAGCTAACCAAATACCAATGTAGAACGATGGAGGATGTACTCTCACGTGCATGGGCTCAGATAAAATGGGAAGAAGACTCGGCTTATCACCAACGACGTTCGCCACGGTCTGACCGCGCTGTGAGAAATGAAAGGTCGAGTAGGGATGACAAACCTTACTAAAGACCTAAGGACGAGAACACTAAGAGTGAAAGAAGGAACACGCATCGACCATTGAGCGGAGCAGACGACTTGAAACCCAGATCATCAACATGGCCAGATATTAGTAACCTTTCAATCTCGCATGCACACTTAGTCGGTGTACTGAAGGAGATGGGTGAAAACGTGAGATGGCCTCCAAAGATGAATGCACCTGACAACAAGCGGAACGCCTCAAAGTGGTGTGAATTCCACAATGATCACGGCCATAGAACAGAAGATTGCATCTCATTGAGGATGGAAGTGAATGAGCTGTTGAAAAAAGGATACTTGAGAGAATTTGTCTGACAAAACCCAAAATCGATTGGATGGCGAAAGCAATAAGCAAATCGCGATCACAGACGCTCCGCTTTCACCTCCAAAACATGATCAAGTTATCAATGTTATCTCTGAAGGATCAGAAATAAGCGGTATCACTCATTCAGCTGCAAAGAGAAACACTAGAGCTGTCAAGAACCCTCAAAGCAAAGGGAATGCTACATAAAGCGACATGCCAGCATGGACAATAACATTTACAACCAATGAAAGCAGCGTATCCACCCCGCATCACGATGCGTTAGTCATACAATTGACAGTGGCGAATTGCCTGATGAAGAGGATATTAATCGACAATGGAAGCTCAACCAACATCCTTTACATGCAAACATACAAAGAGTTGGGTCTCGACAATGAAGGACTGACACGAAAATCTATCCCATTAGTGGAATTCAGCGGTGAGGTCAAGCAGAGTATTGGTGAAGTGACACTTCCAGTATATGCTGAGGGGGTTAACAAACACACGAAGTTTTTGGTAGTGGACTGTGCTTCAGCTTACAATGCTATTATGGAGCGCCCTTGGATTCACGACATGGGAGCCATCCCATCGACTCTACACCAAATTATCAAATTTCCCACCCCATGGGGAGTGAAAGAGATTGCAGGGGAACAAGAGAGTTCACGCTCATGTTATCAGACTACCTTAAAGGGTAAAGGTCAACAATTATAGCAATTACAAAGTCATTGAAGTTCATGGGTCAGGAGCTTATAAGTTGCAAAACTTAAAAGAAAAAACTCTCCCCAATAGCTGGAATGCCCTGCATCTGAAAAATACTACTTTTATTGTTTTGGGTTCTTGGTTTTTGATTATTTATTTATGGTGTTTTCAAGTTTTCCGAGGATTAACACTACATGTCTCAAGTTATAGACAATGGTTTTAATAAAACTGAGTTCTGGTCCATGTGACATGCTTTTCAACAAATTACGAATTGAAGTCATTGATACATGGACACCTGAACAATAGGCTCTCTACAAAAATAGGGTAATCACCTGAAACGCGAAGCATTCGCTACAACTTCCTATTAATGAGACGTCGCTATAGGAATGTAACAAATCTGGAATCCACATGATGGTCGGATCCAAATTTAGCAAACTTGACAGCAAAACACTTGCTAACAAGAAATGAGCTATGAAACACTTTAATTGGGTCACGAACCCGTATCATGTCGCCAGCATGACATCAATCTTTTGCTTGTGGCAAATTCGTTAATGTGTAACCAATTCAAGGAATTGGTTAGGAACCACATTGTCTATTGAAAACCAATATAGAATCAGTGTGTAACCAATTCATGAAATTGGTTAGGAACCACATCGTCTATTGAAAACCAATATAGAATCAGTGTGTAACCAATTCATGAAATTGGTTAGGAAGCACATCGTCTATTCAAAACCAATATAGAGTCAATGTATAACCAATTCAGGAAATTGGTTAGGAACTACATTATTATTTTAAAGGCTAATGTAGAGACAATGTGTAGCCAGTTCAAGAAATTGGTTTGGAACCACATTGTCGTCTTGAAGCCAATTTATTGGCTAGGGACCACATTGTCTATATAAAAGCCAATGTAGGGTCAATGCATAGCCAATTCGTGAAATTGGTTAGGTACCACATTTAAAGCCAACGCACGTACAGCCAAATCAAGAATTTGGTCTGTTGCAAAGTCGTTTTCGAACCAATGCGGACTCAGTGTACAGTCAATTCGGGAAATTGAATATGGCTGCTTTATCGTTTTAGACCAAAGGCATAGCCAATGTGCAGCCAATAAAAGAAATTGGTTATAGACCATATTGTCATTTAAAAGCCAATGTAAAGGCAATGTGTAGCCAATTAAAGGAATTGGTTAGGAACCACATTGTCATTTAGAAGCCAATGTAAAGGCAATGTGTAGCCAATTCAAGGAATTGGTTAGGAACCACATTGTCATTTAAAAGCCAATGTAAAGGCAATGTGTAGCCAATTCAAGGAATTGGTTAGGAACCACCTTGCCATTTAAAAGCCAATGTAAAGGCAATGTGTAGCCAATTCAAGGAATTGGTTAGGAACCACATTGTCATTTAAAAGCCAATGTAAAGGCAATGTGTAGCCAATTCAAGGAATTGGTTAGGAACCACATTGTCATTTAAAAGCCAATGTAAAGGCAATGTGTAGCCAATTCAAGGAATTGGTTAGGAACCACCTTGTCATTTAAAAGCCAATGTATAGGCAATGTGTATCCAATTCAAGGAATTGGTTAGGAACCACATTGTCATTTAAAAGCCAATGTAAAGGCAATGTGTAGCCAATTCAAGGAATTGGTTAGGAACCACATTGTCATTTAAAAGCCAATGTATAGGCAATGTGTATCCAATTCAAGGAATTGGTTAGGAACCACATTGTCATTTAAAAGCCAATGTAAAGGCAATGTGTAGCCAATTCAAGGAATTGGTTAGGAACCACATTGTCATTTAAAAGCCAATGTAAAGGCAATGTGTAGCCAATTCAAGGAGTTGATTAGGAACCACATTGTCATTGAAAAGCCAATGTAAAGGCAATGGGTAGCCAATTCAAGGAATTGGTTAGGAACCACATTGTCATTTAAAAGCCAATGTAAAGGCAATGTGTAGCCAATTCAAGGAATTGGTTAGGAACCACATTGTCATTTAAAAGCCAATGTAAAGGCAATGTGTAGCCAATTCAAGGAATTGGTTAGGAATCACATTGTCATTTTAAAGCCAATACAGATTCAACGTGAAGCCAATTCACGAAATTGAGTAGTAGTCATGTTGTCTATTTAAAGCCAGCGCGCGTACATCCAATTCAAAAAATTGGTTAGGGACCATATTGTCTATTTAAAAGTCAATGTAGAACCAATGTGTAGCCAAATCAGGAAATTGGTTAGGAAATACATTGGCTGCCAATTCAAGAAATTGGGTAGGGACCACATTGTCTATTTAAAGCCAATGTGCAGCCAATTCAATAAATTGGTTAAGGCCAAATTGGCGTTTTAGAGCCAATCTGGAGTTCAAGTGCAGCCAATTCAATCAAGTGGATATGGCCACATGATGGTTTAGACCAACACCCTGTCAACGGTGTATCCAATTAAAAGGGTTGGAACCAATGTGAAGTCAAGTTATAGCCGATTCATGTGACTTCGGTTACGACAACTTTATCATTTAAACAGTCGATGTGAAGCCAATTCGGTGAATTGGCTAACACTAAACCGGCAATATCGGGCCAATGTGGAACCAAGTGTATAGATTGGTTAAGCCAGTATAGAGCTCGTACGTAGCCATTTCAAAGAATCGACTTTGAGAAGAAATAATCACTACGGTGTCACTGCTTAACATTACAAATGGCAAAGTCAAGCCGAATTGATACAATGGCAGATACTGCAGCTAAAGAGATTACATATGCGTCCAATAATAAGATCACTATGACAACCTACATATGACAATGTTCTACTAGAACTAGAAGACAAAAGCTAAATAAGTCATAACGAGGGGAGAAAATAGTTGGTCATGGAGCAATGGGTTCTGAGTCATCCAGCCTGGAGTCAACCTGCTCTTGAGCTCCAATCTGAGCAAGGGAATCCCCGAAAGTAGGTGGAGGCATCCCCTTAAACAGCGCCTGACTCCGCATCACGGTTTGGTACTGCATATCCACTTCACCTAGATCCCATTTCTTATGCTCCCCCAACAGGCATTCACGCAATGCCTCCCATCGAGCTATGATGGTTGCCCCATTCAAGTAGAAATCTAGCTCATACTTTAGGACCTCAATTAGCTTCTTGAGGGAGACAATCTCATCTTGAAGCACTTCCTTCTCACCAAATGATCTCTCATTGTTGGCTTTAAGGTCAATTATGGCCTGGTCACGTTCAACCAATTTGGCTTCCAAAGTCGCGATGTCACGGTTCTTGAAGGCAATGGTCTCGTGAGCAGAAGCAGTTTTTGATTTCTCATTGCTCAACTCATGCTTCAGACTCTCATTGATTTGATGCTCAGAAGAAAAATTTTCTCAGCAAGATGAAACAAAGACATCGCCTGCAACAGGAAAAAAAAAACAATGAATGGCCAAAACGGCTAAGAAAAAGAAAGAATGGATGTTAGAACAGGAGTTCCAGCCTCATAACTTAATAGGCCGCAACCTGAAATACCTTGAAGAGGTCAACGAAAGTATCATCAACATTGGAGGCAGTCCCAACAGTGACTAACGATTCAAAGTCATGAGTGAGAATTCCAGATTTCAACTCTTCAGCAACCAAAGAGAAAAAGACTTCACATGTGAAGAGGAGAAGTGATGTGGCAAGCTCCTATCAAATGTGAAGCAAAGAGAAGTCCACGAGGACTTAATGTAGAGTAATCAAAATTAAGAGCACTAAAGAGTGCATACGTCAGTTCTAAGAGAGTGGGGGCAAACTCATTGATTTGATGTTCCAAGAATATTGGGTCAATGCCAGCCAAAACGGTGAACGCCAAGGAGTGCATACATCAGTTCTAAGGTACGTTATTCAATTTGTCATACGTGAAACTTCTATAGTTAATGCCTTAGACTACACTACTCTCTAAATTCTTAATAAGAAAATAGAGAGTGGGGGCAAACTGTTGGGCATAATTTTAGTCATGTAAATTGTAGTAGATAAATTCTATTATGATTATGATATATTATGTAAATAATAGAGAATTATGCATTCTCCAAGAATATTGGGTCAGTGCCGGCCGAAACGGTGAACGTTGACTCAATCCCTGCCAAAACGGTGAGCATTGACTCAATCCCAGCCAAAACGGTGAGCATTGACTCAATCCTTGCCAAAACGGTGAGCATTGACTCAATACGGGCCGTAACGGTAAGCAATGGGTCAATACAGGCCGCAACGGGATATGGCCACCAATATCGTTAAGAGAATATTCGAGTATATCTCTTGAGGAGAATTTTCAAAACGACCTTATCTCATGTAGAGGCGGTTACTCAAGCCCAAATCCCATGAGGATTAGGGTAAAGAGACTTCTCTATAAAAAGGGAGCGAAATCAACACAATAGGGGACGTAATCGAGAGCAGAACAAGAGACCTAAAACACAGCCACACGACTCAATTCCAAAGCATTGCTAGGATTACTCGTTGTACCTTAAACTCTTGTATTTGAGCTCGATACTTTGATCAATAAAAACGACTATTCAATATCTATTTCTTGTTTCCGTAGTCTCTAAACAAATCGATTATTTTTGCCCAAAAAGTATGTGCAAGAAAAATATTTTCTCATCTCTGAGAGTTGCATTGAAGTCTCAGTAATGCATTTGTAAATACTCTGTTCATTGTTTATGTGAGCCGCAGATAAAGAAGGCAGACGTTAATGATGAGAGCTTTTCAGTCAGCATAAGTAAAGCGGCAAACGAAGTAGTTGCTACATATACGAAGGATGAAACGGGGATGGATCTCGTGATCCGGCTTCCAGTTTCTTACCCACTCAGGCCTGTTGACATTAATTGCACAAAAAGTATTGGCATAAGCTATGCAAAGCAGAGGAAGTGGTTGATGTCTATGCAATTGTTTGTCCGTAATCAGAATAATATCCAGTTCCATCATATAGACCAATAATACGATGGCAGAAAAAGTTGGTAGATTCACGAAAATATATGATTACATCTTCCTTCTTCATTTGCTTACGCTCTAGCTGGAGAACAGAACACATGGGCTACAATGATTTGTCTTTTTTTTTTTTTTTGTGTTGTAAAATCATGCAAAATTTACTAATAAAATCTTATACAATCTCATAGAATCACATTTTATTTCTAAAAAAAAATAAAAAAAAAAAATCCAAAACACAATTAAATCTCCTAAAAATCTTTTAAAATCTTTCAAAATTCTAAAATATTAAAATCTTACCAAATCCAAGTTCAATAGCCCCTCTTAATACCTACCATAAACAATCTTATCTAACTATATCAATTCCCGAAAACTAGCATATAATTTCTAAGGGAAGTTCATATAATTTTAGCAACTTAATCGAAACAAATCTCGGAAATTATCACCACAATATCGAACAATTAACATAATCTTATAATGTTACCATAGTAGATCTTAAATTTTGAATTATGTATCCACGATCTCTGTTATGGATACAATTTTATTAATCAATTCTATCATATATAAAACATTGAAATATTAATCACAAAGTCAAAATTCCAAAATTTAAAGAATGTTACCTAATATGCATATCAAGATTGTATCATAATCCATATATACTTCGGATAACTTTATGAGATTACTATTGTTGCTAAATCTATTAATTACTAATATGTTAATATCTAAAATTTGAAATTTAAAATTTACAGATGAACAAAAAAACGTTTAATATATTAAATATGGGTACTTTCTTGAATCATTAGACTGTTTTTTATTATTATTAATTTGGCATCATTCGAGATTAGGATTGATTGCTCAATTGCTCAATCTTTTGGTAATACACTCCTTATTATAACTTAATCATGTCATATGATATGTGTTTAGATCGGTTTCTCTCTTTTACGTGTAATATGTAGGTCCCGTAATATGTATGATATAATTTTCTGTATATAGCAATCACAACTGTGGTAACAATATCTGAGATCTTGAAGAACAATCGAGTGATGGACTCGCATCAGAAAAGAGTAAGTCAATTACTCAATTCTCTCTTCTTAAATACCATCAATCTTTATGTAAACCATTATCTTTCTTTTTTAAATCAAGAATTTGTTTCCTCTTTGGTGTTAAACAACAGAGGTGTTAACATCAACCTTGGCAATGAAAATTAAACCAACGGAAGGATGGTTTAATAGGTAAACGCAAGTTTTGTTATTTTAACATGAGGTTTCATTAACTGCATACTTTTACTGACATTCTTTTGGGTTTGAAATTGTTGCAGATTAAGATAATGGTTGAAAAATTCAATCATATAATTGACACCAAAGACCAACGACAAGACTCTGGAGAAGGAAACTAATGAGGCCGCCTCGGAAGCACAAAGAGTTGTTGCCACCGGTTCCTAGAGACCAATGCCAATGAAGAAGAAAAACGATTTCTCCTTTACTCTGTTTGCTTTTTTTTTTTTTTTTTTTTTTTTTTTTTTTGGTGACATATCAAACATAATACTCTTAAACATGAAAGTAATTGTTTGTTTAGCTAAAAATAGAATTCTTTATTTTTGCACTATTTAGTAAGTGTGTTTTGAATCTCTTACATATATTCCCATCTCATTTTTCAGGATGAAATATATTTTCTTATCTATTGGACTAAAGTATACAATCTCAAATAGATAAAACTATACTATTAAAAGGTTAGCATGTTTAACTATGTAGGTATAAAGTTCTTTATTATTACATGCAATACCATTGAATACAGTTTTAGGAAAAAAAAATACAAAAAGCATTTTTGATGGAACCTGGGACGAAGGCCAGAATCAGGACGTGTACCAGGACAGAGCCGCACAAGGAGCCATGGACGCGGCCGCGACCGGATCAAGACGGCCATTGGTCTAAACACCAAATTTGACGCCTGAAACAACCACAAGGAGCCGAACAGCAGCTAGGGCCGCCAAAAAGAAGTGTCTCATCTTTGTCCAAACTTTTGTCCGAAAACAAGAGGAGTTCGAACATGGAGCCATTCAACCAGCCGGACAGCCGACCCAGGTTCCTTTCTCGGTCTTCACCATTACACAAGGGTGAAGACCTCCAAGACATTAGGAAAGTAGTACTCTTTTTTCTATCTTGGGTTTGTCCCAATGGGTTTACCAAGGAGGTTTTAACGAGGCTATGAACCCTAGTACTTATGTAAATTCTAATCTATTTTCAAAACCTTTTTGCAACTCTAGACGGTTGTAACAGACGTTATTTTTTTTTGAATTAGTTTAACATTATATATTTTTTTTTTAAAAAGGTAAATGCATACATATATATATGAGACCAAAAAATTATAGTTTTTTTATACATCAACGTGAGCTCGATAACTTTTTGCTATTACTAATTTTATTAAGGTCAAAATTATTTGAAAGTTTTTCAAACTGTCTCTCTTTTTCCGCTATCCCAATCTCCTATAAATAGGAAATTGGGATATATATATATCCAATCAAGGAACACATACCCTAACTAAGCAAGCATAAAAAACCATAGATACTATTTTTTTTTTTTTTTTTTTTTTTTCGCTTTCTCAATTTCCTATAGATAGGAAACGGGGATATATTCAATTAAGGAACACATACCCTAAATACTTATGTTGCATGGAAACTCTTTTTGAGGTGCGTTTCCCGTTTTCGAAACGTTTCGGTGGAAATTCGGAAACAAGTCACAGAAACACGATTCCTAAAAATCTCTGTTTGGAAACACGATGGAAACTCCGTTTTCGTTTTGGAAACTCTGTTTCCGTTTTGGAAACGCGGCGGAAACTCTTTTTTATAATTTCAAAATTTAATAAATAAATAATTTGAAAATATAAGCATTCATGATACATATAATGAAAAAAATATAATGTAATTAGTAGCTTAAAAGTTAAAATCCCTAAATATATGACTATGCTGGTAAAAAAAAGTTGATTTTGAACCTTCATTTTTTTTACAGTTTTACTTTTAATTAAACTATCTAATATTTCTGTTTTGAATTTGTGTTGTTTGTATATTTTTTTAATATGGTTTTTATGTTTGGGGACTTATTATATCTATATATATACGTTTCCTACACGTTTCTATTACTTAATTTTTTTGAAAAAAATCGTTTCCCATTTCCGAAACGTTTCGTTTCCGCGTATCTGTTTCCGTTTCCATGCAACCTAGCTAAAATGCCTTAATGAGATTTCTTAATATATATTTTTTTCATACTTCCAGCCTCTACTTGAATGTCAGATGAAGCGTACTGCTTGAATGTCAGATCATACTGTAGTTTAGATTTGTTATCTTTTACAAATCAAAGTGTCCAATGAGAAAAAAACTCTTTCTCAACTCTTTATTAATACAAATATTAAACATGTCCCCTTACAAAGCGCACACACACACAGATATATATATATATATATATATAATACAAAAAAGAAGAATAAAACAAAGATTAGGCTACGCGAATAGCCTAATCAATTCAAGGAAATAACGGAAATTATGAAATTGAAACAAAAGCAAAACCAGACTCAGATTATGCCAGAAGTCCAAGAGCTTGCTCAAACGAGGAAACTCCGCGTCAGAAACACAAACTCTCGGCAATGGTATTTTTTATTTTATTTAATTATTAAGAAGAAAAAGTGTGCAGGGGTGGAAGAGGGCAAAGTGATCAGTGATCAGAGAATGTTGCACCCCTGAATGGTACGCATTTGCGCTTCCATCTGGTCACGCATACGTCCTTCCATGTGTTTTAACTTTTCCATCAGTTCATATTTTTCACGGAGGCTCAGCTCCTGTTCTTTTTCTCTTTTCTCAAAGAGCTTCTGTTGTGCTTCATTAGCTATTCTCATATTTTTCTCCAGCTGAGGAAAAGACAAAGATATATTGTTAACGTCCATTTCAACACCACTTTTATGCATATGTGTGTGTGTGTTTTTTTGTCAACGAATAGGAGGAGTTTATACACCATATCTGCCATTGCCTTGAGGTTTCGTTCATTCGTTAGCTGTAGCTCCTTCCTCAGTGCTTCGAGTTTTTCTTCTGAATACGATTTTGATTTAAGCGCCTCTTGTTCTCTCTCATGCCTATCATTTTCTTCCTGATGAGGGAGAGAATTTGATTTCAGCTTTAAAACACACGAGAGATACATGTAAACGGAATAAAAATGGGAAACTGTTTAACCTTTATCTTATAGTACATCTCATCGGTATACGGAATATTGCGGTTCTGCTCTCTGACTTGGTCGATAAGTTTGAGAAGTTCATGTACTTGCTTTCTCTTTTTCTCCTCCTCCTTGGTTTTGTTATCGAACAGGATCATTCGTTGGCCACACAATATGAGCACTCTCTGAAACCAAAGAGTGCAAATTTCGTAAATTCCAAAGCTGGAAACCTCACAGAGTTCACAAATTTGATCAAAAATTACCACGCACCTTTAAGAAGTCAGGCAAGTTACCACCCAAATATTCCTGCAGTGTCATACCATCCTCTTCTAATACATCTCCCCCCGTGAAAACAATGATGAGGTAATCAACAATCTTACTGCCGAAAAGGACCTGCAAGGTACTAAGTACCATCTCTTCCTCTTGACTCATTCGAGTCCTTGCAGATAAAACCAATAGCACAGCATGTAGCCCTCCATCCGCTAGAGTTAGGCATCTAACGATTTCGTTACCGATAAAATCAGCGGACAGCGACAAATCAAACAGACCTGCAACAAACAAACCCCGGTCCGTTAATTAGTTACATATATATATATATATACAATCACCGCCATATAAAATTTGTAATGACACAACATACCAGGAGTGTCAATCACATTGAGTATAGGACCTTCTGGTGTCACGGTTCTAACTGCGTGGCATTCCGTTGTAACACCTGATGCTTTTGATTTCGATTTGAACACATTTGATCCGACGATAGTGTTCCCGGTGGCGCTTTTTCCGTTCCCCGTACGCCCAACTAAAACAATGTTTTCGATCGGATGTGGCTGTGATACCACATATTCTTTCTTATCAGCTTTCTTATGCTCTTCCTTCGCTGGAAAAAACTCACCATTCTTCTGATCATTGGCCATTTGGTTAAAATTTCCTTCAACCCTTCAATATATCAAGTAAAATGTTTAATTGTTAACTCATAGATCAAAGTGATAACGTTGAAAAGACATATATATCGTTACTATTTACGGGGGAAAAAGGCTATAACCACATGAAAAGTATTGAACGGATCTTATATTTCTTTTCAAATCTAGAGAAAGCTTAGAGAGCATGTAAACTCTAAGTAAAAAGCCATACAAGTTGATCGATAAGAAATTACAAAAAGAAAAAAAAAGGAAGAAAAAATGACGAACTTGATTTTTCTGGTTCTCTTAAACAGATGGTGGGCAGAAGTAGTTAATCGCAAAGCTAGTTTCCAAGTTTAAATAGAACAATTTGAAGTTTTTTTTCCATTAAAATAAATAAATTTAAATATATATATATATATTATATTATATTATATTTAAATAATATATACTATATTATATATATGATACCCTCTTACATGAATACAATTATACAATGTTTGCCACCCAATTGCTTAAATTTCTATGACTCTTTTAGTGGTTTTCTTTGTTTTGATAATTTAGAATGAGCATTTGCTTATATATATTGCAATATATGAAGGTTTAGCTTGGTGACACTATAAGAATTCTAAGCACAAAGATAAAAGATGAATGAAACCAATGAAAAACTTAAATTTTAAACGGAAATTACGTACAGTGAGAATGAAGAAAAAGAATAAACTATCATGATAAATGATAATGATTTGAAAAATATTTATGAAAAGAAGTTAAATAAATTTTAATAAAATGTATTAAAATTCATCTTACAGATTATTTTTAAATTAAATTTATAAATTTCGTGGTAGTTAATTTGTTTTTACATGTAAATTATAGTAGCAATCTGAATATTTTAAATTAAATTAAATTTCTCTTTGAAAACATCTCACATATTTATTTTACCATCGATATAATATACTTCAATCATGGAATTAGTTTAACACAAAAATTTGTATGGTTTCAAGCCAGTTTGTAATCATGGAACTGTCTATGGTGAGTCTTTCGCTAACAGAGATAAAGCTTCGTAAGCAGATTGATCTCCTTACTATGAAGTTTCATGTGAACTCATCAATTCTGACGTTGAAACATTAATATTGATTACTATTTCCATGAAATGGGTTCTCATCTTTAGCCCTGAGATTATTATCCGCTATCCGCGGATATCCGTATTTGTATTCGAATCCGCTCCGGAAAAAACGGATATCCGGACAAACGGATACGAATACGGATAGTGAAATATCGGATAAAACGGATACGGATATGAATACGGATAGTGCTAAATTTCAAAACGGATAACAGATATCCGTTTTTTCTCGGATACCATGTATTATATTCGGATACGGATACGGATAATACTAAGTTTTAAAACGGATATTCGATTTTTCACGGAAATCCGGTATTTATATACGGATATCCGGTATTTTTGTCCAAAATACATGGTATTTTATACAAATACGATGTATTTTAGTCCAAAATACATATATTTAAAAAAAAAAATTACGGATATCCGCGGATATTTGCAGATAATCAAATTTTTAACGGATATCAGGATAACGAATATCCGAAATTTTCGGATACGAATACGGATAATAAATTACGGATAAAACGGATACGGATACGGATACAGATATCTCAAAAAAACCGGATATCCGCTCCGTTTACAGGCCTACTCATCTTTCTTGCTAATAATATTAACTAGGTATTAACCCGCGGAAAACCACGAGCTGAACTTTTTTTTGATAAAAATTTGTAATAATTTATTTTGTTATTATGTTATTTATAATGGTTTGTGATTAAAAATTCGGTTTGCTTAATATTATAATTTTTCTATTTTAAAATTTTTTGTTGAAAACATGTCAATAAAACATTTGCATGTAATGACTAAAGTCTAATATTTATTTTTCTTCCTCTCTCTCTGTATTTGAAACTGAGTAATTCAAACAAATAAAATAAAAATCAGGAAAGTTAAAGAAGAAAATGATAAGATACTATATTTATATCTTTTATTTATTAATTTTTAAAATCTAAGCCGTTAAACGGAACTGTTATATATTTTATTCGATTAGATTTTTGATAAAAGTTTTAACCCATGCTGCAAAATTTTTTTGATGAAATTTGTAGTTATATAGATTTTATTCGATTGAATTTTTAAAATTTTAGTTGTTAATTTTTGTTTTTTTTTTTTTTTTTTTTTTTTTTTTCAACATTTCTGCATTATGGGCCACAACTGGCCGGCCCATTAGCCAAATTCCTACATGCGCAGGAGCCGGAACTCGATCCCGGGTGTGATGGTGCCTTGTGCATTAAGGACTTACCTTTGGCCACTGCACCAAGGTTAATTTTTGTTTTTTAAGTACGAATTAGTTTGAATTCTAATAGATTTTTTTTTTTTACTTTTCTACAATTTATTTTATTTGATGTGTCCCTGATTTTCGTTTTTAATTAATTAATTATATTTAATTAATTAATTAATCTTAATTAAGTTTTCTAAAGGCAATTGAATGTAATTTTTACACATTTTAAGGTTAGTTTCATATTTGTACTTCCCAGTTAATATAGTAGGATGTCTAGTGTTAAGTTTATTTTTAAAAACATCAGCATTTCATAAATGTAGATTTTGTATTAAAAAATAAACTAGTATGTGATAATAACTAATTTACTATGATCACTAGGAGATATCTCGTCCTTAAAACACAAATCAACATTTAAAAAGAAAAAATATAAAACTGATTGCTATATTTATTTTAAAAATTATTTTTTTGAGATAATATTTATTTTTAATTGTTCTGTAAATCTATACATATTTTTTTGAACACTAATTATTTTAAAATTATAGTATTTTATTTTTGATATATCTTACATTTTTACATGTATCATTATTTTGTGAAATATGAAGTAGTAATTTAAATATTATAATTGTGAGCAAATAAATTTAGCAACTATATAAATTTAGTTTTACCAACCCGCCAATATGGAAATTAAAAAACACATTTTTTTCTATAGATTGAGTAATATATATTCCTTTTAAAAAATTCAAATCACAACATATGCATAAAAAATTCTGCTTATTTATTAATCATAAGTATTACAGAAATTTTTTGAAAAATTTGTAAATAAAATAAAAGAAAGATGATAGGAGAATCAAATTTGAAATTTTAACAAAAAATTCAAAATCTAATTATTAAAATTATTTTATTGTCTACTTGGATATAAAATCTTAGTTTTTGAAATTGTGAATTGGTTTATATTTTTTTTAAAATATATAGTACTTTTCGTCCATAATTTATTACAGAGAGAAAATAAATTTTCAACTAAAAATTAGTTTTGATTTAATAGATAAAAATATTTTTTATTTTATTAGAGAGAGAAAATCTGTATTTATTAGAGAGATAAAATATTTTTTCAAGTACAAATTTTTTTTTTAAAGTACAAATTAGTTTTGATTTGAAAAGATTTTTTTTAGTTTTCTAGATTTTTTATATTGGATATGTTTATGTTTTTTATTTTTTAGTTAATTTATTAATTTTAATTAAGTTTATCTAATGACAATTGTATGTAATTTCTTACACATTTAAATGTTAGTTTCATATTTGTACTTTTCAATTAATATAGTAGGATAAAAAAATACTGGTGGAACCACTCATTACAATTCCATTTCAGGACAAACACTGATACAGTAGTTAGTAGTTACATTCAATACAATTCCATTTCAGGAAAAATACTGATAATAGTTACAACTTACAACTCCTTTTCAGTGTTTTTTGGCTTTTAATAAACTTCTTGGTTCACAGCTCATGTTGAAGTTTTTACTTTTGTTAATGGTTAACTTGAGTTCTTAAAATGTTAAACACTAAATACCTAGCTAGGTAGAATTATTAGAGAAAGCACATATATTTGCACCCCAAAAAAAACAAAAATGGTACAACGGACATAAATATAGGAGAAAAATAGAGAAAGCACATATAATATAGAGGAGAAAAATAGATCTGGAAGACTTAATATATTTTAATTGTGCCAACGGACATAAAACTTCGTGAGATCTCTTTGCTCTGAAATTACATGCGAACTCATCCATTTTGGTGTTGAGACATAAATTGGTACAGCGGACTGTTCCTCTATCACCCCATAATCATAAATTGTTCTGGAGCCATAGATTTAAAGCTCCAAATCAAGACAAATAGTGATAGTAGTTACAGTAATTTTGTTTATTGAAAATAAATTCTTGCTAGGATCAACGTTCACACTCAATATATGCAGACTCAACAGTTTTTGTCACTGTTTTAAATTATATATACAAAAAATCCTCTTAGTTTTATTCTTTCTCCACATATCTTTTCGCTATGAAAATGTGCAATACAACCATTTTTTCTAGCTCACTTGTAGCGTTTAAAAACTGGAAGCCAACTTTATATTGTAATATCTGCGAACTAAAGTGTCGGTTTTAGAAGTGGGTGTCGATCGGCACCAAGGAGGATGTCGGTCGACACCACCATTTTTCGGTTCGACCGGATTGTTTTAATTTGTCGATTTGGTTCGGTTTGGTTTAAATGAAACCATAAAACTGGCCTATTTAAAGGGAAAACCGACCTAGGTCGTGGAGTTTAAAGTCTTGTTGTTTCCCGAGAGTTAGAGAAAATGAGAAAAAGTGTTAGAGAGTGTTCTTGATATATTTTTGGAGATTCTTGGCTTGTTTGGTGAGATCTTTCATTGAGTAGTGGAGATCTAGTGCTAGGAACGAAGGAAAAGCCTTCTAAGGTCTTGAATTCGTCAATTTGGATCAGATGCTTTCTGCAAAAGAGGTGAGTGCATGACCTTGGCTGATCTAAGCCTGAGAATCCTTTGTTTTGTTTGTTTTGTGGCTGTTTATGTTGTTTCTTGTATGCTTTTGGTTGGTTGTTGGTTCCCATGAGTTTCCAAGACTTTTGGGTGAGTTTCGAACGTTTCGGAGGAATTGGAACACGGATCTCCGACTTTCGGCTTTGAGCAGAATGTGTCTGCGGAGTCGGTGTCGATCGACACTAGGTGGATGTTGGTCGACACCAAGGTGTTGACGTCACGGAGGCTTGGCGAGTGACAGTTCGAGGGTTTCCGGGTTGAGGAGGGGTGTCGGTCGACACTAAGAAATGGTATCGGTCGACACCAAGGAGCAGTGTCGATCGACACCAAGGAGCAGTGTCGACGACACCAAGGAGCAGTGTCGATCGACACCAAGGAGTAGTGTCGGTTGACACCAAGGAGCAGTGTCGATCAACACTGAGGGGCAGTGTCAATCGACACTGAAGCAGTGTCGATCGACACTTAGGGGCAGAGTCGGTCGACACCAAGAGTCAGTGTCGATCGACACCAGGAGGGTGTCGGTTGACACCAAACCTTTTCCACAGCGGCTGATACTTGTTTTCCTGGTTTGTTTGTGTTTGTTTGTTGCTTTTTTAACATTGGAATCTCAGTTGCTTGTGTGTATAGCCGTAGATGATAGGATTGCCTCACTGAGTGTTTATGAAAATACTCATGCATCTTTATTTGTGTTTGTGGTGCAGGTAAAAGCAAAAAGTGATTGTGGAATCAAGGCGATAAAGAGGAGGATGTTCTAGTGGGTCGTTGATGTGTTGTCTGGCTTATGTTAGGTTGCTATAGTTGAGTCATTAGAATGTTGCTAGGTTGCTGGTTTAATGTTTTATGACTCCATTGGTTGAATTATTACTATTATTGGATTATTGGTTATTGGTTACTGGTTATTGGATATTGCTTTAATGTTTGGTTAATTCCGTTGTTTGGTTTGAATGCGGTTAGGTGGTCAGTGAGAACGGGATCACTAGATTATTATTATTGTATTAAAAAAATGGGTTAGGTCGTTTCATATTTGTACAACAAATGTATTAGGCTTTCGATTTTCAAGGTTAGAGGTATATGGTAAACCTAAGACGTTTGAATGTTATAGCATGTACATAACATAACATAACATGTATATCAGTGTATGGTATATGTTCGTATGCCACCACATGTATAGGGCTGGTTTGGTGTTAATTTCTTACAATAATCGAGACGTAAATATAAATAGTGTATTTTGCTAATGGTATTGTGATGATTTTTTCACTCACTTTGCCAAATGAGGGAAGACACTTTTGTGAAAGGTGAAACAAAATTAAATTAACCCTTTATATTAAAGGACACGTTATAAGATATAAATTATCTTAGGTATGCATATAAGTGTAACGTCTGCGAACTGGAAATCCGATTTGTGCATCGATCGACATTAGGGAATTCATCGATCGATACAACCACGCGACTGGTGTTCGAGTTAGTTTCTCCGGTTTGACGTGGTTTAGTTGATGAAAACCTAGGGCTCAAGTATTTAAAGGGAAAACTTGATGCCACTTCTTCTTTTAGTCACTTCTGTCGTTTCTGGAAGAAGAGAAAGAAGAGAAAAGTTCTAAAAAGTTTTTGAGAGGTTTCTGTGAGTATTTAGGGTTTTCAAAGTCAGTTTTTGGCGTTTTTGGAACATGGAGAAGGATATTTGAGCATGTGTATCAAGTAGGAGGAATTGTTGGAAGGCTTGAATCTCACTGTTCTTCTTCAGATCTGCTTGTTTTAGAGGTGAGTGCATGACCATGGTTTATGTGAGCGTGAGATCTCTGAATTTTCTGTGTTTACTCTATGTTTTGGTGGATTGATTCCTTGATTGTTGTGCTTTTCTTGTTTTATAAGGCTTGGTTTGGTTGTGGATGTATTCTTGGATGAATGGTGGTGTTGGAGGACGAGTTGCGGTCGATGACATCGTTTGGTTTCGACGCTAGGGCAACTGCATCGAGCGATGCCAGGACAACGTCGATCGATGCAGCTGAGATGGTTCGCAAGTAATCGATGCACTACATCAGTCGATGCAAGGAGGGCATCGTTGAAGCAGCTAGAGATTTGGAGGTTGCAACGGTCGATGCAAGGTGTGCATCGGTCGGTGCAATGGTGTTGCACCGGTCGATGCAAGATATGCATCAGTCTAGGCAGCAGAGATGCATCGGTCGACACAAGGTGTGTATCGGTCGACACAAGGTGTGTATCGGTCGACACCGGGTCTCAGCAGATGGCTGATATATGTGCTTTTGTGGTTTGGTTTGATTGCGTATTTCTTGTGATTATTGTTTGTACTTTGGGATCTTAATGCTTGTGTGTATAGCCCAATTGATAGGAGGATTGCCTCACTAAGTATCTCTTGTAATACTTACACCTCTCTTTTATGTTGCAATGCATGTAAAGGCAAAATGTGATCATGGAATGAAGGCGATGAAGAGACGGATTTTCTAGAGGCTCATTTAATTGTGGTCTGGCTTTTGTTAGGTTGCTAGAGTTAGGTCATCAAATTTTTTTTTAGGATAATGGTTATTTGCTTCTTGACATTGTTGGATTATGATTTGTGAGAACTTGGTTTTGATTTTTTATTATTAGAGTTATTTGATTGGTATCGTTTATGTTATCCGATGTTGTTGATTGTTGTTAGGATGTTAGTGAGTATGGGATCACTAGATGGATTGATATATTAAAAAAAATTGGATGTGTTATTTCATTTTGGTATCATATCCCTTACGGTTCTAGGTCTAGGGTTCACTATAGCTTGAGATGTTGATGTTTGGGATGGCATGCATTAGTTGATTATGTGATTTAGCCAACCTTGTTTGGCATAGATTCCTATAACATCCTGTTCGAGCCTTAAAAGTGATTCCACGGTAAGTTGTGTATTTGTGTATGCGGTTTGAGTTTTGTGTTTAGCCTTCTGTCTTTGGTAGTGCAGATGGTTAGAGGTGGTGTTGTTGCTGGTTGGAGACACGGTTAAGATCGTGGACGTGATCATGGTTGTGGACGCGGTCGTGGTCGTAGTCGCAGTCGCGGTAGGGATAGAGGCACTAGACCAGATGGAGGTGTAGTTCATGCAGCTGTCGCAGGGGACTCGGTCGGTGCCGGTAGATCTGATTATCAGTCCCATAGAGTTGTACGATGTCATACTTGGTATGGATTGGTTGCATCGGTACAAGGCACATTTGGATTCCTATCGGGGTAGGGTGGCATTTGAGCGCCCAAGAGAGAAGTTAGTCTATCAGGAAGTGAGAACGACTTTAAGGAGTCTGGTTATCTCGGTTGTGCAGGCAGAAAAGATGATCGAGAAGGGGCATGAGGCTTATCTGGTCACAATTTCGATGCCAGAGTTAGTAGGTTAGTCTACGGTTGGAGGTATTCGGGTTGTGGAGGAGTTTGAGGATGTGTTCCAGTCGTTGCAGGGGTTACCACCATCTCGGTCTGATCCCTTCACGATTGAGCTTTTGGGGATAACGCCATTGTCAAAGGCGCCTTACAGGATGGCTCCAGCAGAGATAGCAGAGCTGAAGATTTGTTGAGCAAGGGATTCATTTGTCCTAGTTGTTCACCATGGGGAGCGCCGGTGTTGATTGTTAAGAAGAAAGACGAGAGTTTTTGCTTGTGTATTGACTATCGGGGTTTGAACCTGGTCACTGTGAAAAACAAGTACCTTCTTCTCAGGATTGATGAATTTTTGGATCAGTTGAGGGGTGCTACTTGGTTACCTATGATTGAATTGGCATCGGGTTATCATCAGATCCCGATAGATGAGGCAAACATGAGGAAGACGACTTTTTGGACAAGATATGGGCCTTATGAGTTCATGGTGATGCCGTTCGATTTAATTAACGCGCCAGCACCGTTTATGAGATTAATGAATAGCATGTTTCATGAGTGTCTAGATGTGTTTCATCATTTTCATCGACGATATCCTGGTATACTCCAAGAGTCTTGAGGAGCATGAGATATATCTCAGAGCAGTTCTAAAGAAGCTGCAGGAGCAGAAGGTGTTTACTAAGTTGAGTAAGTGCAGTTTCTGGCAGAGGGAGATGAGATTCTTGGGTCACATTGTTTCTGCGGAGTGAGTTTCAGTGGATCCATATAAGATTCATGCCATTAGAGATTGGCCTAGACTACAGAGTGCCACTGAGATCAGGAGTTTCCTAGGGTTGGCGGGATATTACAGGAGATTCGTTCTGGGTTTTGCGAGTATAGCGCAGCCGATGACCGAACTTAAAGGGAAGGAGGTTCCATTTGCATGGTCATAGGAGTGTGTGGCAAGTTTCGCAAGCCTTAAGCAATTGCTGACTACCATGCCAGTGTTGGCACAACCATAGCAGAATGAGCCTTACGTCGTGTATATGGATACTTCCGGAGTTAGTTTTAGGTGTGTTATATAGCATGAGAAGGTAATTGCCTACACTTCACGGCAGTTCCAGAAGCATTGGGCTAACTACCCTACTCATGATTTGGAGATGGCAGCGGTGGTGTTTGCTCTAAAAATTTGGAGATCATATCTTTATGGTGGGAAGGTTTAGGTATTTACAGATCATAAGAGCTTGAAGTACATCTTCACACAGCCTGAGCTGAATTTGAGGCAAATGTATTGGATGGAATTGGTAGCAGATTATGATCTGGAGATAGCTTACCACCCTGGTAAAGCTAATCTGGTTGCAGATTCTTTGAGTTAGAAGCGGGCGGCTTCGGCTCAAGAGCAAGACATGGAGTCATTAGTGGATAAGATTAGTGCATTGAGGTTGTGTGCTATCTCACATAAGCCTTTGGGTTTAAAGGCAGCTGATCAAGCGGTTTTATTGAGCAAAGTGCGGTTAGCACAAGCGAGAGACGAGAGGCTCGTGAATGCCTCTAGGGATGTCGGTTCGGAGTACCATGTCTCCGCCAATAGTACCATTCTTTTGCACAGTCGAATATGTGTGCCCAAGGACGAGGAGTTGAGTCAGGAGATTCTGAGGGAGGCTCATGGGAGTATGTTATCTATTCATCCAGGAGCGACGAAGATATACCGTGACCTTAAACGGTCAGGATGAGAAGGATGTAGCCGACTGGGTTGCGAGGTGCGACACTTGCCAATTGGTGAAGGCCGAACATCATGTTTTGAGTGGGTTACTACTGATTTTCCCTATTCTAGAGTGGAAGTGGGATATACTCACGATGGACTTCGTGGTAGGGTTGCTAGTGTCTCAAACGTTTGATGCGATTTGGGTCATTGTGAACCGGTTGACTAAGTCTGCACATTTTCTGGACATATGAGTACACCCTACCATCCTCAGATGAACGGGCAGTCGGAAAGTACGATCCAGACTTTGGAGGATTTGCTGAGGATGGGTGTGCTTGATTGGGGTGGCCATTGGGCGGACAACTTGAGCATGGTAGAGTTTTCGTACAACAACATTTACCATGCAAGTATCAAGATCGCTCCTTATGAGGCGTTGTATGGGAGGCCATGTCGTACACCATTATGTTGGACTCAAGTGGGGGAGATGAGCATATATGGTTGGATGTTGTTCAGGAAAGCTGGACATGAAGGAGGCTCAAGATCGCCGGAGGAGCTATGCTAGTAGGAGGAAGAAGGATCTTGAGTTTTAGGTTTGGGATAGAGTGTACCTCAAAATGGTCATGTTACGGGGTTCGAACTGGTCTTTGAGAGAGACTAACTTGAGTCCAAGGTACATGGGTCCGTTAAGAGTGGTTGAGCGGGTGGGACCGGTTGCATATATGCTACAGTTGCCTGATGTTATATGTGCGTTCTACAATGTGTTCTATGTATCGATGCTGAGGAAGTGTCTTCACAAGGAGGATCAATTGTTGGCTAAGAATCTTGAGGATCTTCAGCCCAACATGAATTTGGAGGCGAGGCCAATGAGGGTTCTTGTGATGAGGGTTAAAATACTTCGGCCGATGAAGATTCCTTTGATGAGAATCTTGTGGGATTGTGATGGTGTTGAAGAGCAGACTTGTGTAACAGAGGCGAGGATGAAGGCAAGGTTCAAGAAGTGTTCGAGAAGTAGGTCAAGACTTAAACTTGCCTAACCTTGGTCCCAATGTCGATGTGGTTGTTGTGAGGTGAAGTCCGTGGCTGGAGTGGAATGGAGCATTCCAGCCCATCGATATTGATACTTGGTCGCTTAGGAGTGGTTGGTTGTGCGACTAAGTACCAAACTGAGGTGGTGTTCGGGATACGTGATTCTGTGACGCTTGTTGGTAAAAGAGGAAGTTTCTAAAAATAGAAGTTTCACAAAATATAAATTTCTAAAAATGGAAAGTGTCGAGGTAGATCTAGTAGGGAGATACTCAAGAGCGCAATTTTGGGACTCCCTAGACACCGTAGCTGTGGGCCGCGGCTCGGCAGTGAGCCAGTATGTCTTGAGGGTTGCGACCTGAGAGCGGGGGGGGGGAGTGGTTGTGAGTGACTTATTAGATGTCGTAGCTTAAGATGGTTAGCCTGACAGCAAGCCGACATGTTTCGTCAGTTGTGACCGCGTAACAAGGGAAACACTGAGTTGTGAGCAAATAACGTCTAGAATGTGAGCATATTGACTAGAGGTTGACCTCGGAGGTTCAGTCGAAGGTGTGCGGGCTGTTGCAACAGTTGAACAAGAAACCTTGGCTGACGGGTTTGGTCCGGTTGGAGGAAGTGCGGGCCGTGGTGACGGTTGCACGGAGTTCTTATGGGGATGGACGGTGCTACGGGATTCAAGGACGAATCCTTGTTGGGGGGAGGAGAATTGTAACGCCCGCAAACCGGAAATCCGCTTTGTGCATCGAACGACGCCAGAAAGTGCATCGATCAACGCAACCGCAAGATTGGTGTTTGGATTAGTTATATTTTCTCCGGTTTGACGAGGTTTAGTATATGGAAACTTAGGGCTCGAGTATTTAAAGGCAAAACTCGACGCCACTTCTTCTTTTAGCCACTTTTGTCGCTTCTGGAAGAAGAGAATGAAGATAAAGTTCTAAAAAGTTACTGAGAGGTTATTGGTGTTTTTAGAACGTGGAGAAAGAGATCTAAACGTTTTTCCTTTGTTGTCATTAAGTTTTAGTTCTTAAAAGAACAACACTAGACAGAAATCTCTAGATAGAGTGATTATAGAAGGACCTTAAGAAGATTAGATCTCGAAGACCTGACCCCTGGCAGTTTAAAATTTATTTTTGCAAAAAAGAAAAGAAAAACGTGTGAAATTGATTAGTTAGGTGTGAAACAAAATGTATGAAATCATTAATTCTCAGACATTAATTCAGATCACAACTGCCATGGAATTGCTACTCTTCTTCCTTTTCGTCATTTTTCTTAGAAAAAAATTGGCTCAAAACTCAAAAGTAGTGGTGGAGCCATAGATTTAAATTTCACTTCAGGAAAAACACTAATTTTTAGATGTTTTGGTAACAAAATTTCCATGCAAATCTTTTTTTTGTTTTTTTGTTGTTGGTAAAGACCATGGAACCCTCTTGCTAGGATCAACGTTCACATTCAATAAATATAGGCAATAACGATAGCTTCTTCGTGTATTCTTTCATCAAAACGTACTCTTTTTCTTGATTTGATTTCTATTTCTAGCCTTCTTTCGTATTACTATTTATGGCATTGATGCGGTTTTCTGTAATTTTCGCACATCTCCATATAATTTATTTTTCAAAAATTGTATAAAATTTAAAGTTTTACCAAAACAAATATGAAAACAACGTTTTATATTATGTTCTTAAGATTTCATGTGCGTTGATGTTAATGGCTGGTTGTTTTTTTTTCATTAATATATTCACGTGTTTGTTTTAGTAAAATGTTGGTAGTAGACCTAAATATGATATCCGAAGACAACGTACATAGTTATGAAATCTTGTGGATAAGATTAATAGATTTGATTTTTTATATATTTTTAAAAAGACTAGAATTATTATATATTGTTTGCGAAAATTTCTCGACTCGCTGCCATCGTAGTAAACTAGTAATGGACTGATCATGGTGTTGGCTTCATAAGCACATAAAATCATACATGACACAAAAATCGTGGGTAAACTAAGGGTGTTAAGTGTGGTGTAATTATTTAAATGCATTATTGTGTATATGTCCTAATATTAAATTCAAAATTTGCACAGTCGTTTAACCTTAGCAAACATTTGTTTTTGTCCATCTATATATGAGCATAAACTATCACAGCTTCGCAATATTTTTGCAAAATGTGAAAGTATAATTGCGGAAGGCCGATGACGTATGAGAACTGATATACAAAAAAAACAAAAAAAAAGTTGAGGGTCTTTGTAAATGACCGAACCCTAAATTTCCTTACCGATTTACCTTGTCAGTATTAATCGAGGGCTAGTCAAATTTTTTTCGTTCATTCTTATTAACAATATACGCATTTGGTTAAGCAAGACAGACCATAAAAAAGCATAAAACGTGCATCCAAATTCAAAACAAGGTTCTAGTACAACGAGAGTCATGCCAATGAGCTATTACATCGTTTTAAAATACTAGACCACAAATTAAACTACCTAAAACCACCATCCTCTCTCTTCCTTTGCCTTCGTCATGCGAGTTGGTTAGCTGCTTAGGTTTAGATCCTCAGACCTTTACTTTCCTTCATCTAAAAGCGAGGCTAAGCAAATGAATTTGCTTAGTGGAGCGGTCTTCCAGTCTCACTATGCTCAGTTCGATAATCTCAATCCGACATAGGGTTTATTCCAACCAAGTCACACAAGTCAAATAAACTCATAGGACAATTGTCTAAATCGCTTAGACCGACCATCAATTATTGCAATAAAACCATTAACCATGAAAAGCAAGCAAACAAGATTAAACAAACCACGAGTTAGAAATCAACCATAGAACTCGGCCACAGTCACGTACTCACTGTTGATTTACAACCCTTAGTGCTAACTCTTGGCAATCTCTCGTCCTACTCGATCAATCGTCGACCCGACCCCGTCATACTACACAAAAAATTGGCCATTGTTACCACTCGATGATATATCGACAATCGATAGATAAGGATTAGGATCGCTACTTACCGATCTTTCTCGACTATGACTCTCAGATCCTCGACCACGACTCTTGGAAAACTCGATCTAATGCTCGACGACTTTCTCAATCTCTAGCGGCGGTACTACTTATCATCGTACCACTATTGCAGCCGGTACCGTACCGCTATCGTAGTCGATACCTTACCGCTAACGGTACCACGTACGCTCTACTTACGTAATGTGTATGTACTTCACTCGGACCACCGCACGTACCGCGTGCGTAGCGTGTCCGGTGGTCTGTTCATGGTATCCGTGGTACCATCCAGGATACCTTGAGACGGTCAATACAGTGTGCCCTGAAGCTAATGTGTAAGTGTAGCAAACGCGCTAGTCACAGATTTTGGAAAGTGTTGGATACAACAGGCTATATTAGAACTTAGGATGGGTTGGTGTAGAGAATGATTTGTTTGTAAAAGGCTACAAATAGATTATTTATTTTTGCTAGCTATATATGTTCATAACCGGAACTGATATGCTGGAAAGGATGCTGCTTGATATGGCACTAATCAAATCGATTTAGGCAGGCTAGTACAAGTAGGAAACATCTGCGTGTACATGGTTTTAGTCAAGTTCTTCATTTTAGGCGTATTGGAAGATAATTGTTTGAAATAAAACAAAAAATACTGTCAGGAAAATGGTTTTGTTATTTAGCTACAGGACCCTATCTTGTGTATTAACCACAAACCTAATTTTGTATAGAAGACGTGCACCTGGATTATATATTGTGACACCCCGGTTTCAGAGACTTGCAGAGAGGTTTAAAAGAATTGATTTGACCATCTATGTCACCAAAGTGCACTTATCTTTTTGGTCAACGGTCTTGAGAGAATTCCAGAATTAAGCGTGCTTGAGCTGGACTAGTTTCAGGATGGGTGACCTTCCGGGAAGTGATTGTCGGAACTGTGCGACTGAGGACAAAACACAAGGGAAAGGTCATGTGGTAATTTGTAGGGACGGTAAACAAGTCTTTCAAACATCCTAGACGTAGCAAACCGACCGCTAGATATGGATAGGCTCACAGGACTAGTGAGAGGAAGTGAGGCCCATTTAAGTGAGGTGGGCCTATGGGCCGGGAGTGGACATGGAGCCCACTAAGCAAGGTGACGTTCGGGGTGTTACAAGTTGTATCAGAGCCGAACTTGGACTAGTGTGGAGTCGAGTGGACTCACACCATCGGGGGTGACGGTCTTTGTGCGCAACGAGGACGTTAAGATCTGTTAGTGGGGGTGAATTGTGACACCCCGGTTTCAGATACTTGCGGAGAGGTTTAAAAGAATTTATTTGGCCACTTAGTCACCAAAGTGCACTTATCTTTTTAGTCAACGGTTCCAGAGTAAAGCGTTCTTGAGCTGGAGTAGTCTCAGGATGGGTGACTTTCTGAAAAATGATTGCCGAAATTGTGCGAGTGAGGACAAAACACAAGGAAAAGGTCATGTGGTGATTTGTAGGGATGGTAAATAAGTGTTTAAGGCATCCCGAACGTAGCTAACCGAGCGCTAGATATGACTCACAGGATTAGTGAGAGAATGTGAGAATTTAAGAGATGTTGACCCATGGGTTGGGAGTGGACATGTGACCCACTAAGAAAGATGATGTTCGGGGTATTACACATAAACACCATCTACTATGTCAAAATGAAAAAAAAAATTGTATTTAATAAGAATATATATATATATATATATATATATATATATATTTTTACTTTTGGGGTCGTTCAATATAAATTATAATCATCGACAAGAGAAAATAAAAATAATAATTTCCTATATATAAAGCACACTTGCTACATTGATATACTTATCTAAAATTTATAGCTTTGGTTGGTTGTTTATCTTAAAGCAAACAAGAAATTACATGTGAATTAGTGAATATATACATTCATAAACATAGTTTATTATTATTTTTAGTTATGTTCAAATATGTTCATAAACATATGAAACACATACCACTTACCTATGGAATTTCATGGATAAGAATCGAACATGTTTTAAATGCTTTTATCGATGTGTCCTTGCCTGCAAAAGTTGAGTCTCGGAGTATATGGATTTTAGACGGTTAGCTTGTGACATATAAGTTAATGGTTCATTCGTGTTTCGTAGTCCGAGTCTTATATAAAGAAACTAATCCTAAAGTTTTCTAGATAGATAGATCATTGATCTCCTGAGATTTCTCTTGGTGCCCAACTCTTATTTATTTATTTTATGTGCTTTTATTTACGTTATTGCTTACTTACGACCGTGACAACCAAAACCCCATTTTTATTAAGTCCTAGCCTTACATCTCTTCCGAAGGATTCTCTAAACAACAACTGTCTCTCTGTGGGATCGATCCTTAAATACAACAACTGATTAGCTGTGCACTTGCAGTTGTCGTGTGGTCTTTTAAGGTAAAAGATGTTGAAGCAAAATATCACACGCATCACAAGACGTGTTGGTTTGATTGTCATCGAAGATTTCTACCTCACAGTCATCCCTTAAGGAGGAATAAGAAATACTTCCTCAAGGGAAAAGATGTTTCAAGAGAGTATCCACCTCAGTCGTTGACCGGTGAGTAAGTTTATTACAATGTTTGGCTAAAGTAAATCCACCAAAAACCAAGGACGTTGGTGGAAATGGTCACGAAAAGAAGACCGCTGGCGATGGGAAGCAGCACAACTCGCATAAGTTAAGCATATTATGGGAGCTGCCTTACTGGAGGGACCTCAATCTTCGACACAATATTGATGTGATGCATACAGAGAATAATTTTTTGGATAACAACATATGTACTCTTATGAGTTATGAGTGTGAAGGGTAAATAAAAAAACAACATCATTTCAAGATTGGATATACAACAATTCTGTTCTCGGCCTAAAACGACTTCACCCGTTTTTTAAAAACAAAATAAATAGTAAATATAATAATAAAAATAATAATCTAAGCTAGTGATCCCATACCCACTAGCCCTAACCACACACACAACCAACAGCGGAAATAAGAATATCAATAAATAACCAATAACCAATATCATATCACAGTATTAATTCCATAACCGTAATTCAATAACCAATCATCAGAAAACATGAAACCAGCAACCTAGCAATGTTTCTAATGACTCAAATCTAGCAACCTAACAAGCCAGACAACATCCAATCTAGTCCCTAGAATATCCTCCTCTTCATTGCCTTGATTCCACGATCACACTTTTCCTTTACCTGCACCACAAACACAAATTGAGATGCATGAGTATTTTATAAACAATCAGTGAGGCAATCCTCCCATCTACTGGGCTATACACAAAAGCATTAATAATTCTAATGTCCCAAACAATCAAGAAACAAAGCATACAAACCAGGAAAACGAACATCGACTTGCTGGATGGGAGGTGTCAACCGACACCAGCCAAGTGTCGACCAACACTGGCTCAACGGTGTCGACCGACACTACCCCACAGTGTCGATTGATGCTGCTTCACTGGTGTCGACCGACACCAAGTAGTATCGATTGACACACCCTCTGCAACCGCAATCCGCTCGAAGCAGAGAGTCGAATCTCGCTCCCAAACTCAACCAAATCGTCCAATACTCAAAACCCAAGCCATATACCTCCGTAGGAACCTATAGCAACCAATCCCAGCAAGAAAAACACACAAACACAGCAACAAACAAGCAAGAACAAGGAATCACAGACTTAATTTAGCCATGGTCATGCACTCACTTCTTTGCAGGAAGTTTCGGACCAACAATGGACGAATCTACACTCCCATCAAGCATCCCACACGTTTCTAGCCTTGAATCCTCACTCCCACAGCAAGATCTCTCCCACAAGCTTTGAAATCTCACAAACTCTCTCTAGAACCTCAAAAACAAACTCTCTCTTTTGATTTTCTCTCAAAGCGGCGAGACAAACACATAAACACGACGCTAGGTCGTTTTCTCCCTTTTAAGACTCGGTTCAATGGTTTCCTTAA
This sequence comes from Camelina hispida, assembly GCA_023657505.1. Taxonomy (NCBI): domain Eukaryota; kingdom Viridiplantae; phylum Streptophyta; class Magnoliopsida; order Brassicales; family Brassicaceae; genus Camelina; species Camelina hispida. Next base: position 23,685,381 of record CP094631.1, on the reverse strand, counting down.
ACCAAACCGGTCCAAATCGACGATTAAAGCAATCTGGTCGAACCAGAAAACAATGGTGTCGACCGACACTACCTTGGTGTCGATTGACACCCATCCAGAAAAACCAATTTTTGGTTCGCGGATGTTACACGGCCACACTTACATATTGATAGTGAGGATAAAGCTCCTTTCCCACCCTTCACTTTGACAGAAGAAGCGATAACAAGTTTACTAGAATGTGTGAAACATTCGGTTAAATTTCCTGATGGCTATTCGTCAGGCCTAGCTAGTTGTGTTGATATGGAAATGAAAAGTTTTCAGGCATGTAGAGTCATGACTGCCATGTTTTTATAGAGCCAATTTTTTCATTTTTCTTTGTAGAACTCCTAGACCGAAACGTCCACCTTGCATTATCAGGTATTAATTAATTTCGTATTTTGCATTGTATATTGTAGGGCTTGGAGCATTCTTCCGGGACTTATGTTCGAGAACTTTGCATAAAAGTCGCATTCAAATTCTAAAACAGAACATAATTCTAATGCTATGCAATTTGGAAAATATCTTTCCACCATCATTTTTCGACGTGATGGAGCATCTGCCTATACATCTTCCCTACGAAGATTAATTAGGAGGCCCTGTCCAATATATGTGGATGTATCCTTTTGAAAGGTTTTTAAAAAAATTGAAAGGAAAAGCAAAGGACGAAAGATATGCAGCAGGATTAATTGTTGAATCATATATCAATGACGAGATTACTTATTTCTCAGAGCACTACTTTGCCGCGAATATACAAACAAAATCAAAGTAAATTCTAAAATCAATCAATGTAGATAAACTGTGATCATTTATTTAATGGTCATTTACTTTTCTCTCATTCGATCAGGTTAACACGATTTGACCAAGGTGAAGCCCATGTATATCATGTACATGGAGTACCTCCTATATTTACTCACATTGGCCGTCCAAGTGGGGAAAGGAATGAAATATGGCTGTGTGAGAAAGACTATCAATGCACAATTTACGGAATTGTGACTATTTTCAGCCAATCGAGAGGAAAATAATTAAGTTTATATCAATTAAGTTAAATAAATTTTAATATATATAACCCACTGAAAATTTCTTATATATTTGTGTTGGTCTTGTATATATATTATGTTCGAGGATTTTATTTTTGCAAAATATCCAGGACTTTCGGAAAAAGAACTCTCCACCAAAAGAGCTGACGAATATCATTTCTGGATCAAAGAATATGTATTTGTCTTTATATAATCCTAATTAAAGATATTTATATTATATATTATATATAATTCTAATATATATATATATATATATATATATATGCATGTTTCTTACTAGAACGCTACAAATCCATTTCCTACTTGGGTTCAAGAGATAGTGCATGGACCTTTGAACAAGGTCAAAATATGGCCACTTTATTTTACAAGAGGCTACTTGTTTCATATACGTAATCATGGTCTTGGACGAAAGACTTGTAACTATGGAATTTGTGTTAAAGGTGAAAATTACACTGATGCATCTGATGCAGCGGATTTCTACGAGACCTTAACTGATATCATAGAACTCGAGTATGAGAGGATGGTCAATTTGAGAATCACACTTTTTTAGTATAAGTGGTATGACCCTGTTATGGGTAGAGGCACTCGGATGAGCAATGGTGGCGTTGTAGACGTTCTTTCATCGAGAAAATACAATAAATACGAACCATTTATTCTAGGTACGTAGATATATATATATATATATATTATTTTTTAATGTCGATAATGTATGTGTAACTCATATTTGTGTTGATATTCCAAACAGTCTCTCAAGCGCATCAAGTTTGCTATATTCCCTACCTATACACAAAGAAACCAAAGAATGAATTAATGGCTCAATGTTTTAAAAGTCAATCCGAGGTGATTGACTTGATTAGGATGTCGGAGATGCAGAACCAGAAGATGAATTTCAATGTAATTTATCATCTTCAGACGATGATATTGATGAAGACAAAGATCCTCTTAATTAAAAATTTTATTTACGCTTGTGTAAAATGTGTATCAAATTGGATAACTATGCTTGTATCAAATTTTTTGGATAATTATGTTTGTATCAAAATATATAATTACGTGTTTATATTAAATTGTAAATCATGCTTCTATCAAACTGAGTAAATATGTTTATATCAAATTGGTGGTATATGTGTATATATATATTATGACTGATTAGCTGTTAGTTAGTGATTAAAATTCAAATTTTTGATTTAATTACTATTATCACTGATTAACAACTAATTAGCGACTAAATTAAAATTTTTTGATTTATCTACGACTCCAAAATTAATTTGGGTTTACCCGGAACCCAAAATTAATTGTTGGAAACCAAAAACAATCGATTGTGCCCCTTTTATCAAATTAGACAACCCTAGTTTTGCCCCTTCTCCTCTTCGAATCCTCTCCTCCACCTCGATCTCTTCTTATCCTCTTTCCTGAATCTTTTGAATCCTCTCTTACATTTCCGATCTCTTCTTTTCTCTTTTCCGAATCCTCTCATCCATCTCTTATCTCTCTTCTTCAAATCCACTACTCCAATATCTCAAAATCAATTCTTTTTCGGTGAATCTCAGCAACTCAGGATGGCTCCAATAAACTCTGCGTCTAAGGCTCCAACTAAAGCTCTTAAGCGAGGATGAAAGAGAAAAATGGTTCCTAATGTATATCAAAGAACCGAAGGGTCGACCCCCATCAAGGAAGCGAGAATACCAAACCCTTTACTGAGTCAATACAACTTTACGCCGGCAGCAGATTTACCTCATCCTCAATCACCCCAAGAGCAAGACCACGTTTTCCCTAGACACTCACTGTCAGCAGCACCACAGATCTGCAACTATCCACCGCCACAGACGCTTTTCCAGACCTCGATTAACCAACAACGTCAGCCTCGACAGCCTCTTTAATCACAGGAGGTCCAAAACAATCTGCTACAGTTTGATGCTGAGCCTCCACTGCAAGACGCTCCACCGTCTCCACCTGATAACTCTCACGCTCAGAGCCGTCCATCTTCTCAAGGTCACAACTATCATGATGATTCTGAGGCTTCAAATCCGGAACTCCAGGAGGACACAATTATCACTCTAAATGTCGTGGTTAGAGTGCCAAACCGTGAGAAGTTTACCACCGTCCTCTCCCCCACACCGATGCCAAACACGACCTGCTATGATTACTGTCTTCAACTTGTTGTTTGCTATGTATTGTATTTTTTTTTTTTTTTTCTGTTTTGTGTGAGGCATGTGATGGTTAGTTTTAGAGCTTTGATGTCTGTTTTGCTTTGTATTTTTGAAGTTACTTTTGAATCTAGCTTTGATTGTTCTAAGTAGGTTCTGTTTTGATGTCTGAGATGCTTTTTTTTTTACTGTTGAATCATACTCGTTCTTTGACATCTATTTCATGTGTTTGCAGGTTTACTTGCGACGAGAAATCACGACTAGTTCGGAAGATTACTAAAGTTTTTACAAATAAATTTGATGGTCTATACTATAGCTGGTCATGTGTGCCTCGGGAGAGACAAGAGAGATATTTCATCGAGTTCACTGTGCAGTTTTCTGTCTTTAACTCTTCACATATAGGTTTACTTGTTGAGTTTCCACTAACATCATTTTATTCTCTTTGTTTCATCGAAAACACACACATGAGATCCTTTGATTATTGGGACAGTTCAACAGTTTTTCGAGCTCGTCTGTCAACGCCGGATGAAAGACATGATTAGCAATGCCAAGACGAGTGGAGAGCGACCTAAATGGATCAGAGATACTATTTTCGAACAATGGTTGAGTACGGGGATACTAAAGAAGCACAACAAAGGAGTCTCACTTACTCTATAGCTGGTTTGACTGATCGTAATGGTCTTGGTCCTCACATCCATTTATCAGGGCCGAAGTCTTATCAACAAATCCAAACCGAAATGTTAAGTAACTTTTATATATCCAGAAATTTTCCTTTCCTTTACATTTGGAACTTTAAATGATGTCATAAACCTTGCTTCTCTTGTAATATTACAGGAAAAGGAATTAGGAAGACCGGTGAGTCTTGGTGAGATTTTTATTAAGACACATACCAAGCCATATGGTCCTTATGTCGACCGGAAGGCGGAGCAAATCTCTCTCACTTATGAGAAGAACTTGCAGCAGAAGTTGTCCGACCTAGCTGTAGATACTTCACAGCCTCAGAGCTCACAGCAGATGATTACACAACCACCTTTCTTCAAGTAAAGTAGTAGTTTTCACAACCGACATTGAATTTTCTTGCAATTTGTCATGCTCTAATGTAGTGTTTTTCTCTTTCTTTTCATAGTCTACTCAGAAGGATTCACGAGTAAATCTCTGTGGAGTTGGAAGTCTTAAGCATACTCTTCAACCTCTTCTCAATGGCAAGGACAACCAACGACAAGAGTATAAAATGTTTTAGTCATTTCAAGAGCAACTGAAGGAAGCTAACCGTAAAATTGAAGAGCAGGCTGGTTATAATTCTCGTCGTGATGCTGAGGTTGCTGCTTGTGATGCAGAACTTGCTGCCCATGAAGCACTACATTTCTAAGCTGTAGCTGATCATAAGGACAAGATAGAGAACTTTTCCTTAGTGGAGAAGTACCGGCGCAAAACTGACCCAGCCTTTATGGACTTTTTGAAGTCTCAATCAGCTGAGGCAACCACATAGACTCTCTCAACCACACTTTCTGCAACAGCTCCACCTTCAAATCTGGATCCTTCTCCAACTTCAAACATGGATGCTTCTTAGGTTCTATTCTCACTCTCCTAGTTCTTAGACCTAACTAATGAACTTGTCTGTTGAGCAACATGTATACTAATATGTCTTTTTGTTGTTTCTCTTTGCTTAAATATGACTTGTCAGAAACTTGGTATGCATTCTGAATCTTTGTGGTTTGTATTATGAATCTTCGGTTGATTTAGTATTATGAGTCTATATATGAATTTATTGTCTCAATCTTGGTTTTTGTTGTATTTAGAATATTGGTTTCATAATATTTTGAGAAACAAGTACCAATTTCAATTTAAAACATTACCAGATTTGTTTTTCACAACACATTAGTCGCTAAACAGATATTATATGTGGCATAACACAATAGTTGCCCACTAGTTGTAAATCAGTAGCAAAGATTTTTACGACTACTTTACGACTATAAGCGAAAATACCATACATAATGGTTAGTCGTAAATCGTTCGTAAACTAGTCTCTGAATTTTACGACTACAAAACGATTCCTTTACAACTTCCTATATAACTGCTGCTTAATCGTAACCCTGTCGTATCATAGTCGTAACAAGTTATGAATCTGTTACGACTAATGTTACGACTACATATTGATGTCGTAGCGTAGTCGTTAAATAATGACTGTTTTTACGACTATTACTTTTACAGACTAAGGATTTACGACTACATGTTTTAGTCGTAATTAAAAAATTAGCGACTAACTAACGACTAATACAGCAGTCGAGAATAGCCTGTTTTGTGTTGTGAACGCTCCGACAGCCACCTCTTTAATGGGACCCATGTCCGCTCCCAATCCATGGACCCACCTTCCTTTATTGGCCTCACGTCCTCTCACTAGGCCCTTGAGCTAATCCATATCCGCTGACCAGTTTGCTACGTCCGAGAGCATTTAAAGACTTGTTACCGTCCCTACAAATCAGCACATGATCTTTCTCCGTGATTTGTCCTCACTCGCACAGTTCCAACAGTCACTTCCCGGAAGGTCACCCATCATGAGCCTACTCCAGCATAAGCGCGCGTAACTGTGGAGTTCTTTCAGGACCCTTGACCAAAAAGATAAGTGCACTTTGGTGACATAGGTGGCCAAATCAATTCTTCTAAATCTCTCCGCAAACCGGGGTGTCACACCTTGCCTTAGTGAGAATAGGCTTGGTATTTGAGAAAACCTTCTCAAGAACACGTAGAGAAGGCAATATTTGAAGGCTTTGGGGTTTATAATTGGATTGCGCTTGTTGAGTGTTTCTTTTGAACGGATAGATACAACGATGCAGAGAAACTAGTCTTAGTTTCAGTGAGCTTGCAAGGAGAAGCATTGAGCTGGTACAACTTGGAAATTGACAGGAGACAGTTTGAAAGTTGGGTTCAGTTTAAGTTGGGATTGATGCTTCAATTTGGATCGAAGATTAGAGGACCAAGTATAAGTTTGTTTAGTATCAAACAAACAGGAACTATATCGGATTATGTACAGAGGTTTTAGACTTGTCTTCTCAAGTGACGGGCTTGGATGACCAGAAATAAGAAGGGATTATGGATCATTTTTCTCATTGCATTTTTAAACTTAGGATTAGTTTAAATTAAACCGTTAAGTCTAAAAAATATTGTTTTATCTATTTAATGGTATAGTGATGTAGATAATAATGTGAAACATAAAATATATGAATTTGATTTTTAGAAACACAAAAAGACATCAAACCTTTCTACAGCACCTTAAAATTCTTTTCCAAATTCGAATATTTCACACGTGAAACGTACTTTACTAAAAATAAACGCAAATTTGGATAAACAAAAAACACTTTACTTACATATTTTATTTTATACAAACGAATCGTAAATCTCAAATAATAATTTTACTCAAAATATTTTATTTAAATCGATTTACCCCACACACAGTGTAGGTTGGTACCTAGTATTCAATTAAGGAACACATACCCTAAATGCCTTAATGAGATTTCTTAATATATATTTTTTTTCATACTTCCAGCCTCTACTTGGATCGGAACGCTCAGATCAAGCGTACTGCTTGAATGTCAGGTCATTGAGAAAAGAAAAAAAAAACTCTTTCTCAACTCCTTATTAATACAAATATCAATCATGTCTCCTTACAAAGCACACACACATATATATAATGCAGACAAGAAGCAAATCAAACAAAGATTTAATGGCCTAATCAACTTCTGGAAATAACGGAAATGAAACTGAAACAAAACCAAAATCAGACTCAGATCATGCCAAAAGTCCAAGAGCTTGCTCAAACGAGGAACTAATAAGAATGAAGACGTAATCTTTATTTCTTATCTGAAGAATACAATGTTTATAACGGAATGAGCCTCCGGGACATCACCGGATCAATAACTCGATTCTAGAGCAACACATACGTCGCTAACAATCACCAAACAATGCATAAAAACTCAACAACTAACAGAGTAACCACTTATATACAATTGTAGTCACGTGCTCATTCTCTCCTAAGCTTCAGTTGCACGTGCCTTCTTCCTTGTGTACACGATGTAGGGCTTATCAATACCTCCCCTTCAACATGAAGCTTGTCCTCAAGCGATAAAGCTGGAAATTGTCGATGTAGATCTTTAGCGACTTCCCATGAATCCTCATGACTTGGTAGTCCTTTCCAATGAACTAACGCCTCCAACAATCCTTCACTATTATAACGGATATCCAAAACCACCTCAGGAACAATGACCCACTCATCCTCTGAATTAAAAATTTCTGGTAATGGTACCACCTGATGATGTTCTCCTAAAATTTTTTTGAGTTGCGAGACATGAAATACAGGGTGAATTTTAGACCCTTCCGGAAGTTGTAACCTATATGCAACCTTCCCAATCTTTTCCATAATCTCGTAGGGTCCAAAGTACTTAGCCGCAAGCTTTTGACAAATCCTCTTAGTCACCGACTGCTTTCTATATGGTCTAAGCTTAAGGAAAACCCACGTACCGATCTCAAACTTGATGTCTCTGCGATGTTTGTCGGCATTATTCTTCATTAATTGTTGGGCGTGAATCAAGTGATCCTTTATCTGCGATAACATTGCATCTCGTTCCTGTAATAGTGATTCCAACGAAGAGAGCTTGGTAGAATGTGCTTCGAATCTCAATATTGCTGGGGGATCTCGACCATAGACTACTTCAAAAGGAGTAGTGTGTAACGCAGTGTGGTAGGAAGAATTGTACCACAGTTCTGCCCAGGAGAGGTACTGATGCCATGTCCTTGGGTGCGACGAAGCACAACATCTCAGGTAAGTCTCTAAGCATCTGTTCAACACCTCTGTCTGACCATCCGTTTGTGAATGAAAAGCTGTGCTATATTTAAGCTTAGTACCAGAGAGTCGAAAGCACTCCTTCCAGAAGGCACTCAGAAATGTGCTCCCGCGGTCAGAAACAATGGAGGCAGGATACCCATGAAGCCTTACAATCTCTGATACAAACTTGTTAGCCACTTCCGGAGCTGTGAAAGGGTGTTTGAGACCAATGAAGTGGCTATATTTACTAAGCCTGTCAACCACCACTAAGATAACATTTTTTCCTTGAGAAGTGGGTAAACCTTCTATAAAATCCAGTGATAAGTCTTCCCAAATCTGCTGAGGCAATGGTAGAGGTTGGAGCAAACCTGCTGGTGATAGTGTTGAGTATTTGTGGCGTTGACAAACATCACATTCAGCTACAAATTTCTGTACGTCTTTCACTAAGCCCTCCCAATGAAAAGATTGTTGTATCCTCTTCATTGTTTTTAAGACACCTGAGTGACCACCCCTTATACTCCCATGGTACTCCTCCAGTATTAACCTTACGAACTTCGATGACTTGGGTAAAACCAATCTGTTTTTAAACCACAATCTTCCTTCTCTGATTTCGTACTCAGGTTTCTTGTTAGTATTAGTTTGGTATTCAATGATCAAGTCTTGTAATCCTTTATCGTTATCGATCTCCTCATAAATGTCCTGCAGTTGTAACACTGTTGGAACCGTAAGTGCCATCAATAAGTGGAAGGACAATGATCCCATAGGTTGCACCATCCGAGAAAGACCATCAGCCGCTTTATTGTTCACTCCCAGTTTATACAAAATCTCAAAATTATAGTGTAGAAGCTTAATCAACCATTTCTGGTAGTCCATTGTGACTTCTCTTTGTTCCAGCAAAAATTTGAGGCTCTTTTGATCGGTGTGAACCACAAACCGCCGACCCATTAAGTAATGTTTCCATTTTTGAACAGAGAGGACTATTGCCATGAGTTCCCTTTCGTAGACTGGCTTAAGCTGTTCTTTAGGAGAGAGACCGTGACTGAAAAAGGCTATAGGCCATTTATCTTGCATTAAAACTGCTCCGAGTCCATATCCAGATGCATCCGCCTCTACTATGAAGACTTTTTCAAAATCTGGTAAGGCTAATACAGGGGCAGTGGCCATTGCTTTTTTTAAACTATCAAAGGCTAACTGAGCATCACAACTCCATTCAAAACTATCTTTCTTCAAAAGATCAGTAAGTGGTCTTGCTAACACACCATAACCCTTAATGAAGCGTCTATAATAACCGGTTAATCCAAGAAAACCTCGTAGCTCCTTAACTGATTTAGGTGTTGTCCATTGAGTCATAGCCTGCGTTTTAACTGGATCCGTGGATACACCTTCTTTGGCGATGATATGTCCCAAGTATTCAATTTGCTTCTGTCCAAAGGAACATTTCTTTTTGTTTGCAAACAACTGATGCTTCTCCAATATCTTCATTACTACACTCAAATGTTCTGAATGCTGCTCCAAGGTAGTGCTATACACTAGTATATCATCAAAAAACACCATGATGAACTTCCTTAGAAAAGGTCTGAATATCTCATTCATTAATGCTTGGAAAGTTTCTGGTGCATTGGTTAATCCAAATGGCATTACTAAAAATTCATAGTGTCCATCATGAGTTCTAAAAGCTGTTTTTTCCACATCAGTTTCCTTCATTCTTATTTGATGATATCCTGACCTGAGGTCCAGCTTAGAGAACACAACAGCTCCATTCAGCTCATCCAAAAGCTGATCAATCATGGGGATTGGAAATTTATCTGGTACTGTGACTCAATTAAGAGCTCTATAATCAACACAAAATCTCCAGCTCTTATCCTTCTTTTTAACCAGCAAAACTGGGCTTGAAAACGGACTGTGGCTTGGCCTTATGATTCCCGACTCCAGCATTTATTTCACCATCTTCTCCATAACCTCCTTTTGTGCATGTGGATATCTGTATGGTCTGACACTTATCGCATTGTGGCCAGGTGACAGTATAATTGAGTGTTCTCTTCCTCGCAGTGGTGGTAGTTCAGTAGGGACCTTAAACACGCTATCAAACTCCGTTAATACAGCTTGGATTCCTTCATTAAGTTGTGGAGTCTCGGACTGAATCAACTGGTGGTTATAAAGTTCCATGTCCATTCCTTTCTTATGAAGAGTACAACCAGTGGATAGTGACTTTAGAGACAACTTAGAAATGAATATGTCAGATTCTCCTCTTAAGGACACCAGTTTGCCATTGTGAATAAAAGACATTTCATTCCTTTGCCAGTTCACTCTACAATCCCCCAAGGTACTCAGCCACTGGATTCCAAGAATGATGTCGAGCTGACCCAACTCCAACAACACAAAATCCGTGGTAAACTCCAAATTTTGAGCTGAGAAGGTAACCTTTTCACAAACTCCCATACCGTATACGGTTATTCCTGTTCCCAAAGTTACATTTAAGTTTGGGTTTTCTCTACACTTCAACTTCAACTTCTTCACTTCAGCTGGTGATATATAATTGTGGGATGCTCCACTATCCAACATAATGATCACATCAGCTTTGCCTACTGAACCTCTCACTTTAGTGGTATCATGAAAAGATATTCCTCTGAAGGAATTGAAAGACAGAGCCATGTATTCTCCTGTCTGTTCTACTATTTCTCCTTCTTCGCCATTCCCTTCTAATACTTCTACTTCATATCCGTTAAAAACGGTTAACACTCTTAGCTCTTTGTTAGGACAGGAATGATCTCTAGACCATGGTCCATCGCATTTGAAACATAGACCTTTCCTTCGTTTCTCATCCAATTCAGCGCTTGTGTTGTGCCGTCTAGGTCGTTGATCTCCTCTAACCACTGGTCTGTCTTTCACTTGTAACACATCAGTAGTGATGGTTTTAGTTTTCCAAGCGTTGGTGTTGTAATTTTGATTGCCGTTGTATGTCAGAGTCTGATTCTCCTTGTTTTCTTTAGTAGCTAACAACAATTCTTTTCTCACAACTCTTCTCATAATACTATCCTCCATGGCTCTAGCTTCTGCAATCATCTCCGGTAAGTTTCTTGGTTTCTGCATATGAACCAATTCTTGCATTTCAACCGTTAATCCATTCAAGAAGATCCCTTCTAACTTCTGATCATCTAATCCCGTCACTTGAGAGGATAGATCTTCAAACCTCTGAACGTAATCAGCTATGGAACCCGTCTGTTTAATGCAAAACAGGCTTTGTCTAGGTCCTCTTATTTTCAGATTACCAAAGCGCAACAATAGTCCTGCTTTAAACTTATGCCAGCTCTCAAACTCTCTTCTGTTGACTTCCCAATTGTACCAGCTCAAAGCTTCTCCCTGCAAACTGACTGATACTAACGCCAACTTTTCTGCATCGTTATAGCCTCCCATACCAAAGAAACGTTCTACACGAGCAATCCAACTATAGATCCCAACTCCTTCGAACACGGCCATCTCAACATTCTTGAGAAGGTTCTCCCTTAGTCCTGGCCTAATAACACTACGGCATGGTTCTGAGTTAGAGTTTGGTACCTGATGAAGTGGATCTTGCGATCTCGCAGCTTCGGAGTTACTTGATCCTCCAATCTCACGAACTGTCGCGATTCCTGGTAAATGTTGCAGCATGAGATCCATCTTGCGTCCAATGTCTAGCAATCTCTGTTCTTGGCTCTCAATCTTAGCGCCCAGCTCAGATCGTAACGATTCAAGCTTCGCATCCGTACGAGAGTCAGAGCGACGAATCTTGTTTCCCATTTCCGTCAATTGATCGTAAACCTCCACCAATGACGCCGCCACTTGTTCCGCCGCCGGTAATTCTCTAATCGGTGATAATCCTTGTTGCGACCCCATCGTTGAGCTTCCAATTCGTTGATATTGTGAAATCCCCAATTTTGGAACCCTAATTCCTTCTTGCCGATCACAGTCACGACGCACCAAATGATAAGAATGAAGACGTAATCTTTATTTCTTATCTGAAGAATACAATGTTTATAACGGAATGAGCCTCCGGGACATCACCGGATCAATAACTCGATTCCAGAGCAACACATACGTCGCTAACAATCACCAAACAATGCATAAAAACTCAACAACTAACAGAGTAACCACTTATATACAATTGTAGTCACGTGCTCCTTCTCTCCTAAGCTTCAGTTGCACGTGCCTTCTTCCTTGTGTACACGATGTAGGGCTTATCAGGAACTTACAGAGTATGTTCCACGTCAGAAACACAAACTCTCGGCAATTGCATTCTTTATTTTATTTATTAAGAAGAAAAAGTGTGCAGGGGTGGAAGAGGGCAGTTCTTCATTCCGTCTCTTTTATCTTTTCCAGCAGTTCATATTTTTCACGGAGACTCAGCTCCTGTTTATTCTTTAGCTGTATCTCCTTCCTTAGTGCTTCGAGTTTTCCTTCTAAATACGTCTTTGATTCAAGCACCTCTTGTTCTCTCTTATGCCTATCATTTTCTTCCTGATGAGGGAGAGAAATTTTGATTTCGGCATTCAAAACACGCGAGAGATGGATGCAAACAGAATAAAAATATGGGAAACTATTTAACCTTTAACCACATCTCGTCGGTATACGGAATATTGTGGTTCTGCTCTCTGACTTGGTCGATAAGTTTGAGAAGTTCATGGACTTGCTTTCTCTTTTTCTCCTCATCCTTAGTTTTGTTATCGAACAGGATCACTCGTTGGCCACACAATATGAGCACTCTCTGAAACCAAACAAAGTGCAATATTTGTAAATCACAAAGCTGGAAGCCTCACAGCTAGAGTTCATAATTTTGATCACAAATTACCACGCACCTTTAAGAAGTCAGGCAAATTATCACCCAAATATTCATGCAGTGTCATACCATCCTCTTCTAATACATCTCCCCCCGTGAAAACAACGATGAGCTAATCAACAATCTTACTGCCGAAAAGGACCTGCAAGGTACTAAGTACCATCTTGAATCATCATTCGAGCCCTAGCAGATAAAACTAATACCACAGCATGTAGCCTTCCGTCAGCTAGAGTTAGGCATCTAACGATTTCTTTACCGATAAAATCAGTGGACATTGACAAATCAAATAGACCTGCAACAAACCCCACTCTGTTACTTACATATATATACAATCACCGCCATATAAAATTTGTAATAACACAACATACCAGCAGTGTCAATCACATTGAGTTTAGGACCTTCTGGTGTCATGGTTCTAACTGCGTGGCATTCCGTTGTAACACCTGATGCTTTTGATTTCAATTTGAACACATTCGATCCGACGATAGTGTTCCCGGTGGCGCTTTTTCCGTTCCCCTGTACGCCCAACTAAACAATGTTTTCGATCGGATGTGACTGTGATACCACATATTCATTCTTATCATCTTTTTCACTGGAGCTGGCGCATCATCTTTCTTATGTTCTTCATTCGCTGGAAAAAAACTCACCATTCTTCTGATCATTGGCCATTTGGTTAAAAGTTCCTTCAAACCTTCATTATATTGCGTAAAATGTTAATTAGTAGCTCATAGATCAAAGTGACAACGTTGAAAAGACATATATATCGTTACTATTTACGGGGGAAAAAGGCTATAACCACATGAAAAATATCGAACGGATCTTATACTCATATTTCTTTTTAAATCTAGAGAAAGCTTAGAGAGCTTGTAAACTCTAAGTAAAAAGCCATACAAGTTGATCGATGAGGAATTACAGAAAGAAAGAAAAAAAAAAGGAAGAAAAAATGACGAACTTGATTTTTCTGGCTCTCTTAGTTAATCGCAAAGCTAGTTTCCAAGTTTAAATAGAACAATTTGAAGTTTTATTCCATTAAAATAAATAAATATAAATATATAAATAATATATACTATATTATATATATGATCCCCTCTTACATGAATACAATTATACAATGTTTGCCACCCAATTGCTTAAATATCTATGACTCTTTAAGTGGGTTTTCTTTGTTTTGATAATTTAAAATGCACATTTGCTTTATATATATATATATATATATATATATATATATATATATATATACTAGATTAATACATGTGCTATATATATATATACTAGATTTATACATGTGCTAGAGCACGGGTTGAAATTCATTTTATTTATATTGTAATTTTTATATAAAATATAATTTATGTGATTGTTTTTCAAAGTTTTCTTGGATAAAACATTATGCAATAAAATCATATGCAAAATATGATGGCTTGAAAAAAGACACATATTTTGTATGGGAGAAACTTGCGAACGTATATGGGAACGTGACTAACTTGACCAGAGTGTTTGAAGTCAAAAAGGCTATCAACTGTCTTCACCAAGAAGACTTGGAGTTCACAAAGCACTTCGGCAAGTTTAGGTCTCTTTGGGCCGAACTAGAGATGTTTCGGCCAAGCACCATAGATCCGGCCATCCTCAACGAGAGAAAGGAACAAGACAAGGTCTTCGGTCTCCTTCTCACTCTGAATCCGGCGTTCAACGGCCTTATCAAGCACATCTTCCGTGGTGACAAGCTTCCAACCCTTGAAGATATGTGTTCTCAAGTTCAAAAGGAGCAAGGATCGCTAGAGAAAGCTTCAAGTCCTTCTAATTCCTTTTCTTTTGCTTCAAATCTTAGTAGTAGTTTAAGTGATGTGTGGCATGCTAGATTAGGCCATCCTCACTCTCGTGCGTTTGAATTAATGTTGCCTAATGTTTCGTTTGATAACTCCACTTGTGAGTCTTGTATTCTTGGTAAACATTACAAGACTATTTTCCCTAAATCAAGTACTATTTATGAACATTGTTTTGATAAGTATTTTGTGACCTTTATTGATGAGAAATCTAAATATACTTGGCTTACCTTGTTACCATCTAAAGATAGAGTCTATGATGCCTTTGTCAATTTTCAGAATTATGTTACTAATCAATTTAATGCAAAAATAAAGGTACTAAGATTGGATAATGGAGGTGAATATACAAGCCACAAACTCAAAGAGCATCTAGCTAAGCATAGAATCCTCCAACAGACTAGTTGTCCATACACGCCTCAACAAAATGGATTGGCCGAGAGGAAGAATCAACATTTAAAGGAGGTGGCTCGGTCAATGATGTTTCATACGAATGTCACTAAGCGGTTTTGGGGGGATGCGGTCATGACGGCGTGCTACTTGATCAATCGGACACCAACAAAAGTCTTAAATGACATATCACCCTATGACGTACTAAACAAAGTTAAACCTTCTCTTGATCACTTACGCGTGTTCGGGTGTGTTTGTTTTGTTTTAGTGCCCGGAGAACAAAGGAATAAACTTGAGGCCAAAAGCACTAGAATTATGTTCATCAGCTACTCAACAAGTCAGAAGTGGTACAAGTGTTATGATCCGATTACCGGCCGCACACTAGTCTCTAGAGATGTGAAGTTTCTTGAACAACAAGGGTATTATGATAAGAAGGACTGGGAAGGCCTAAAAGACTTATCTCAATCCAATATTGACCAGGCGGCCAACTTGCGGTTCCTCCTTGACCATTTGGGAGTCACCAAACCACCATATCCCGAGGCGTCTCTACCAAAACCACCCTCCGATGGGCCTACAATATTACCGAACCTCCGGGAACTCATGATGCTTCTCCTTCCCGTTCGGAGGACACTATTCAAGAGCCAAGAGAGACACAATCCGGAGGAGCCTTGACTACACCACCTGATCTATCACCTGACAATAGTACAACTGAGACAGGCCAGCCCACACCATCTCCACCACCACTTTGGCGCAGTGAACGTTTAAAACAACCTCGGCGTAGTGAAAAGTTAAAGAATCAACGAGTCTACTACAACAATCAGGCTGTCGCCCACCCTATTTAGGCCGTGTGTTCGCTTGACCTTACCTCCTCGGATCACGCTGCCTTCCTCGGTAAGTTTGATGAGCACTTTGTTCCTCAAACCTACGAGGAAGCTAAGCAATATAAGGAGTGGCTTGCTGCGGTGGACGATGAAACGGCGGCTATGATCCGGAATCGAACTTGGGATGAGGCTGATCTCCCTAAAGGTAAAAAGGCTGTCAGCTCCAAGTGGCTATTCACTATTAAATATCATAGCACTGGAGAGATCGAGCGCTACAAAGCCCGCTTGGTCGCACGCGGCTTCACTCAAACCTATGGACTTGACTATACGAACACCTTTGCTCCGGTGGCCAAACTCCGTACAGTCCGGGTCGTCTTGTCCTTGGCCACTAACCTCTCTTGGGAGCTCTGTCAAATGGACGTCAAGAACACCTTTCTTCAGGGGGAGCTGACCGAGGAAGTCTACATGCATCCTCCGCCGGGATTAGAGCACATTGTTGCTCCGGGTAAAGTTCTCCGGCTCCACAAGGCGATCTATGGTCTCAAGAAATCTCCAAGGGCATGGTACCACAAGCTCAGCTCTACCCTACGCATGAATGGTTTCAAGCGCTCTGAGGTTGATCATATGCTGTTCACTCTCCGCACCAATGGTGGCCGAGTCGTCGTTCTCGTCTATGTCGATGACATTATTATCACCGGTGATGATAAGGAGGGTATTTGTACCACTAAGGCTCTTCTTAACTCTACCTTTGCTATTAATGATTTGGGTGAACTTAAATATTTCCTTGGGATAGAAATCTCTCGCTCTCCGGAGAGATTGTTTCTTTCTCAAAGGAAGTATACACTTGACCTTTTACATGAGACAGGTAAGATGGGAGCCAAACCGGTGTCGACGCCACTTGAGGAAGGTGTGGTACGCTACCGTAGGTTAGTGGGAAACTTATCTATCTCACGATCACGAGGTCGGACATATGCTATGCGGTGAGCCAAGTTAGCCAACACATGAAGGTTCCAACGAACTTTGACTGGCAAACACTCGAGCGGATCCTATGTTATCTCAAGGGCAGTCCGGGGCAAGGCATTTGGATGGGAAAGAATGATAACACTGAACTTGTTGGTTACTGTGACGTGGACTACGCGGGTGATACGATTGATAGGAGGTCTACAACAGGTTATTGCACATTTGTTGGAGGCAACCTAGTAACCTGGAAGTCAAAGAAACAGAAGGTTGTATCTCAATCAAGTGTCGAGTCGGAATATACGGCTATGAAGAAGCTAACCAACGAGCTCACATGGCTCAAAAGCCTCCTCAAGGACCTTGGAGTGGAGTCTGACCAACCAATCACTATGCATTGTGACAATAAAGCAGCGATTCACATAGCAACCAACTCAGTCTTCCATGAAAGGACTAAGCACATTGAGGTAGATTGCCATAAAGTGCGAGAAAATATTGAAGAAGGTGTAGTCTTGCCGTGTTACACTCCAAGCAAAGACCAACTGGCGGACATTTTCACCAAAGCTACTAGTCCTCAGATTTGCGAATACATTTCCAGCAAGCTTGGACTAGTAGATCCAACACATCCCTGAGAAACTCCTCTAACCTATGGAGATCACACTCTTTTCCTTAGCATAGTTTTGTCCCATGTGGTTTTCTATGTTCAGGTTTTTAATGAGGTGATCTCTCATGGGTTCCAAGCCTAGCCGCTTCACCTGGCTAAGCTTGAGGGGGAGTATTGACAAGTGATCATGCTAGTCCGAACAAGTATTGGTCGTCCGTACAACTATGCTAAAGGCGTCCGTACAATTATGCTATAAGGTCGAGTCATCTACGAATATATGGAGTAGTGAGGAGGCCTGGTTGCATTAAAGACCATGAGAATGTTCGAGATCCTCCTTGTAGCCTTTAGAGAAGAAGAGAGAGAGGAGTCACGGGTTTTGCTTCATTTAAGGAAACAAGGAGGGGTCGCTTTCACTCTTGGGAAGAACCAATTCTCTTTCCTTATCTCTTATGAGATCGGCTGTAAAGGGTGTAGCCCTAGTTTCTCTTAGTATACATAGACTTTTGTAAACCTTTGTAAGATATACTAATGGAATATAACTTTTATCTCATTCTCTTTGCCGACAACTCTCTTCTTTTCAATCTCTTCCGCTTAAATCCCAACAGGTCCCACCCGCTCAACCACTCTGAACGGACCCATAAACCTCGAACTCAACTTAGTCTCTGTCAATGACCTGTTCGGACCCCGCAACATGGCCATCTTGAGGTACACTCTGTCTCCTACCTGAAACTCAAGATCTCTTCTCCTCCTATCAGCATAACTCCTCTGCCGATCCTGAGCTTCCTTCATGTTCAGCTTGAGCACCCGAATCTTCTCTGAGGTCTCCTGAACAAAATCCGCCCCAAACATGCTCCTCTCCCCTACCTCAGTCCAGGATAACGGTATACGGCATGGTCTCCCATATAAAGCCTCATAAGGAGCCATCTTAATGCTCGCCTGATAACTGTTGTTGTAAGCAAACTCTACCAGGTTCAGGTGATCTGCCCAATGGCCACCCCAATCCAACACCCACATCCTCAGCAAATCCTCCAGCGTCTGGATCGTCCTCTCTGACTGTCCATCTGTCTGGGGATGATAAGTTGTAATACGATCTCCCTAGGATAGAACTCTGATGAAAGGCTGAAGACAAAAGGCTAGTGAAGAGATCCGATGGTGATGGTGCGAAAGTGACAATTACGATGGAGATAGTGATGATCGAGTGATAGAACAATGATACGATGGAGATAGATGTTTAGGTGGTTGTATGGATTGAAACAAAGTGAAGAGTTTCTGAATCACAAAGTTTATAGAAACCCTGAAATCAAGAACGCATTCAAGAATTCGAATTGAGAGAAAAAGTTTAACAATACTTGTTCAACATACTTCTTAGCTAAAGAACAAAGAGGCGTAGCTTTGGAGTTTTATAATTAACCCTAGGGCTCGACACTCCAAACAACAGGAAGTTCAAAATAAAACAACAAGACGTTTAAAGGAAATAAGAAAACAGCAAAACGTCTAGATGACCTTTAGTAGTACAGAAGTCACTTGTACTAGTTTAGGAGTACATTTTTCCCCATTGGTAATGACTTCTAGATAACTCGACGTAGTGATCCATTTGCCTCATTAAAAACCATACTGAGAAAACACATTGGGACAAAACTCAGTTATGGGAAAAAGAATACAAACTTTACACCTAAGTTATCTAGTTATCATTACCGGGTGAAGTCTTCAAGGTGGATATGTTGAAGACTTGGATCCTCGGTAGGTTGAATGACCCGTCAACTATGAGTGAGTGAGCTTCCTTGGCCATCTCCTTAGCTCTTGAACGAGTGATCCTTCCCACCAACTTCGGTTTCTCTGCAGCCTTTGGCTCCATGCTTGCCACGATCATATCATCCTCCCCCTCTTCAAAAGGATTTGTCCTCAAATCGGAATCTGCATAGTAAGGGAGCAAGTCAGAAACATTGAATGTTGATGATATGGTATAGTTACCTTGAAGATCAATCTGGTATGCATTGTCATTGATCTTATTGATGACATCAAATGGACCATCAGCTCGTGGTAGAATCTTGCTCTTCCTCTCTTCTGGGAACCTATCCTTGCGTAAGTGAATCCACACTAAGTCTCTTTCTTTGAAAACGAGCTACTTCCTGCCCTTGTTCGCATGCTTTTTGTATTGCTTGGTCCTTTTCTCTATGTTCTCCTTAGCTTTAGCATGTATCCTCCTCACCTGTTCAGCCTTTTCTTTGCCATTAAAGCTACACTTCACACTTAACGGTAAGGGAATCAAGTCTAGAGGTGATTGTGGATTAAAACCATAAACAATTTCAAAAGGAGAGAATAGAGTAGCAGAATGCTTAGCGTGATTATATGCAAACTCAACATGTGGTAGACATTCTTCCCATGACTTGAGATTGTTTCTCACTAAGGTCCTTAGGAGTGTAGATAGCGTCCTGTTCACCACTTCGTTTGCCCATCTATTTGCGGGTGACATGTGGTTGAGAATGATAGCTTGGTTCCTAGCTTAGCCCATAACGTCCTCCAGAAGTGTCCTAGAAACTTTCTATCTCGGTCTGAGACGATTACTTGAGGCATTCCATGTAGACGTACTACTTCCCTGAAAAACAAGTTAGCTACAATAACAGCATCGTCCGTCTTGTGACTTGCAATGAAGTGAGCCATCTTGCTAAACCTGTCAACCACAACAAAAATCGAATCTCTACCATTTCTGGTTCGAGGTAAGCCAAGAACAAAATCCATAGAAATATGAGTCCAAGGTTAAGAAGGGATAGGGAGAGGAGTGTACAAGCCATGGGGCTGTACCTTACCCTTCGCCATTTTGCAGATATGGCACCTAGAACAAACCTTCTCAACGTCTTTCTTCATTTGAGGCCAATAGAAGTGTTCTTGCAGTCCAAGTAGAGTCTTTGACACACCAAAATGTCCAGCTAGTCCACCTCCGTGAGCTTCTCTGAGCACTTGCTCGAGCCAGACGCCGGATCCCTATAACCCTCTTTTCCAATCGACCTACCCTCCTACTTGAGCCTGTGCTCAATCGCTTGCCTGGCAAAAATCGTTTGTGTTTTCTGTTTGAGCCAGTAACCATGTTTCAAGGCAGTCAGTTCCATTATGCACCTATGCACCAGCAACAAAGTTTCCAGCCTCAATGGTGTAACCCTCCAGCATTTCAGACATACCAAGCCCAAGAACCTGACTTAAGAGCTATGATGCAACAACTATTGCTTGGGCAAGCCAATCAGCAGATTGAGGCAGCAAGGCAGTTTGGAGAGCTGAACCAAACATTGGATTCTTATTCTCATGACCTGAGTAACCAACTTGAGAGTCTGACCTCTACATTCCAGTACATGGAACACTCCATTGCCTCTACTTCAGCTCTTAAGCCACACCATCTTCCTCAACAAGCTATTACAAACCCAAGGGAGATCACTGTTAAAGCTCTCCATCTCCATGTGGAATATGTCCCTGAGGACAGTGAGGTTCAAGGTGGGGAGGGTTGGTCACCAATAGAAGCCCAGAGTGAAGGTTTTACTGCGCAGACTGAAGCAGAGAAACCACTCGACCAGGTGCTCGACCACACACACGATCGAGTACCTGATCGAGTGACTGATCGAGTTGTAGACACAGAAGCTGTTAAGCCTGCTAGATACATTCCTCCTGCTTACAAACCACCTCTACCATTCCCAGGGCGTTTCAAGGCACAAAATATAAGAGAACTCAGGGAGATCATTGAGAAAAAGGAGAAGATAGCTTTGAACCAAGAGAAAGAGAAAGCCCTGAAAGAAGAGGTTCTCATTAAGGAAGTGATGGCTTTGAAGGAAGAAGTAGTCATTGAAAGAAGGATGTAATAGCCATACAACAGGAGGTTGTCCTTGAGAAGAAGGAGGAAGTGATAGCTTTGCAACAAGAGAAAGAGAAAGCTTTGAAATAGGAAGCTGTGGTTGTGAAACAAGAGGAAGTGATGGCTTTGAAAGAAGAGGTTATCATTGCATTCAAAGAAGAAGAGAGAGGACCTGCCTTAGAACAGTATGCTCCATATCCTCTCTATCAGAATATGCTGCTTGAAATGTCAAAAGCAAGGGCTCTAAATCAAGATAAGGAGGATCTTGAGGAGATTGAGGGAGTTATTATCCCAACTAAACTTGAAGACCCAGGTCCTTTCAACCTGCCTTGCTCATTTAGCTATCTCCACTTCAACAAATGCTTGTGTGACTTGGGAGCATCTATCAGTGTAATGCCATACTCTATAGCACAAAAGCTTGGGCATACTGAATTCAAGTCCACCAATCTCCACATGAGTCTTGCTGATGGATCAAACAAGGATGTGGTGGGGAAATTGGAAAGCCTTCCAGTGAAGATAGGCAAAGCAAGAATCCCTACTGACTTTGCTGTTATAGAGATGGATAAGAAGCTTGAAGACCCTATCATTCTAGGAAGACCATTCCTAGCCACTGCTGGAGCTGTCATTGATGTCAAGGAAGGGCTTATAACTCTGAATATAGCTGAGGGTGTGATCATGAAATTTGATATCAACAACCCAACTAACTTGCCCTCCATCAAAGGCCAACCTTTTACTATCAAGGACAAAGGTAATCATGGGGTCTCAAGTGAAGTGGCTACTCCAAAAGCTAAGCTCTCCTCTCATGAGAAATCTGTTGAACAGCTCAAGGGTTCAGTTCAAGAGCTGACTGACCTAGTGAGGGATCTTCAAATGCAACTCAACAAGAAGCCTTTGAAGAAAGCAAGACCAAGGTTAAAGCTTAAGAGGAAACAAGGTTCAAGTGCAAGTTTTCTGGGTAAAGTGATCAAGAATCAAGGTCACAGTGATCAAGTAGAACCAGGGGGATTTCATCACCTCCTTGGTCTCTAACTCCAGCCTGAAAAGGCAATCAAAAGTCAAGCTTAGTGACTTTAAACAAGCTCACTAGGGAGGAAGTCCCTAAGGTATCCCTGTATATATTGCTTTGGAATTTTGGTATTTTGATTTTTGCTTTAGTATTTTCATGGTCAGGGAGGCTAGGGAGTCTGAATAGAAGAGGAAGGAACAACTAATGGACATTCGCGGTCTAGCTCGACCCCCCCACTCGGACACGCACTCGACCGAGTCACGGTCGATTGGAGTCATCGAGCTGCCCCAAGGTCCTTCTCCAAGCCACCAGCCTGACCCCAACTACTCCTATGATAGCATGCAAATGGATGTGGACAACTTCTTCCACAATCCCTAAGGTACCAATCTCACCTTCCCTTGTTTATACCATTGCATTTGATGTTGTGTTTTGTTTTTGTTTATAGTCTTGAATCCTCTCACAACTTTTTCACACAGGGACTGTGTGATTTAAGTTTGGGGGAGGGTTCTAGATAGCATTTAATGTTGTGTTTTGTTTTCTTATTTCAAATTTTTATCATCATCATGTTAGCATTTGCATTAGCATCTAAGGCATAGAAAAACCATAAAAATTTGAAAATTTTTGAAAAAATCTTTATAAAAAAAGAGTGTTCATGTAGTTTGCATTGCATATTTAAGTATTTTGTTTAGCATATAGGACTGTTGCATTAGGGATCTATGATGAGTATTTCCTTGTTAGCTTGCTTAATTCACTAGACTAGGATCAATGCCCAAGTTATTAGTACTTTGATGCTAGTTGAGCAGTAGGAAGCATAAGATTGAACCAAGCATTGAATTCTTGCATTGTTGCTGGTCTAAATTGAAGCATGTTGTGACTTGATTCCATTTCCTATTTATAAGAACCTAATATTGACTTTTAATTATCGTTGTATGCATTGCTTTAAACTCATGGATACCATATACATATTTGGATCATCTTTCTCCTTTTTACCACTCTTGTTGATCCAAGTAGCTGATTACATCATTAAGATCAGTTCCCCTACCCCTAAACCAAACCTTCTTTCAAGCCTTGTTTATTCTTGTGTGTGTGAGGCCTATTTTTGGGATTGAGCTTGGTAGAAAGTGTTAGGTTTGAACTGACAAGAGTAAGACCTTGTGTAGTTCTAGTTTGCATTTTCCAAACTAGATAGGACTAGGTGGTTCACTTGTTGGGTTTGGGACTTGGCTGTTATAAAAAGAAAAGAAAGAAAAGAGAAAAAAAAGGTAGAGTCTTTAGGAGAGGAATGTGTTTAAGTGAAAGCTAATGACTAGTGAAAGGATGGGAAGTAAGAAAATGTTATCTAAGATGGTTCTAGTCAAAAGAAAAAGAAAAGAAAGCAAAGAGCAGTTTAGCAAAAAGCTTAAGTGTCTTAAGAATAAGAAGAAAAGAGAACCATAGCAATAAGAAAGAATCCCCCATTCCACTAGAAAGATCAAATAAGAAACCTCTCCTAAGACTTGAAAACCAAAAGAGAAAAGGGTTAAAGAGAAAAGAAGAAGTTAAAGGGTAGCACTAGGATCAGTTGGGTTTAGATTGTTAGGATAAACACTTTGGGTGCCTTTGGGTAGACAAGGTTTTATTCTTGTATGTGTCTAGGGGTTCTTACCTTTAGCATTCTTCTAAAGCTCAATCCATTTTTTATGAGAGAACCTTGATTTAGACAAATCCCACTCTAAAAAGAGACCATCATTGTCTCAAAACCCTTTATTACCAAGCCAAATGAGTTTAAGCATTGCATAGAATTGATTCATGTTCTTGATTAATGAATGTTAAAGGAAATGGTTGATTTGAATGCATGTGGATATCTAAGGTTCAAGTCAATAAAGGTTGTGAAATGTTTGTCTAAAGTCTTTATTTCCAGCTCATTCAACTTGCATCATAGTGCTAGTAACTTGGACATTGATTCTAGATGGTCTATTTGCAAGCTTTAGGAGCTGAGATCCCATTTTTAAACCTCACTTACCTTCTTATGTCTTGTTTATTTGCTTGAGGGCAAGCAAAGACTAAGTTTGGGGGTGTTGATGTTCATATATTTTACCATGTTTTCCCTTAGTTTATTCACATCTTTTGCATCTTTTTCTATCCATTTCCACCATTATTGTGTAGCTTTAGGACTAATCATGCATTAGAGTATAGTTGCATTGCATTTGCATCTTTTCATGCATAAACAGGTGATTTTGGAGCTTAAGGAGCATGGAGGCAAAGGAGAAGAGATGTGAAGCAGTCATGAGGAGGAAACAAGGGAGTTAAAGGCTGAAGAACCAAGACCCGGAGTCCAGCTCGACCAAGCACTCGACCGAGTGGGAGATGGACTCGACCGAGTGGAGTTGCACCAGGGAAGCCAGCTCGACCTGTCACTCGACCGAGCACTGGTCGAGTTGACCGATCCGTGGACCACTTTGACTTTTCCTATTTTTAGGGCTTCCACCTTCCCCACTATATAAGGACTTGTACTGCAGCCACCTGAACCAAGTTTTAATCTAGATTCTATTCCAGCTTTTCAGAAACCTAGTTTTTACCTTTTTAGGAATATTATTCCTTTTGCCTTTTATTTTCTTTTTGGATCTTGTGCTTAAAAAAGAGAAATCCTCTCATACTTGTTGGTTCAATAACTTTCTAAGTATTGAGAATCTGAGTTTGATTTCTTCTTTAAAGTTGTAGATCTTTATCTTATCTATCTAATCATGCAAGTTTCAATAATTTCTGGGTTTATGATTTGTTTGATCATGTCTTGTTGTGAGTAGTTTTCTTAGGATCTTGAGGATGGGTTAGGATAGATTGATCTTGTGGTGTATCTGATTTGATCAAGCTTGATTGTTGTAGATCTCTTCTAGGCTAGATGTTCTTAATGCTGATCCTATATCTGAGAAGGTAGGATCTGATCTCAAGCTTTTTAGCATCACACCAATGTTTAAGAAGCATAGATAAGGCTAGATCTAGAGCTTACCATTAGGCTTGCTAAGAGATTAGAGGTCTTGTTTGGTTTGAGATGTATTGCTTAATGCCTGCTTGTGTAGATTCTTTTCATTGTGAGAGCAAGTCTAGGATTGCATAGGTTTGATTGTCTCTTGACCATGAGAGTGGGAGAGACTTGTCTTAGAATAATATGTCTAGAGGTTAGCTCATAGCATTGCTTGAGATTTGCTGATCAAGTTAGATTACCACAATGATTAGTTTATCCCATGAATCCATCCTCAGGAACCTACTTTGTTTATTGATTTTAAAGTCTAAATCTTGTTATTTGCTTGCTGTTTGATCTGTGTTTGCTTTACTCTGTTTTTGTTGCATTGCTCTGTTTTCCCGGATTTGTCTAGCTCGACCACTCACTCGACCTACACTCGGTCGAGTGCTGCTCGAGTTCATCCCCAGAACTCTTGTTTATGTTTTGTGTTTGTCTTGTTTCATTCCTGTTTAATTCCCATTGCATTCACCTAGCATCTAGTTCATTACTTGTCTTGCATTAGTTCATATCTAGAGTTTACAGTTTCTGTTTCTGTTCTTAGTTTATAATCATTCTGTTTCATTTGCATCTAGTTCTTAGTTCTTGAAGTTTTCCTTTTGCTTTTATCATTATCATCATAGGATTGTTAGTGACAAACATCCTTTCATATTTGTCTTAACTTAGATTCATATGCATATCTTGATTGTTCACAAGCACTCAGACTGGATTGACACCTCTTATACTGCAACTGCATAAGGGGAATTGAAACACCCATCATTCCATATCATTCCATACACACACTCATTCATTTTCATATTCATCAACCACCAAAAAGACATGTTTCACTTGACTATCTCCTTCACATACTTTTTAGCCAAGACCGCTGCTCCATCAGTCTTCTTAATGGCCAGAAAATGTGCTGACTTAGTCAACCGGTCCACAATGACCCATATCGCATCAAATGTCCGAGACACTGGCAATCCTAACACAAAGTCCATTGTGATCATATCCCACTTCCACTCAGAAATTGGTAGACTCTTCAGTAACCCGCCAGGAACCTGATGCTCAGCTTTAACTAGCTGGCACACATCGCACCTCGCGACCCAACTAGCTACATCTCTTTTCATCCCGACCCAGTGATAGTACCTCTTGAGATCACGATACATCTTAGTCGCTCCTGGATGAATAGAAAACTTGCTCGCATGAGCCTCTCAGGATTTCCTGCCTCAACTCCTCATCCTTGGGCACATAAATCCGACTGTGCACCAAGATAGTACCATTATCTGAGACCTGATACTCTGAATCCACATCCTTTGATGCATTCACCAGCCCCAAATCCTTCTCTTGAGCCAGCCGCACCCTACTCAGAAGATCTGCTCTATCAACCGCCTCCAAACCCAACGGTTCCTGAGACACAGCACATAACCTCAAAGCACTAATCTCTCCTACCAGAGACTCCATCTCCTGCTCCTGAGCCAAAGCTACCCTCTTCCGACTCAGAGCATCCGCAACCAAGTTAGCCTTACCAGGGTGATTGGCTATCTCAAAATCATAATCCACTACCAGCTCAATCCACCGCCTCTGCCTCAAGTTCAGCTCGGGCTGAGTGAATATATACTTCAGGCTCTTATGATCTGTAAACACTTGTACCTTTGCGCCATAAAGATAAGATCTCCAAATCTTTAGGGCAAAAACTACAGCAGTCATCTCAAAATCATGAGTAGGATAGTTGTCCTCATGCTTCCGCAACTGCCGCGAAGCATAGGCAATCCCCTTCCCATGCTTCATCAACACACACCCCATACCAACTCAAGATGCATCAGTATAAACCACATAGGGTTCTCCCTGCTCAGGCAAAGCCAACACTGGCATAGTAGTCAACATCTCCTTAAGGCTTTCAAAGCCTTCATCACACTCTTGTGTCCAAACAAAAGGAACGTCCTTCCCTATCAATTGAGTCATAGGGCGTGCCCTACTTGCAAAACCCTGTACAAACCTCCTGTAGTAACCTGCCAAACCAAGGAAACTCCTGATCTCTGTGGCATTATGCGGTCTAGGCCAATCCCTCATAGCCTGAATCTTCTCTGGATCTACAAAAACTCTCTCTGCAGAAACAATGTGACCCAAAAAACTCATCTCACGCTGCCAAAAACTGCACTTGCTCAACTTAGGGTATCTCCAACCCACCTCTATATTTGCTTTTTAACTCTATTTTAGAGTAAAATCTACTCCAACCCATCTCTATTTCTACCTCTATAATAGAAATCTCTATTTTTTACTCTATATATAGAGGAACTCTATTTTTTCCTCTATAATAGAGTTGAACTTTTTTATTTATAAAATGGTCCTTGAACTTTTAACACTTTTATATTTATGATGAAAATAAATAAATTATATATTTAATGGTCCTTAAACTTTTAACACTTTTATTATTTTATATGATGCAATGTATTTCATTTAATAAATGTGATATTTAAATAATATTTATGAATGTTAAAAATTTAAATAATATCATAATTTTATGAAAGTTTCACAAATACTAAAATAAATAGGTTAGTTTGCAACTTTTATAAGTAATAGGTATTAATAATAAAATAAAAAAGAAATCTCTACGAAATATTCTTTTTTAGAAGAAAAAATAGAGGTATCTATTGGAGCAAAAGTCACCTCTATTATAGCGTTCCTCTATTTTAGAGGTAAAAATAGAGAAAACCATTGGAGATGGTCTTAGCAAACAACTTCTGCTCCCGCAGCTTCTCTAGAACTGCCCTCAAATGCACTGCATGCTCTTCACGACTCTTAGAAAATACTAGGATATCATCGATGAAAATGATGACTAACACGTCTAGAAACTCCTGAAACACGCTGTTCATCAATCTCATAAACGCTGCTGGCGCGTTAGTCAACCCAAAAGGCATCACCACAAACTCATAATGCCCATACCTCATTTTGAAAGCAGGCTTCCTCACATCTACTTCATCTATCGATATCTGATGATAACCCGACGCCAGATCTACCTTGGAGAACCAAGTAGCACCCCTCAACTGATCCAACAACTCATCGATCCTGGGAACATGGTACTTATTCTTCACAGTGACCCAGTTCAAACCCATTAATCTATACACAAGCGGAGACTTCCGTCCTTCTTCTTAACAAACAACAAATCCTCTGTTCCCCACGGTGAAGTGATAGGTCAAAAGAATCTCTTGTTCAACAAATCCTCTGGTTACTTCCTCAGCTCTACTAAACTAATAATCATGTCAACATCAACTCGCCGCCACTTGAATATCACCAATCAAAAATCTTTGAGAACTGATCATCTCATCTGTGACCACTCTTTAGGTCATCCATTAAACATTTCGCCTCTCCGGCATTTCGCATCCCCTTTCCAAAAATAGACAAGTCCTAACTACTCATAAAACGTTCTATTTATGGAAACTTTCATTTTATGGAACTTTCTATTCTTCCTTTGCAACGACACTTTCCATATTTAGAATCACATAATCCCTTAATTTGTTCCACATCAAGATTTCATAAGAACTAATCCACTTATTAACTCTTCTTCAACAACATTTTCAGTAAATCCGCAATACGGTCATCTCATTCTGAGCAAAACCTGTCACCACACTCACAGCACTCGCTGGATCTCCATCAACACCAGTAAGCACATCGGCCACACAAGTAAAATCCAAGATTAAACCACCATCAACTCTCAAGGTCTACAGTCCGTTGTTATGTTTATACTCACGTCCTAGGCATTGCTTGCTACAACCTCCTCCACCCTTAGGTCGCAAACTTCGGGCCATACCAATCACACTCTCAGACTAGCGTCTTCGAGTTATACCGTCTCACTCTTGGACCACAATCCTCAAGATCTCGGTAGCAGGAGAACTACTCATCCCCTTAGGAAAACATCATCCCCTCTACCACTCTCGGAGCCCCCAGCCCCTCGAGCTATCGGTATTCAGGGAAAACACCATCCCCTCAGGAGCAACAATCCTTAAGGACTATAAACATCTTCTGACCAAAAGTACTTCTTGTGGTCCGAGTATAACATTGCAATGTTACACCTGCCCATTCAACTTCTAATATCCAACTGGATTACCCACCAAACAGAGAAATATCTGCTCCAACTACATATGTCCACCTATCCACCTCTCTAGGCTCGATACCTCTCGAGAAGAATCTCCCACAGGTCATCTACAACTGCTCCATCCTCCGAACATAAGATGGAAAGTCCTCAACATCCCCAGCCCTCGGCTGCACCCTGCCACATGCGGGACAACTGGAGCCTCCACTGGTACCCCTCTCGGTAACCGCCCCAACAACACGCCAACAGATCCGCCAAGCGATCATCTCGACCATGGGCTCCACCTGCTGCAACCCCACACTTGGGTTCCCAGCACCCCCGGCATTCTCACCGGCTAACCCTCTCTGGTCCCTCCTCGTGGAACTCTAGACCACACACTCGCTGGCCTCGGGACCCGCCTGACCATGATCACGACCACGTCCCCATCCACGACCAACAACTCAAACACCTTTAACCACTGCACTTCCAAGAACAGAGGCTAACAAGCAATCTTAACATAACAAAAAAAACTTAAGCTCGCCGTGGATTCACACTGTAGGCTCGAAGAGGGTGTTCTAGGACTTCATGCCACACACAATTGACTAACTCACATAATCAATCAAAGCATGCAAATTCCAAACATCTACAGCACAAAGCCTAGTGAACCCTAAAACCGTAAGGGCTCTGATACCAAACTGAAACGACCTGACCTGTTTTAAAAAAAAATAATAAATAATAGTAATAATAATAATAATAATAATAATAATAATAATAATAATAATAATAATAATAATAATAATAATAATAATAATAAGTAAACTACAACTAGTGGTCTCATACCCACTAGCCACATAACCACAATCACAATCAACAGCGGAAATAACCAATACCGATAACCAATAAATATCCAATAATAATCTAATAAGTATAACATGAACAATATCCAAAACTCAACCAACTGGAATCATAGAATCAGCAACCTAGCAATGTTTCTAATGACCCAACTCTAGCAACCTAGCAATGCCAGACAACAACTAATCGAGTCCCTAGAACATCATCCTCTTCGTTGCCTTGATTCCACGATCACAATTTGCATTTACCTGCACCACAAACACAAATTACAATGCATGAGTATTTTATAAACACTCAGTAAGGCAATCCTCCCATCTACTGGGCTATACACACAAGCAGTAGAGACATCTCTAACCATCAACCAAGAATCAACAATCAACAATAACAAACCATGACTCTGCATCGACCGACACCAAGCATGCATCGACCGACACCAGTTGGGGTTGCGTCGACCGATGCAAGGTTCACTTGCATCGACCGACACTCCAATTGCATCGACCGATGCATGCTCGACATAGCACAAAAACCCTAGGTTTTACGCGCCGTCCTCGCACTTGCATCGATCGACGCACAAAGTGCATCGACCGATGCACATGCCGAGCATTGTTTTCCCCGTAGCTTCTCGTCGGATCTTCGTTCCTACAACCAC
Organism: Camelina hispida; assembly: GCA_023657505.1. Classification (NCBI taxonomy): domain Eukaryota; kingdom Viridiplantae; phylum Streptophyta; class Magnoliopsida; order Brassicales; family Brassicaceae; genus Camelina; species Camelina hispida. The sequence continues at coordinate 23,654,570 of CP094631.1, read as the reverse complement.
AAAACTCGATCCCAAGCCACAAGAAAGCTTACTAACGTCCCAAATAACAGTCTAACAAGCCTAACAACACATAACAAGCAAATCAGAGAGATCTCCAGCTTAGATAAGCTATGGTCATGCACTTACCTTTGCCAAAACGATTCTGAACCTCAAACAAGCAAGAAAACACTTCCAGGAAGCTCCTACAACGATCCCAGCTACAGATCTCCACATGAACAGCCTCTAACTCCCAAAATCTCACCAAGAACACTTAGAACTCTTTTTCTCTCTTCCTTTCTCTCAAAAACGGCTAAACTCGCCTAATGAGACAAAAACTCGAGTTAAGGGTTTTTCTAACCCAAAACGCAGCGTTTAACTTAAACTTGTCCGCAGAAAACCAACCTTGCAACGACCGATGCAATTAGTGCATCGACCGATGCAATCCCTAAATCGGGATTTCGGTTCGCGGATGTTACACCACTAGCTTTCAATGTTTGCACTTGTTAGTTTTTGCACCTTTTTGTTTCACACTTTTTTGTTTCACACCTCGTTGTTTTTATATATATACAGATTTTTATGTACTTTAAAAATAGTTTTTGTTCTTTGAGCATTATTAATGATCTCACCCTTTGTTAATGATCTCAAAAGTTGCAAAGTTTCGATCTTACAATTGTATTTCTTCGTTGCACCCCCAGTTTTCCATGTTGGCACCTATTAGTTTTCACGCTTTTTTGTTTTACACCTCTTTGTTAATATAAAGATGCAATGTTTTGATCCAACAATTGTGTTTTTTCGTCGTACCCCTAGCTTTCAATGTTTGCACTTGTTAGTTTTCGCATCTTTTTGTTTGACATCTCTTTATTTTCACACCTGTTTGTTTATATATATATATATATATATATATATATATATATAGATGTTTATGGACTTTGAAAATAAATTTTGTTCTTTTAGTATTATTAATGATCTCACCCTTTGTTAATGATCTTAAAAGTTGCAATGTTTCAATCCAATAATTGTGTTTCTTTGTCGCACCCCTAGCTTTCCATGTTGGCACCCATTAGTTTTCACACATTTTTGTTTTACAACTCTTTGTTTATATAAAGTTGCAATTTTTTTTTCCAACGATTGTGTTTCTTCGTTGTACCCCTAGCCTTCGAGGTTTTCGCACCTATTTGTATCACACCTTTTTGTTTCACACCTCTTTGTTTTCACACCTTTTTGTTTATATATATATATATATATACAGATTTTTATGGACTTTTGAAAAGAGTTTTTGTTCTTGGAGTATTATTAATGATCTCACCTTTGTTAATGATCTCAACAGTTGCAAAGTTTCGATCCAACAACTGTGTTTCTTCATCGCACCCCCAGTTTTCCATTACACCTGTTAGTTTTCCACCTTTTTGTTTTACACCTCTTTGTTTATATAAAGTTGCAATGTTTTGATCCAACATTTGTGTTTCTTCGTCGTACCTCTAGCTTTCAATATTTTCACTTGTTAGTTTTCGCATGTTTTGTTTTACATGTTTTTGTTTCACACCTCTTTGTTTTCACACCTTTTTGTTTATATATATATATATATATATATATATACAGATTTTTATGGATTTTGAAAAGAGTTTTTGTTTTTTGAGTATTGTTTCACACCTCCAAATTTTAAAAATTATGAGTATTATTTTTTAAATTTATTAATCAACATGATTCACTCATCTTTGTTAAAATTTGGATTGTTTTATTTATTGATTCCTTCATCAAACTTTTGTTTGGTGTTGTTATCCATTTATACCCGCATCGATAATCGCTTCCAAGTATTAGTCTAGGTAATTGATTGTGAATTCTAATTTTTTATAGATTTATTTGTTTATATTATAGCAAACTCACTTTTAGGGTTCAATTTAAATATAACGGATGAGATTGTTTTTATTATCTTATCTAACTGTTTAAGTTTGTTAATGATCTTAAAAGTTACAATATTTTGATCCAACAATTTATTCGTCGTACTCCCAGCTTTCAATGTTCACATTTGTTAGTTTTCGCACATTTTTGTTTCACACCCCTTTGTTTATATATATACTAGTTTAGACCCGTACTACGTACGGACAGGAGGTATAGAGTTTGTAGTATTATAATTAAGCTTATACTGAATAAAATGATTGAAAAATTGTATTTTAATATAGTTATAGTTAGTATAGTAAATTCAGATAAAATATTTTGTACCAATTCAACAAAATAGGTTTAGTGTAGCCTTGTAAAAAAAGAATGAATTAGATTAACAATGACACTAGAGCTTTCTCTCTCTTAACTCTCTCGGATCATTCAGAGAGAGAAAGTTTTGTTTCTTTTGTTTGTGAAATATTCCGACTGTATGTCGGTTTAGTTTTTTGTTTTAGGCTTTCCGGCTTTGTCCGGATTTAGATCCGACTTTTTGTCGGTTTAATTTCCAAAATTTGTTTTGGAAATTATCTTTTGGTTTAAAGCCTTTTGCTCGCTCTTCAGATCAGCGCTTTCATATCAAAGGAAGTGTTGAAATCTGAAAGTTTTTTGACTGATCTTTGTTGTGCTGTGCTTGAATCTTCGTCCAATTGATGGTAATATCCTCACTCACCCATAGATGTTTATATTGAGTGAAGGTTCTTTTTGGTCGTGTTGATTCAAGTTGTTGCGATTGAGAGAAGTGGAGTATGAAGATTTGGAGTCCTTGTCGTGTTAGATAGTTCTCTGAAGAATACTTCAGTTTCGATCGATCGAGATTAAATTCCGGTGAACAGAGTTTAAATTCAGTCAATAACTTCCAGAAACTTTTAGCAAAAGGTGATCAGTACAAATTGAAGGCTAGCTACAACAGAAAATCTGTGCAGAAGCTTGAAGATTCGGCCATCAGCCAGCGGTGAATTATTCCGGTGACGGAATCTGTCTTGAGTCGGTGATGCCGTAGGTGGAACAGATCTGCTCAGAAATTGCCACGATGCTATACACGTGTCTTTTACTTTTAATGCTTATCTCATAGTCATATGTATTGCAATATGTGGCTTGTTGGGCCTAAATTTGTACCCTTGTGTTTTGCCCGAGTTGGGCTTTTTAATATACAAAGGTCGACAAAAAAAAAAAAAGATTAACAATGACACTAAAACTACTTGAAATGGGAGAATTCATATACACACAAAGAAATTCAACTCCATAATAGAAACAAAAAGATCTGCACCAACAATAAATAAGTAATTGAATCACCAACCTGTGATTTGTTTTCAATTTAACATCGTTGCTTAGTCGAAGTAAAATATCTTCCTTCATAGATGTCATGGCAACAATGTCTTGAGAGAAAGCAAAATCTTGCATGAGAAAATATTGATTCTCGAGGTTGAAGCACCATTCCTTTTTGTAGTGCTTTTTGTAAAAAAAACTAATGAAGTATTGTAAACAGTCTAGAGAAAGTGATTCAAATTCAGATACACAAACATTAAAGCCAAATAGAAGTCATTTAGCATTTCTAAATTACAGTGGGTGTATTCAACTTGACATTTTAGGTGATTTATATAAAATTTACAAATCCTATGTTATTCAATCATGAATTTTAAAAAGTCTCCTGAAATCCACTGTTATTGAACTGATGATTTAAAAATCTACTTTAAAATCCAATGTTATTCAAAACAGTTTGTGGATTTGGATTTTAATAAGTTTTAGGGATTCTGGAGGATTTATGAGGATTTGTTTAGTTAAAAATACAGAAATCCAAATCTCATGGTTTTAGGTGGGATTTGAAAAGTTTTTACCATAAATCATATCAACTTCTCTAAAATCTATCAAAATTCCAAATTTCCTAAATCTCATTGAATCCTCCAAAATCATTGTTTCAATATACCCCCGGTACATAAACAAGTGGTTATTAATTAAGGATAATGGAGATTGTGGGGATATGGAGAAGAGGAACAAGCAAAAAAAATGTGGAGAAGGAGTCATTACAGTTTCGAGTGATTTTTTGTTTTTATTTTTTATTTTTTCTCTTTTCTGTCATTTTTTTCAGAAAATTGATTTTGTGTTGGCTGATGTGTCACAATATTATTGGTACAGTGACTTCTGATTTATAAGATAAAGGATATATATATATATATATGTATATATATTTATGGATCTTAAAAATAGTTATTGTTCTTTGAGTATTGTTTAACACCTCCAAATTTAAAATTTCTGAGTATTATTTTCTTTCAATTAATAATCAACATTGATTCACTCATCTTTGTTAAAAAATTTGGATTCTTTTATTTATTGATTCATTCATCTAACTTTTGTTTGGTGTCGTTTTCCATCTAATATGTATTGATCATCTCTTCCAAGTATTAATTTAGATAATTAATTGTGATTTCTAATTTTTCATAAATTTATCTTTTAGTTAATTTAGTTGGTTACAGCTATAAGCTCTTTCTCACTGATACTCTTATTATTTTTTATAAATTTTGATAGAATAATAACTTAAATTATTTTATGTGAATATGTTTCAAAATTGATTATCTGAGTATGATTCACTAAACCTAAATTTGTATATCTTTAACATTATTCTCTTATTGTCGGTGAATCAATTTTTCATTTTTATATATACAACAAATATTTTGTTTAACTAATTTTGTTGATTAATCTTAGTCATTATTTATGACTTTTATATTATAAAGTTAAAGAATTACCATAAAGTTTTTACTCAAAATGTGAAATTAACAATGTTAGTCATTTTAAGTTTTCACTTTCCCGTGCGGTGACGCACGGGCCGACATCCTAGTGATCTATATATAATAGCAATCCAAAAAAATGCCACCAAAATTTGTTGTTTTTAATCGTACCTTTTGGATAATTTTCCAAAACAATCTGTAAAAAATTTTAATTGTGTGTTTATGAAAAGTTGCAATTGTTCATTATAACAGTTTTTTGTTGTAAAGTTGCAACTGTTCATTGTAGAGTTGTATTTATTCAAATATTTGTATCTTTTCATCGTGACTTTTCATTAAAAATATTATTTTATTATTTTTTGACAAAAAAATTATATGGTTGCGTCTTTTAAAAAAATTGCATCTGTTAAATATAGAGTTGTGTCTCTTACAAACAGTTGTGACTTTACGAACAATTGTATCTATTCAAATGTTCACATCTTTAGAAATTTTGTCTATTCAAATGTTAACATCTTTAGAAATCTATATATTTTTTTCTTCTTTTATAATAATTTCAAACTTTTGTTTTAGTTTAAAATGTACACGTATATTTGTTTTTTTATTGGGATTTTTATTGGGAAAAAATTAAACTTTCTTTTTAACATATAATAATAACAATCTGAATAAATGTGAACAACAGTTGTGAGTTTCATGATACATATTCTTAAAAAAAATTGTTTTTATATATTTTTTTTTAAAAAATTATACGGTTAATCTGTTCACTGAAGAGTTGTGTCTTTTCAACATATTTTATTCATATTTTTTAATCACAACTTTTCGTTCTACTAGGTGTGTCTGTTTATATAGTCATGTTTTTTGAACTCTATATATTAGACCTTCTCCAACGGAGGTTTTAAGGAAAAGTAGGAAAAAAATAAATCAGAAAGAAAAAAAGAAAGAAGCGCTCCTCTTATTTAGTACTTGTTTTCGAGCTAAAATCTCATATCACCCTTTCTATCAAAACAATTTCTCAAAACCCCTCAATGATAAAATGACAATATTACCCTTAATGAAGATTGTTTTAGGTTAAATATAATTAAATCAGTTATTGTTCAATGAAAAACACAGTAGCTCAGTGGTTGCGAGCTCCATGTGCACGCGCGCGCGCCCAGGGTTCGAATCCCACTATGCGGGGTACAACTGGTACAACTAGGGTGCAACTGGTACAATTAGGGAATATTTGGTACAACTATACGAGGTGCAACTGGTACAACTAGGGAATATCTAGTACAACTAGAAGGTGGGTATGTACGACTAGGATGTTCAATATTCTTTAAAAATTGTTAGAGGGGTAGTTTCGTCCTTTTATTAAAAAAAGGGTAGTGAGAATAAGTTGGGGTAATGCAGAAATGAATTTATGGTATAGGGGCACAAAAGATGACTTCTCCTTGTTTTCATATAAGAGGCGCTGACACGTCAGCGCGTGTTTGGGTAAAGAGTTTTATTGACAACAAAAAATTTTTTGGCCCGATCGTGCTCTCTCTCTCTCTCTCTCTCACTCTCTCTCTCTCTCTCTCTCTCTCTCTCTCTCTCTCTCTCTCTCTCTCTCTCTCTCTCTCTCTCTCTCTCTCTCTCTCTCTCTCTCTCTCTCTCTCTCTCTCTCTCTCTCTCTCTCTCTCTCTCTCTCTCTCTCTCTCTCTCTCTCTCTCTCTCTCGCGAACCTCTCAATCCGAAGAGATTGAATCGGTCGGAATCGTTGGAGATGGAATCGGACGAGATTGGAATCGGAGGATTCTGAAGGAGATTGAACTTGGACGAGATTGAATTCGGAGTCTAATCAATCGGAGGAGATTGAATTGATTGGAATCAGAGGAGATTGAATCGGAGGAGCTTGAACCTATCTCTAATGGTAAGTTTCTCATTCTGATGTAAGAATTCGTGACAGATTGAGGCTTTAAACGTTGTTTTTTTTTTGTGTTTCTTTGAGAAATATCTTTGTTCTGTTTTGTAATCGTTGAACATGCTCCTCAGTTTGTGAACTGATGATCTTAGTCGATGTAAGTTTCGTATTAGGAACCTGAAATGGAATGCTTACTTCTTGCGTTGAGCTTGTTGTGTGTTTTGCATTTCACCCAAATTCTCTTTTCCTTTTCTTTGATTTCTCTATATAAATATCTGACATGTTGTTCAAGTGAGAACTGATGTCCCTCAAAACTTTTATCACAGTGCTTATCTTGATTGCCACTTGATGGTGACGAACCCCATGGATTACGTGGAACAGATGGGTAAAGCTGGGCCGTCTGGTTTTACATTCCCGCACCATCCTTTGATTTTGTCTTATCTTTATGATCTCGACTTGTGCTATTTGTTGACCATAATATCGATTCTTTGTCCACTAGGTTGTTGCGTTTCTTGCAGCCATGGAGATCATGTCTGAGCAGTTTCCTGGTGCATTTGCTGGTTATTCCTATTCCTTAGAGGTTCATCTTTTACTTTGAGATATTCATTTGATTGGAATTTATAGGTTGTATCATAAGAAGGCTGATTGGCTATAATCTCTATAGGTGATGGAGTCTCAAAAGCTGTTACTTGTTTTCAGAAATTGGGTGTGTCTTACGACATGGACCAGGTGTTTTTATCGTTTGACATCCGGTCTAAAGCAGAGAAGTGGATCTATAACATGATCGATGTCTTGAGAGAGGGAAACTTGCGTTGAACAAACCTCAAGGTAACGCCTGCGAGTCATGTTTTTCTTCATAGCCTTAAACGCCACTGGAATCAAACCATCCATTGGTTCCTTTCTTCTTTTCGTTGCTCTCTCGTTTCTTTCTTTTTGTTATGTTTTTGTGTGTGTATATATGTATGATTATTGTTGAAGAAAGAACAATAGTAAAAAGGCAAAACAAGAAGAAGAAAGGAAGGAGGTTTTTGTCTACCTTTCGTTTCCCTTTTTATACTTTAGAAATGGTTGTTGATAAAAAAAAAAAAAAAAAAAAAAAATTTCAAAAATAAGAACCCCGAAATTAGAGTTCACCATTGGAGAGGATAATTTTAGTTAAGAGCCTAAAGATTCTTATTTTATAAAAAGTTCACAATATATTGTAAAAAAAAATAGAAGAGTCTCAAAAATATATACTACCATTGGACTTGCCCTTAGTTTCTTCATCAATAACTAACAAATCATGGTTTGTTGGAATAAATTTTACGTTTTATGTTGAATATAAATAATTTGAATATTAATATTCAATATTCAACATTATTCTATAATATATAAAAAATTAAAAATGATTATAGCAATACAGAAATTTGATATAACTTAATATATAATTTACAGTTGCGTCTATTTATCTTAACTTTCGTAAAAAAACAATTTTAATATTTAAAATTTATTTTATTTTTAAAAGTTGTCTAATTTTATTTTTATTTTTCGCTGATATATTTTCACTCAAATATATTTTATAATTTTTCATTGATACATCATCATTCATTAATAAATATATTTTATAATTATAATTATTTAGTAGAAAATTGTATTTACTCATTGCAAACATTAGTTCAATATTCTCAGTTACGATCATTTTATCATAATAGTTTTTTTTACAGATAATATAAATATTAATAATTGTTATGATAGTTGTAGGTCTTTACCATAATTTTTTATAAATTATCTTATATTTATAATAATTTAAAAAGTTATATATAATATTTATGTATTTAAACATACTTCTTATTTTTTCCCTTTTTAATAATTTTAGTTTTATTTGTAACACATACTTCTTAACTATGAAAGAGAAGAGTTAAGAAGTATGATTTTAGTTTTATTTGTAAAATTATGAAGTATGATCATAGTTAACACATACTTCTTAACTATGATTTTAGTTTTATTTGTAACACATACTTCTTAAGAAGTGCTTTCTGTTTTTATTGCTTTAGAACCCTCATGCAATAAAAACAGAAAGCACTTCTTAACTATGAAAGAGAAGACTTGTGATTGTTCAAGCCGGTTGTGTTTGATTCCAAGTCCGTTTTAGAGGTTTTGACTCAGTGATTAAAGGGTCCCTGGCCAGTACATGGACTCAGTGAAACAAATTTTTTTGAGTTTCAGGCTTTCAGCAGAAAACACATTCCCCCCGGTAACTGCCCCGTGTGTTATGGCATCTTGTTTGGTTGTTTTTATATATGTTTCGATTATGTTAGGTTGCTAGATCCGATTTTCATGTACCATATGTAGGGTTCTCTGACTAAAATTGTCTCTAATGCTTTATTGCTTTCTTGATCAATGATCACTTGCAACTGATCCAGGATCATATGCCCAGAACATATTGTACCTAACAAGAACGCGGACTAATAGAGTTATATGTGTCGTTTCCTGCGAAAGTTAAGTAACAGAGTACCTTAAACATACGATGGTCCATTGCTAACCACAGGTCGATTGTGTGAAGTCGTAAAAAAAGCCAAAGGAAGTTCAGAGCTGGAAACGGAGACAAAAGAACTCCGAAAAAACTGGGACTTCATCAAAATCTGAAAAGGTTTTCATTATTTCATTTTATTATCAAAGATTTCTAGAAGTATAACTAACAATGCATGCATGTGAATATGCTGGACGAATTTGAGTTGGTTTTTATATTCATCTACAGAATTTAGATCTTTAAAGGTTCTCGTATTTCAGAATTATGAAGACAAAAAAAAAGCTACTGATCATGATAAAACAAGATAATGGTATAATTTTGACATGATAAGTCATTTCTCATTTGCTAGTTTTGGTAACCCTAGCTGCTTACAAAAGTCCTCGACCATCAGACCATGTCTGTCATGGTAAGATAAGTAAATCTTTTCTCATCTACAACGTTATTGTTCTTTAAGCAGTATTATTTATATCTGGGCGTACAACAAGGCTTGCAAGGGAATGGGAATACATATATATGAAAGAAACAGGAAGTACACATAAAAGAACAAGCAAAGAGGTTTGACATGATCTTGGTGGATACATATTGCTTACAAGATACTACATGGAAATCCCAACCCCGTCCCTATTACCGCAGGCACAATAAGCCCAAGCTGAATCATATTCCGCCTTTGTTCCCCATGATCGTGCGCATTGCGTATAGATTCATTGTCGCTCTGTGCCTTCTGGAGATTCTCTCTTAGCGTACGCATCATGTTCTCTTACGCAGCAGAAGTCTCTTTCAGCGTATTCTCCATCTATAAGAAAGCCAGATGATCGTTAAATGATGTTGGAACGTGAATCATTATCATCTTTAGGAATAAATATTCACCATTTGTTGCATTTGGCTCATGCTACGCTCATACGATTCTTGTAATTCCTTCTTCATATCTGCCAACTCTGCTTCTCCAAGGTTTCTAGCTTCAACCTCCCTTTGTTGTTCCTTGAGCCTTTCAGCCTCTTCCTAAGAAACAAACAGTGGAATAATATTTTAACATTAACAAATATTCTATAGAGCAATATGCAGAGTGTAAGTGTACGCATATCCACAATCTTCACCTTTATCCTAAGATGCATTTCGTGTGTAAACGGTTTCCCATCATTGAGCTCTTCAATTGATGCGACATGCGCAAGAAACTGCTTGACTTGCTCGGCCTTCTTGCCTTCGTCCGTAGTCTTATTATCAAACAAGACCTTTCTGCCTCGACTCTCTCTAAGAACCGTCTGGAATTGCACCATCGATTCAAAAAACAAACAGACAAATAATCCAAAATATAGACAAAATTATCAAATCACTGACCGTCAGAAAATCAGGGCAGCCTTGAAGAAAATAACCGTCGAATGTTTGGTTATTTGCTTCCAACTCATCACCGCCAGTGAATAGAACAATCAAATATTTAACGATTTCACTCCCGAAAAGGACCTGCAAGGTACTAAGTGTGTTCTCTTCCTCTTGTGTGATTCTGTTTTTCACAGATAGAACTAACACCACAACATGTAATCCTCCTTCCGCGAGGGTAAGACATTTGATGATTTCTTTACTGATAAACTCAGCAGACACCGACAAGTCAAACAGACCTGTATCAAATCAAAACCCTGACTTTGATGAACTATATAAACGCTTGGTTCCACAAAACTATATAAATATGATCAAATATAAAGACTGGTTGAGTTTAAAGCCCAAACATACCAGGGGTGTCAATCACGTTGATTACCAGACCATCTGGTGTAACCGCCCTAGATGTCTGACAGGTCGTGGTAACACCTGCTGCGTTTGATTCCGAGAGGAACACTTCGTTTCCGATGAGAGAGTTTCCAGTGGCGCTTTTCCCGTTTCCAGTACGTCCCACCAGAACTATGTTTTTAACAGCGTTTTTGACTGCCTCTGACGCTGAAGACTGTTCGGAAGCATCCATATTTAGCTGTTTGATGTAACAATTAATATATACAATATACAATATTTGCAAGAACAAGGATGAAATACAATATACTTGGCAAGAGTAAATTATAAAACATAAAATTAAATCGACCGAAGTTTATATAAAGAAAGTTACTTACCCAACGCGTTTCTGGATTGTTGCGCGATCTTTTCTTGTTTGATGCGTCATGTAGAAATTTTGAATATTTAAGTATTAAGATATTACTTTCTTTTTTTTGGGTACAATTTGAGTTTATTTGGTTTTGACATAACTGACGAAGTCTTTTCGGAATATGCATGTAATAAGTTCAGAAGTTTCCACTCCATTACACCCCTCATATAAAAAATGGTTCAAGTCAACTAATATTTTTAGTAGATGAGCCTGGTCGGGTAGAACTTTCGAACTAATAGACTTTATGAGAAAAAAAAAATGTTATTATATATACCTGAGTTTGAATAAAAATAGATAAATAGTTTCAGTAAATTCTTTTGAAAATTTGTACGCTATATACCAAGAAGATTTTTTTTTAAAAAAAATCGGACCATGGATAAATTTTAGTTATTAGGTGTAGATATCAAATCAAGAAGGACTTGTTCCCATCAGTATATTAAACGAGTCCAAAGTGTTGAAAGAGCTTGCGCATGCGGCACGTCACCATTCTACAGAAGGGCCACGAGCGATCGGACATATCAGGCGCTCTCCTAAAACGGTAACATAAGACATCATTGCCTCAAACGTAACAGACACGCTTGCTCTAGTGACAGGTTTCTTGCTAGAAAAGTATGGCTTTAGACAAGAGAAAAAAATATTATCAGGGCACATTTTAGCAACCTGATTTGTTTTAGACATTTTCCTTTAAATTATGTTATATTGCCCTAGTTAATAAAAAGTAGCTTCGTTATGTACCAATTCCACTTAAGCTGTTGGACTACTTCCTTCTTTTTTGATTATAGACTTATTCGTTTCTCGTTAAATCAAACATGTATACACGATTTCTCTCTGTCTGACCATTTCATTTTACATTACGTTTTGTTACGCGATATTAGAGTACACCTCGATTTACAAAAAGTCAAGGAATTATTCAAGATACTAAAAATCATTATTACCAGTTCAGGGAAAGTCATTTTAGCAATGCTCCCCCACAATTGGCCTGAATGATCTTTAAATTCTTTGGGAGTTTTCAAACATTTATGGGGGAATTTATCTTTAACTGATTTAACATGTTAGTATTGTCATGGTCTTGAATATCATCAGAGTAAGTGATATAGTATAATGGGAGTCTGCACGTGGTCAAGATAAGAAGAAGATGAGAAGCATGTGAGACAAAGGCAATTGGAGTCGTAACAGGATATAATTGCCAACGTCACGAAAAGGGAATAAATCGGTTAACACTGTTTGTTAACTCTCTCTATAAGAGCATCTGTTAGCTCATATTTTTTATTATGCAAAATCTGAATTGTTGTTCTCTTTTCATTTCTAGACATTTTCCTCATCATCTTGTTGGAGCTTCTCTGTGGAGTTTCTTGCACAAGAAAAATTGGTGCTGCGTTTCATGAACGTTGTATAAGTTATCTTCAATCGAATCTATATTGTCCTCTTATTCATGTTGTATCAAGTTATCTTTAATCTATTAATGTTATCACTATGTAAATGTGCTTTAACAAAAAAGTATTTTAAAACTAATACTAGCTAGATGTTATTAATTTAAAAAACTTTACTTTCCAGTTGTTTACTTAATATCAAATTGTAATGAATCATGGTCACAAAGAAAAAATCTTCCCGTGACAAACTCAACATATTGTGTTTCTTGAAAATCACTATGTCGGTTTTTATTCAGTCTACTTTAATAAAAGAAGAATAATAATTCATACCATTAAAACAGATAGCCATTTGATATATAGATATTAAGTAAATTAATATAAAATAAAAATTACATGACATGTTGATATATGTTAAATTTAAAGAGGTGATAATGATTGATGAATTATCCTATGATGAGACTCTCTTGGTTTATTATATATTGGATGATTCAACAAAGATCAGATCTTTTTATCCACAAGAAAAAAAAAAAAAAAGCAAAGATTATATTTAATACACATATGGATGTCTAAACAGTAAATACAAGACGGTTCTTATTTTATTACAAGACGGTAAGCAAAGATTAGATTAATTATCAACAATACTTGCAAGGGTTATGAAATCGGGAAGCAAACAAAAGCAGAAAACCACATAGCACACATAAAATGAAATAAAAAAACGCGCAACGTTCACAATCAGACTTTGACATGTGTCTTCCAACAATCTTTCCTCGATTGGGTACACCGATTACATGATGTTGCATGACGGCTTCGGATCTTGTTCTCTCCTTGTCGCCATGTTTTCCATTATACGCATCATTGCCTCGTGCATATCCAAAGCATTTGCTACTTTTCTCTCCACCTGAAAGAGGACGAGAACACATTGTTAAGGACGAAATCTGACAGGAGAAATATCTCAAGCCTCTAGATATTTTAAGTAACACTCTTATAAAAAGTATACGAATATAAAATAACTACCATTATTGCCATTTCATCCATCTTAAGTTGAAACGAAGTCCTTAACTCATCCTTCTTCTCCCTTTCTTTCTCTGCTTCTTTTCTATACCTAGCTTCGGCTTTCTTTTCCTCGTCCTTAAGCTTCTTGGTCTCTTCCTGAGAAACGCAAAGATTCGTAAATTAACATATGTTCTGTATAGGCGTTTCAACCAGAAACTGATCACCTTTATCTGACGGTGCATCTCTTCCGTAAACGGCTTCCCTTCGTTTTTTCTTCCAATTGCTGCAACATGGGCGAGAAGCTCCTCGATTTGCTTATCCTTCTTTTTTTCATCCTTGGTCTTATTATTAAACAAAACCTTTCTGTTCCCACTTAATGTGAAAATTCTCTGAAATAAAAAGTACGTAGATAGATTAATAAGCAGAAACTTTTACGTATAACGCAAGTTTATTATAGTAATAGTCTATCGAATCACTGACCGTCAGAAACTCAGGGCTTGTGGATAAATACGTTTTCAATGTCTGGTTGTTTTCTTCTAGCTCATCACCACCAGTGAATACAACGATCAAATAGTCAAGGATTCTACTCCCGAAGAGGCTTTGCAATGTACTAACCACGGACTCTTCCTCTTGCGTAATCCGATTCCTAGCGGATAGAACTAACACCACAGCATGTAATCCTTCCTCAACCAGAGCAAGACATCTAACGATTTCCTTGCTGATAAAGGCAGGTGTCGTTATCAAATCGAATAGACCTGTGTCACGAACCAGAGAGGAAACCAAATCATAGGCAATGGCGCAATGCTGATTATGAAACAGAGGGAACATTGTTGGAAACAAAGTAATATCATTAAAAGATGATTTTAGGACAGATAATATGTAAGTAAATTAACTAACTGGAAAACATATAAAATAAAATAAAGAAAAATAACATTGGGAAATCTGAACCTATTGCTATCAATGAGAGAGTAATAACACCACACAACACAATCATCATTTGTCTTCATAGTATGACCCCATTTCAAGCTATTGTTATTATATGGCTTCACATGCCTACGACTAAAGTGCATAATGTTGTATCAAATGAATAAACATACCAGGAGTGTCAATCACATTGATGATCGGCCCACTTTTTGTCACAGCTCTAAATGTCTGACATGTCATAGTAACACCTGTTGCTTGTGTTAATGAGGTGAACCTTTGTTGTCTAATGAGTGAGTTCCCTGTGGCGCTTTTTCCGTTGCCAGCACGCCCCACTAGAACTATGTTTTTTATTTGCGCTGACCCAGAAGACATGGACTGGTCACTCATGTTCTACAAAGAAAAGAAAACTTAAGATTATTATTCGAACATATGTATAGGTGAGCGTTGTAAAATTTTGAAATTAGCACCATAATGGGGAAACTCACGAGCTTTCTTAGCCTTTCTCAGTAGTTGCCAAACAGAGTAGAGCAGAAAAAAATTGAGAAGCTAATACCCACAATGATCTATTTGAAGTTTCATTAAATAGGAGATCCTTATGTACAATATTATGTGACGACCAAGGCATTTTGGAAATTTACAAGAAACTTCTTCTATTTTATAGTTTGAGTATAAAATGTTATAAATGTAATACTGTAAACTGATAGCTTATTAGAATATGTAAAATCGGAAAAGGTGAAGTAACGAGAATCGGCAACAAGACGACTTTATGGGATTGACTCTGTAATCTTTTGCTAGCAATCTTGTCCTCCCTGGAACACCATTCGAGAAGATTCCGTAAGATGAGACTAAGCCTCAATACTTCAATTCGAGAAGATTCCATTTAATTTTATCCAACCTCAATACTTCAATTCTTTATAGAAATCAGAAAGCCGTACAACTTCACAGGAATCGCAGATTTGTATATTTTTTTTTAAATGAAAACGACCATAAGAAGAATCATGCAAAATAGTATAACACAATAAATGGAGCATAACTGTAAGTGCATCAGAGCTCTGAAGATGACAGGAGCTTGCGAAGTGTCTCAGAGTGCTGTTATGCTGACGTGGCGTGTGAGCTGACGTGGAAAAAGATTATGGACGCCGTGATAAGAAGCGTGAGAAGAAAGGAATAAGAAGATCAAGATATACACGAGAAGATTGAGAGTATATTTGATCGAGAGGATTAGGGAGTATATTTCTTAGGATTAGGAATATTTCCTTTTAGTTAGGGATTCACAAAGATCTAGGTTAGAGATCATTTGTGAAGGGTTTAAAAGGACGAGGGCTGGCCGCAAAAAGAGTTAGCACTCGAGAGTTAAGAGAGAGAGATTTGTAAACCTTCTAGCAAAACAAAAAGAGCTTTGAAGGTGAGTGTGTTACTCTTTTAGATCTACACAGGGTGTTGTGTTAGATAGACAAGAGAGTAGGCTTAGATTCATAACTTGTAAAAAGAAGTTTTATAAGTTTGAATAAAAGCGTTTACTTGGCGCGTTTCCAAGTATTTTAGTGATTGTCGTTCTCTATACCTTTACAATTGGTATCAGAGCAAGCACCTGATAAAAAGTTCTGATATCCTTTTTCAACAGGTGAGATCTTGCGGCAAGGGTATGGAGAAATCACTGGATCTGGTTGCGGTTCAATCACCATTGAAACTCGATCCTGAGTGCTTTGGTTTTTGGAAAGTGTCAATCAAGCAGGCCATCTCAAGCATCGACATGGAAGCGTGATTTGCTGTGGAAGATGGTTGGTCTCACCCGACAGAAAAAAATGAGAAGGGAGACTTGGTGCCTAAGCACAGGAAGAAATGGACAACCGAAGAAAAAGCGGAATCCAAACATAACTCACAGGCTCTGTCAGTTATCTTCAAATCGCTGCCTAGGGACATTTTCAATCAAGTTCAAGGATGTGAAGCTGCCAAGGAAGCATGGGACATTCTGGTGGTTACGTTCGAAGGCACAAGTAGGGTCAAACGCACAAGGCTGGACAATCTTGCTTCAGATTTTGAGAACTTGCACATGACAGAAACTGAGTCTGTTGCCGATTACAGTAGTCGTCTGAGTGGTATCGCACAAGAAGCTATAGTTCTGGGCAAACATTACAAGGATAAGAAGCTGGTGAAGAAATTCCTCAGGAGTTTGCCAGATAAGTTTCAACCACACAGATCTGCTATTGATGTGTCACTGAATTCTGATGAGCTCAAGTACAATCAAGTGGTTGGGATGATGCAGGCGTTTGAGATACAGCTGAAGAAGAAAGAGAAGATAAATGAGAAATCATTTGCTCTTAAAGCCATTCAGGAGCAGAAGATTGCAGAGTCCCAGGGAATTGCAGATGAAGAAAAGGTGGGCTTGCTGGTTAGAAAATACTTTCGCAAGATGGAAAGAGGTCAACAGAAGGGAACATCATCAGTTCTGAAATCTGATACTGATAAGGAGATCAGGAAAGGTGACAAGCAAGAACGACAGTGTGCTGAATGTGAGGGTTTTGGGCATTACAAGTCTGAATGTCCAAACAACAAACGAAAAATTCGTTGCAATGCTATGGATGTAAGGGCTACGGTCATACCAAGTTTGATTGTCCGTCACGTGAAAACAAGCAAAAATCCTACATCACTTGGAGCGAGAGTGACTCGGATGAAGAGGTCAGCAAAGGAGAAGTTCTTAACAGCTTCCTTGCACTGCTGGGTGTCATTGAGGAAGATGAAGAAGATGATGTGGTGCTAGAAATCAAGGATGAAAAAGAAAAAGTAAATTCTGATTCAGATGAAGAAGAGGCAGATTTGTCAGTAGAAGATCAGATAGAGCTTCTCATCAAGACGGTGGACACCACACAGCTGACGGCAGAGAGAGATGCTTTGCAACTTCAGGTTGAAACGATCTCCAAAGAATTAAGTGAAGAGAAGGCACAGACTCTGCGGCTTGAGAAGCAGTTAGATGAACAGCTGAAGAATATCAGGATGCTGAATAAAGGAACCAAAGATCTGGATACACTTCTCAGTTCTGGAAGGTCCAGCAACCTAAAATGGGGACTGGGCTATCAAGGAACCAACACCAATCAAGCCACTCAATTTGTCAAAAGAGTGGAGTCTAAATCCGAGCTGAAGGAGAGGAAGTTGTCTCAAACAACTAGAATGTGTGATCAGGTTCCTGTGAATCCAAATCTGAGAAACCCAAGGATGGTGGTTTTCCCTGAGATAAACACTAGACCGCCATATGATATTAGTAGGCTGAGGGAGTCAATTCAGAGATCTGTTCAGCGTAGCAGAAGAAGAGGATGTTGGTACTGTGGGCATCTATCTCACTACAAAGCCCAATGTTATCAGTATCAGAATCGTGTGTCTAACCGTAGGCAACTTGGTGAGTTCTACCCAGCTGTAAGAAGAAGCACACAGGGGTATGTCAGGAAAGATGATCCCTACTGCCATGTGGCCTTCACAGCGGAAAAAACAGAGATTGATCAAGCCAAGTTGTATTTTGACAGTGGATGTTCCAGACATATGACTGGTGCTCGTGATAATCTATCACATCTAGAAGGTGTCGCTGGAGGAAGAGTTACCTTTGGTGATGGTGGAAAGGGCACAATCCGAGGGAAAGGCACAACTGGTGGAGACTCTCAACCACGTCTTAAGGATGTCTTCTTGGTGGAAGGGTTGAAGGCAAATCTGATAAGTATCAGCCAGCTGTGTGATGAAGGTCTGGACGTCACATTCACCAAGAAAGGGTGCAAGGCTGTGGATCAACAAGGGTCAGTACGACTTAGAGGCAGAAGATCTGGTAACAACTGCTACATGTGGAAATCACCAATACACTGCCTTAATACAACTGCTGAGTTAGATACAGAGCTGTGGCACCAGAAGCTTAGACATCTCAACATTCGCACGATGATGAAATTGGCAAATCAAGAGATTGTGCGTGGAATTCCTAAGCTACAAGGTGATTCACATTTTATATGTGGCCCTTGCAACAAAGGCAAGCAAGTCAAGACGTCTCATGGACCTGTGACAGATGTTCGTACTAGCCATGCACTTCAGTTGGTACATATGGATCTAATGGGTCCGATTCAAGTTCACAGTATTTCTGGGCGTCGGTTCATCTTTGTCATGGTGGATGATTTTACGCGTTACACCTGGGTGCGTTTTCTTTGTGAGAAGGGTGATACTCTTGAATGCTTTCGTATTCTTGCCCTGCAAATTAAAAGTGAAAAATGTTCCATCCAAGCTATTAGGAGTGATCACGGAGGAGAATTCCAGAATGACAAGTTTGATCAATTCTGTGGAAATCAGGGCATTGTTCATCAGTACTCTGCTCCGAGAACCCCTGAGCAAAATGGTGTAGTTGAACGGAAGAACAGGATATTGCAAGAAATGGCAAGAGCTATGTTGCATGGGAATCAAGTGTCACATCGGTTTTGGGATGAAGCTGTTAACACTGCGTGTTACATTATCAATCGTGTGTATGTAAGCTATTTTCATGTGTTTGGCTGCCTATGCTACATCCTGAATGACAAGGATCAGTTGGGCAAGTTTGACTCAAAGAGTGATGAAGGGATCTTTCTTGGCTACTCCGGACACAGCACTGCTTTCCGTGTCTACAACAAACGCACAAGAACAGTTCAGGAAACAGTCAATGTAGTCTTTGATGATACTTCGTTTCAACGGATTGATATGGTGCCTGTTCTTTCTGACAAGGATCTGGTAACTGATGGTGAGAAGACTGAGCAAGCATCTGGGAGTGCTAGTGATCACACCAGCCCTGGCCCGTCTACAGAGGAGCTTCCTCCAACTTCTCAGTTCATCGGAATCACTCCTCAGATGATGTCATCGGTGCGATTCAGGGGGGAAGAGTTACCAGGGGCAAGCAGATTGACTTTGCTCAGTTGGCTGGAAGGAAACAGAAGCCTGTAATTCCAGACACAGTCTCGCAGGACTCTGAGATAGTTCAGTTTGCCTGTTTTGTTTCTACTATGGAACCTAAGAATCACAAGGAGGCTCTTCGCGATGAGTTCTGGGTTGCTGCAATGCAAGATGAGCTGGAACAATTTGAGCGCAGCAGTGTGTGGAGCTCACTAAACGGCCAGCTAATGTCAACATAGTGGGAACAAAGTGGATATTCAAGAATAAGAGTGATGCCAGTGGATGCATTGTAAGAAATAAAGCAAGACTTGTGGCTCAAGGTTACTCTCAAGTCGAAGGAGTTGACTTTGATGAAACCTTTGCTCCGGTGGCAAGGCTGGAATCCATCAGGTTCATGTTTGGCATGTCATGTGCTCTTAAGTTTACACTACATCAGATGGATGTTAAGAGTGCATTTCTGAATGGGATTTTACAAGAAGAAGTGTTTGTAGAACAACCTAAAGGTTTTGAGAATCCACAACATCCTGAGCATGTATATCGCCTGAAGAAAGCACTATATGGTCTCAAGCAGGCTCCAAGAGCATGGTATGAGAGGTTAACTACGTTTCTTCTGGATCAAGGATATGTTCGTGGAAGTGTAGACAAGACACTATTTGTTCTCAACAGCAACAATGCCTTGATGTTTGTTCAGATCTATGTAGACGACATTATTTTTGGATCTACCTGTCAATCTCTGGTGCAAAGGTTTGTGAAAAACATGTCACAGGAGTTTGAGATGAGTATGGTGGGAGAGCTGAAATACTTTCTAGGTCTGCAAGTGAAACAATCAGCTGATGGGATTTTTGTGTCTCAAAGCACCTATGCCAAAGAATTGGTACAGCGGTTTGGTTTAGGGAAGAGTAAAGAAGCTAAAGTACCTATGGGAGTCAATGACAAGCTTTCAAAAGATGAGGAAGGAGAGGATGTGGATGAACGACTATACAGAGGTATGATTGGGAGTTTGCTCTACCTGACAGCTAGTAGACCTGACATTTGTCTGTCAGTTGGGATTTGCGCACGGTACCAGGCCAAGCCTAAGATGTCGCACTTGCTAGCAGTCAAGAAGATCATCAAGTACGTCAAGGGAACAGTGAACTTTGGGATTTTCTTCACTAAGGATACCAACACCAGTCTGAGCGGGTACTGTGATGCTGATTGGGCTGGTTCTGTTGATGATCGCCGAAGCACAAGTGGAGGAGGCGTCTTTATGGGCAACAATCTAATTTCATGGCACAGCAAGAAGCAGAACAGTGTCTCACTGTCAACCGCTGAAGCAGAATACATTGCCTTGGGCAGCTGTTGTACACAGCTCCTGTGGATGCGTCAAATGTCCTCTGACTATGGTATGGTTTCTGACACCCTGTTAGTTCATTGTGATAATTTGAGTGCCATAAACATTTCCAAGAATCCTGTCCAGCATTCTAGAACAAAACACATAGATATTAGACACCACTTTGTTCGTGAACTTGTTGAGGCGAAACTGATTGAGATAGACCATGTGAGCACTGATTTTCAATTGGCTGATTTGTTTACTAAGCCTCTGGATTTCAACAGATTCATAAATCTGAGGAAGTCTATTGGTGTTTGTGAACTCTAACTATTTCTCTGAGTTGTGTTGGTCTAAGGCAGGAACTGGAGCTAGAACAGATCATAGAAATCCTGGAATATATAGAAGATCAATATCTGAAAGAGTGTGGGAAATAGCTGCCTGTCATGCCGGTCTGTCCATCCTGTTAAACGTTGTCATGATTAAGGAGGTCAAAGAGCTGTGAAGAGACATGTACAGTCATTCGAAGGTTTTAATGACCTAAGAAATGATGAGTTTCAAATCAGTGGCTGACGCAATCTAATGATGTCACTGAAGCTCAAGATGCTGAAACAGTCATCATAAGGCTGTTTGATAAAAAAAAAAAAAAAAAAAAAAAAAAAAAAAAAAAAAGGGTGCTCTTCAAAGAGATGAACTCCAGCTGCCTTAACATGTTGGGATGGATTGTAGACTAAAGGCATGCCAGTGTGAAAGACTACCCACATGCAACAGTCCTTTGATCTTCGAAAATTCAAGAGGTTGTGATAGTTTCTGGTGAAGGTTCTGAACAAGTGACTGATACGACAAAGGTCTGGTTAGTGTTCTGCACTGTTTAATGTTGAGTAAAAATTAAAAAAAAAATAAAAAAATATATTTAATGCTCATGTGTGTTTAATTCTCGGTTAGGGTCCCTCATGAATCTATCATTAGTGGCTGTGTGTATCTGTGTGTTTGGTTCATGAATCTGTTAATTAGGACTGAATAAGGAAGAAGAATGAGATTTATTGCATGAATATTAACTGTGATTGATTGAATTAACGATTAAATGCAGTCAAATGAGGAGATAGATGCAGTGTACACTAATGTTTAATTAAGTGTTTTTTTAGGAAATCCTTAATGTTTTGGGCCGAGTTTGAGCAGCCCATTGAAACACACGGAGGTGTATAAAAAGGAGCAACTAGGGTTTTGGCGTTTTCCTCATCACCCTTGCGATTTCAATCCTGTGTCGATTAATCTTCTGCTCAAATTTCGTTTTCTCCAATCGATCAACGCGCTATCAACGATGAAGTCAATTTTTAGTGGTTTCCACTATGATTCTAGCTCAGATGAGGAGCTTCACACTCCACCATCCACATTGCCACCACCCACTCCACATGCTCCGATCGATCCCGCGACTGCCATGGTGGTCTACCAGCCTCAAGAGGAATCTGTCACCGTATCACCAACTCGGGTGAATCGAGTTCCTTCGCCTTCTCATGGGAATCAAGAGACCTGCGACTCCTCGTCTTCTCCGCCGAGAGAGGTGACTTCTCGATCTCCGGTGGTCGATCTTACCGGTGATGTGCCTGCACCTGCCCTACCATCTCAAGGAGTCTCATCCCGGTTACGCAAAAGACAGCCGCCTGCTGATCTAGACAGTCGTGACTCCAAGCGTCCATCGCTCCACAAAGAAAAGGGCACTTCCACTGCATCCCGAGGAGCCTCGTCAAGGGATTTCGATGCCAAACGGTTCATCTCCTCGGAAGCTGTTCGACGATACGGGTTCTTTGCCTCTCGTACGCTTGCCCCAGAAGTTTGTTATCCACTTGATGCTGCAGACAAGACTAGAGAGTTCATAGACAACGCTGGATTGCTTAAAACTGTTACTCAGATTGGCTCGTACGACTCGGAGGTGGTCTATGAATTCTGGGCGAATCTTCCAACGGTCAAGATTGAGGGGGAGTCTGTCGACGTGCTCGTCCGAGACTGGGTCTATGAATTCTCTCCAAACCGTATCAATGCCCTGTTTGGTCTGAAGTCTGTGGATGTGCGCGAACAGAGGTTGCAGACGGCTGCTGGTAAGTAGGTTCTCACTTTGGTGTTCACTCCAGTTTTCTGATTTAGCTTCTTGGTATTTTTGACTAAACTGTGCCAAACAAGCAGGGGGAGATGAGTCTGATTCAGAGGCCTGAGGGGGAGATTAAGCTATGGGGAGCAGTTGTTATTATTGTTCACTGTTTTAATCTGTGTTTTGGTTATGGTTCTCCCCTGTTTTAAAACTTGAAAACTTGAGACTTGTTTTATTTTGGGTCTTTGTTGGTTTTGAACAATTTATTTTTTAACAAGTCTGTTTCGGTTAACCGTCTTGTGTTGATTACTAAAGTTCTTTGCTAGTGCGGTTGTGTTTTGTCTTGGCTGTATTATCTGTGCGTTTTCAGGTTGATGCTGCTGTTGCTTGTATGGCAAGATTCAGTCAAAAAGGGGGAGATTGTAAGTGCATCAGAGCTCTGAAGATGACAGGAGCTTGCGAAGTGTCTCAGAGTGCTGTTATGCTGACGTGGCGTGTGAGCTGACGTGGAAAAAGATTATGGACGCCGTGATAAGAAGCGTGAGAAGAAAGGAATAAGAAGATCAAGATATACACGAGAAGATTGAGAGTATATTTGATCGAGAGGATTAGGGAGTATATTTCTTAGGATAAGGAATATTTCCTTTTAGTTAGGGATTCACAAAGATCTAGGTTAGAGATCATTTGTGAAGGGTTTAAATGGACGAGGGCTGGCCGCAAAAAGAGTTAGCACTCGAGAGTTAAGAGAGAGAGATTTGTAAACCTTCTAGCAAAACAAAAAGAGCTTTGAAGGTGAGTGTGTTACTCTTTTAGATCTACACAGGGTGTTGTGTTAGATAGACAAGAGAGTAGGCTTAGATTCATAACTTGTAAAAAGAAGTTTTATAAGTTTGAATAAAAGCGTTTACTTGGCGCGTTTCCAAGTATTTTAGTGATTGTCGTTCTCTATACCTTTACAATAACGAGGAGAACAAATGAAGAAAATAAAAGAATGCACGGCTTTTAGTCCAGAACAAATTTACAACTATAACTAGGTAACAATCCGTACCATGTGCGAAATAAAATTATTATGAGTAAAATTATAATTTTTTTTTCAACCAAACATTAATTAAAATAAAACTCCTAGATTGGTTGCCCAAGCTAGAGGAAAGTTGTTTTAAAAAATCGTTTCCGACAATAACAATCTAGAAGATGGAGCTAAATAATCAGCATTCACATTGGACGTCCTTGGGATTTTGGAAAGGGTGAAAAGCGGCAAGGAGGCACTAAGCACCTAGAACTCATCTAGAAGCGTAGAGAAGGCCGGCCACTCCTCCGGAGCTTGCACCATTGAAATAACCTCTGCAGAATCCGTCTCGAACCTCTGTCAATCAATGCCTCTGGAAAGGATACACTCCATCGCCCATAATAATGCTTCCATCTCCGAATGAAGTGGGGATGCACTGCAACGTTGACATCTTGCACCCAAGACTAAAGTCTTAGTCTCACCATCACCACACCACCAACCTAAACCTGAATGTGGTTCCGTAGATTTCCACGAACCATCAACTTGACAACGAATTAACATTTCCGGAATATGCAAAGGTTTCGGCGACACGGGCCTGACCCTGACGACCATTTGGGCTTCCTGCCACCACAATTGTTCGCGTAAAGCCTGATTAATGATATCTATTGGCTCTGATTGTACCCCTTGGAAAACTTTGTTATTCCTATCCTTCCATAAGAACCAGACCAGCCACGGAATTGAACTGTGAGTAGCTCCTAAAGCCATAGGGGCTAATCTTTTTCCATATATAAAAACTAGATTTGAGTAGATTGAACCAAAAGGGAACTTGTCCATGTGTAATCCATCAAAAACCTTCTCCCAAACCTGACGGGAATGAGGACACTCAAAAAAAGTATGATTATTAGACTCTGCCGCTAGTTCACATCTCTTGCATACCGTATCAAAATTAACTCCCCGGGAAGCTAATCTCACCGTCACCGGAAGAGAGCCAGATGCAATCTGCCAGAAAAAGTGTTTGATTTTAGGTGGTACCGGAAAATCCCAAACCTGAGCCTTCAGGACATTAAAGTTAGGACTGATTTCAACTTCAGCCTTCATAGCTTGAGCTACCTTATAACCCGACTTAACCGAATATCGACCAGATAGTGTATAATGCCACACCAGTCGATCTTGCTTAAAGGATTTGCTAATAGGCAAACTCTTTATTATTTGGATATCCTCCGGATCTATATATTCCTGAAGGATAGGTAAATGCCACTCTTTAGTCCTTTATTAATCAAGTGATTTACCATTAGATTTGGGTGTAGTTGTCGTCCCCCACCGTTTGCAGGTCGAGGGTGCTGATCAGGAATCCAGGGATAACGCCAAACCGAAATGTTAAAGCCTGACCCAACCGCCCAGCGGATACTTTTTTCCACTAAACTTTTTGTTGAAAAAATACTTCTCCATCCAAAGGAGGGTGAGTAAGGTTTTTTCGCCATCAACGTATTTTTTTTTTTTGAAGTATCGACCTCCAACCATTCACCCGGTCATTCAATATCTTTTATTATTATTTTTTGGTTAAACATATAATGGCATGTATTGTAAATAGTATTATACTAAATGGAGGTAAATTACTAAAAATTGTTTGAAGCTCTCTAGCAATAACACCTTAGCATTTTACTCAAAATGCTTCCCTATTAATATATAAGGGATTTATAAAATGTCAATTTCTATATTATGCAGCACTACTTTACCGAAACCATTTTTTATATAACTAGTCGAAACCTCTATTTTTTTTGTTCAGAATCCTTTTCTGAAGTAAACGAAATGTTTGTGGAAATCATTTTCCATATCGAGAATGTTTCGCCTGGTGCTGGTCAAAGCACTTCTAATAACTATATTTTTTAAGATGGTTGTGTGCTACTAGTTGCATAAACATTTGGAGACCAAGTACAGCTACTACGATATTACGGAATTACCATTCAAAATCTAAGAAAATTTATATTATTAACCGATAAACACCGGTTTAGTCCCGTTTTTATAGAATTGGACATGTTAAAAGGTTCAATCCGTAAGCTCCAGATAACGACGTTTAAAATCTAACATAACCGAAACAAATTTATAGAAATGGCGAGTTAACGTTATTATATATCTTTTTTTTTTTCAATTAATCTTAGAGAAATGACATGTATTAATGTATACTCTAAAGTCTTTAATTATGATTGATAAAGTGCTCTAATTTTGAATCAGATCCATGTTTAAAGGTGCATCCATGTTTTTTTTTCCAAAAACATCTTCTCAACGAGCATGGCATTTAACATATGATCCTCCCAATGTAAACGAATCCAAAAATAAACTATGCTCGTCCCAGTTGTTGTGTTGACCATTTACGTAAAATGGAGATTGCTCGTTATCCTCGCAATCAAGTGTCTTCTCTGCCACCAAACATCTCTCAAATCTGTCCTTAGATACACTTCTCCAACTTCGGAGGTGGATCATGTTCTAACTAAACTACATGTTATGTTGTTCCCACGATACAAAACATCGATGACAATCTAACCAACCTGATTTCGTCCACATTTCAGCTAAAATAATACAAAATATACTATTTTGAAACTTGTTCATCATATTTTTTGAATGACCTGAAAAAAAATATATAAATAAACTACAAATTAAAATATTATATACTAGTTGTCACTCCGTGCACGGATTTAGTTTACATTGGTTTTAGATATATTTTTGTAATTTTTTTTATCATCAATATTTTCTTTTTTTTTTTACCTCAAAAATACCACATCTTATTAAGCCGGGTCAAATAGGATAACTTCGTGAGCTAACCATTCTGGAACCTGCAGACTTACATAGGAAAAGAAAAAGCCTCGTGCTCGAGCCGCTTTTGCAAGACGGTCGACAAGAACATTGTTCAATTTAGGTATACATCCGATAGAAAACATAGAAAACCTCCTTTGATAAGACAGAAAAGAATCTAATTCTGAAGCAAACGCTGGCCAGTCTTTAGACTCATCTATGACACTTAAAATCTCTTGACAATCTGTCTTAAAATGAACCATATCATATCCCAGAGAGAGAGCACTTTCCATGGCCCAGCATAAAGCCTCTAGTTCTGCATGAAGAAGTGATAACAAATAGGGCATTGCTCTTAGCCCCAGATAGGCCGCTCTAAGCCAGACAAAAGAAAGCCAATACATGTAGCTGTGTCGTCCGTTTTGTAATTTTGGAGATTGTTAGTTGAGATAATATTAATTAAAGAAAAAATATTATGTAAGATTTGAGATATGAGGGTTAGTAAAATGTGTATCTTTCTATTTAGAAGAGAAATTGTAGTTAAGAGCATATGGAAAATTTATTATTTAATAGAATAATAAATGCACTAATCTTTATATCAATTAGGTAAATGTAATTTATACTTTCTTTGGTATTTTACGTGTCGTTAAGGTTTTCTCATACAAATTAAAAAAAAAAAACTATTAAATTGTCTGTTTTACCCTTTATTAATATATTTTATAATATTTCATTGGTCAAAATTTTAAAATAGCAGAAAGAAAACTGGGATATTCACCAAACATTTTCATTGAAAACCTAAAATGACACTAAATAGAAGGAGTATTTCATTGTTATAGGAGTCACATAAACTTTATAAGAGTTATAGATATGGCAACCCGAGAGACGAATATTGGACTTCCTTTTATATATGGCATGCGGGCTTAGGCCCGGTGAGGAGCCAACATTATGGCATGCAGACTTAGGTCTAATGAGGAGCCAATTAAAAATCAAGGTTTAGGCCTTAAGTAAAGGAAATTCCAAAAGTTGAGATCAAATAATGCCTGGAGCGTGAGTCTATCGCCTAGAGGTGACCTTCCGTAGATCAGTCGGAGGAGTGCGGACCGTGGAGATGGTTTCACGAGAGTCCTTGGCTGATGGTTGTTCGAGATTTGAGGATGAATCTATGTTGGTGGGGGAGAATTGTAACATCCGCGAACCGAATTCCTGGTTTAGGGGTGCATCGGTCGATGCAATAGGTGCATCGGTCGATGCAGGTTCGGTTTTCTCGGTCGAGTTTTAAGTTAAACACTGTGTTTTGGGTTTAGAGAAAATCCTTAAACTCGAGTTTTGTCTCTTTCGGCGAGTTTGGCCGTTTTTGAGAGAAAACAAAAGAGAGAAAAGGTTCTTGAGTGTTCTTGAGGATTTTGGGTGATATGAGGCTGTTCCTGTAGAGATCTGTAGCTGGGATCGTTGTAGGAGCTTCCTAGGAGCGTTGTTTTGCTTGTTTAAGGTTCAAAATCTTCTTGGCAAATGTAAGTGCATGACCATGGCTTATCTAAGCTAGATATCTCTCTGATTTGCTTGTTATGTGTTGTTAGGCTTGTTAGATTGTTATTTGGGACGTTAGGAAGCTTTCTTGTGGCTTGGGATCGAGTTTTGTGGATGTAGGAACGAAGATCTGGCAAGAAGCTTCGGGGAAATACGATGCTCGGCATTGCATCTATCGATGCACTTTGTGCGTCGTTCAATGTAAGTGTGAGGACGGCGCGTAAAATCTAGGGTTTTCGTGTTATGTCGAGCATGTGTCGGTCGATGCAATGGGAGCATCGGTCGATGCAAGTTAACCTTGCATTGGTCGATGCATATCATGCGTCGGTCGACGCAACCCCAACTGGTGTCGGTCGATGCATGCTTGGTGTCGATTGATGCAGTGTCCTGGTTTGTTATTGTTGATTGTTGATTGTTGGTTGATGGTTAGAGATGTCTCTATTGCTTGTGTGTATAACCCAGTAGATGAGAGGATTGCCTTACTGAGTGTTTATAAAATACTCATGCATTGCAATTTGTGTTTGTGGTGCAGGTAAAGGCAAAGTGTGATTGTGGAATCAAAGCAATGAAGAAGAGGATATTCTAGGGACTCGATTGGTTGTTGTCTGGCATTGCTACTGTGCTAGAGTTGGGTCGTTAGAAACATTGCTAGGTTGCTGGTTCTATGATTCATGTTGGTTGAATTTTGGATATTGTTTATGTTATGATTATTTGATTATTATCGGATATTCATTGGATATTGGTGTTTGTTATTCCGCTGTTGATTGTGAATGTGGTTAGATGGCTAGTGGGTATGGGACCACTAGTTGTAGTTTACTATTATTATTATTATTATTATGATTATTATTTATTATTTAAAAAAAAGAAAACAAATGGGTTGGGTCGTTTCAGTTTGGTATCAGAACCCTTAAAGTTATAGGTTTGGGTTTACTAGGGTTCTGTTGTGATGTTTGGGATTACATGTCTTGATTGATTATGTGAGTTAGTCAATTGTGTGTGGCATGGAGTCCTAGAACATCCTCTTCGAGCCTACTGTGTGATTCCACGGTGAGTTTATGTTTCTGTGTATGCTTTAATTGTGTGCTTAGCCTTCTGTTCATGGTAGTGCAGATGGTTAGAGAGGATGCTGTTTCTGGTCGTGGTCGTGGACGCGGACGTGGTCGTGGACGCGGACGTGGTCTTGGTAGGAGCAGAGGCCCAGCAGTTAGTGAGACTGCGGACCAGAGTGTGACAGCTCAGGGTGTTGGCGACTCGCAGGATGTCCAGGAGGATTCCATGAGTGTGGCCGGAGGGGGCGGTGTTGATGCTTCAGTGGTTGGTGATGCTAAGGTCCCGGGTGTGAGAGTCCCAGCGGGAGGAGTCCCAGGTGTTGATTTTGCAGCTATGCTAGCACAGGTGTTGGAGCGGTTACCAGCAGTAGTACCGGCTCAGGCTCAGGTAGTGCCACCAGTAGTGGCGGAGGAGCGGCAGCCAGTGGCTGCGGATGTGGGAGGGCATAGTCGTTATTTGTCTATGCTCAAAGAGATGAGTGGCATTGATACTGCACGGTTTTCGGATGGTACAGATCCTACTGATGCAGATGCATGGAGGACGAGTGTGGAACGTAACTTCCAGACTCTGAGATGTCCTGAGGAGTTTTGGGTGGACATAGGGGTCCACCACTTGGTTGGTGATGCTCAGGTGTGGTGGAGATCAGTGGCTGCTAGGAGAGTGCAGAGGGAGATGTCTTGGGCTGACTTCGTCTTAGAGTTCAACCGCAAGTATTTTCCTAGGGAGGCACTAGATTGGTTACATTGGCATATGGTGCATTTGGATTGCCATCGAGGTAGAGTGGAGTTTGAGCGTCCAGGAGGGAAGTTCTTTATTCAGGGTATTAGACCGACTTCGGGGAGTCTCGTGATCTCGGCCATTCAGGCTGGGAAGATGATCGAGAATGGTCGTGAGGCTTATTTGGTTAATATATCTATGCCAGAGTCAGTGGAGAAGTATACGGTTAGCGATATACAGGTTGTTGAGGAGTTTGAGGATGTGTTTCAGTCATTGCAGGGATTACCACCATCTCGGTCGGATCCTTTTACTATTGAACTGGAACCGGGGACGACGCCGTTATCCAAGGCTCCTTACAGAATGGCTCCAGCAGAGATGGCAGAGCAGAAGAAGCAGTTAGAGGATTTGTTGAGTAAGGGATTCATCCGTCCTAGTGTATCACCGTGGGGAGTGCCGGTGTTATTTGTGAAGAAGAAGGATGGGAGTTTTTGGTTGTGTATTGATTATCGGGGTTTGAACCGGGTCATTGTGAAGAAAAAGTACCCAAGGTAGATCTGGCGTCGGGTTATCATCAGATACCGATCAATGAGCCAGATGTGAGGAAGATGGCTTTCAAGACGAGGTATGGGCATTATGAGTTTGTGGTGATGCCTTTCGGGTTGACTAACGCGCCAACAGCGTTTATGAGATTGATGAACAACGTGTTTCAGGAGTTTCTAGATGTGTCTGTCATCATTTTCATCGACGATATCCTGGTTTATTCTCAGAGTCCTGAGGAGCATGCCGTGCATTTGAGGGCAGTTCTAGACAAGCTGCGGGAACAGAAGTTGTTTGCTAAGTTGAGCAAGTGCAGTTTTTGGCAGCGTGAGATGGGTTTTCTGGGTCACATTGTTTCTGCAGAGGGAGTTTCTAAAGATCCGGAGAAGATTCAGCCTATCAGGGATTGGCCTAGACAGCAGAATGCCACAGAGATCAGGAGTTTCCTTGGTCTGGCGGATTACTACAGGAGGTTTGTGCAAGGTTTTGCGAGCAGAGCACGTCCATTGACTAAGTTGACGGGGAAAGATGTTCCTTTTGTTTGGTCACAGGAGTGTGACGAGGGCTTTGCAAGCCTTAAGGAGATGTTGACTATTACGCCAATGTTGGCTTTGCCTGAGCAAGGAGAACCCTATGTGGTTTATACTGATGCATCTAGAGTTGGTTTGGGGTGTGTATTGATGCAGCATGGGAAGGTGATTGCCTATGCTTCACGTCAGTTGCGGAAGCATGAGGACAACTATCCGACTCATGATTTGGAGATGGGTGATGTAGTTTTTGCTCTGAAGATTTGGAGATCTTATCTTTATGGTGCAAAGGTACAGGTGTTTACAGATCATAAGAGCCTGAAGTATATATTCACTCAGTCCGAGCTGAACTTGAGGCAGAGGCGGTGATTGGAGCTGGTGGCAGATTATGATCTGGAGATAGCTTATCACCCTGGTAAGGCTAACTTGGTTGCAGATGCTCTGAGTTGGAAGAGGGTAGCTTCGGCTCAGGAGCAGGAGATGGAGTCTCTGGTAAGAGAGGTCAGTGCATTGAGGTTGTGTGCTATTTTTCAGGAACCGTTGGGTTTGGAGGTGGTTGATAGAGCAGATTTTCTGATTAGGGTGTGTTTGGCTTAGGAGAAGGATTTGGAGCTGGTGAATGCCTCGAAGGATGTGGATTCAGAATATCAGGTCTCAGATAATGGTACTATCTTGGTGCACGGTCGTGTTTGTGTGCCCAAGGATGAGGAGTTGAGGCAGGAGATCCTGAGAGAGGCTCATGCGAGTAGGTTTTCTATTCATCCAAGAGCGACTAAGATGTACCGTGATCTCAAGAGGTACTATCATTGGGTCGGGATGAAGAAGGATGTGGCTAGTTGGGTCGCGAGGTGCAATGTGTGTCAGCTAGTGAAGGCTGAGCATCAGTTACCAGGAGGATTGCTAAAGAGTCTTCCCATTCCAGAGTATAAGTGGGATATGATTACTATGAACTTCGTGGTGGGTTTGCTAGTGTCCAGGACGTCTAATGCTATCAAGGTCATTGTGGACCGGTTGACTAAGTCAGCACATTTTCTGGCCATTAAGAAGACTGATGGAGCAGCGGTCTTGGCTAAGAAGTATGTGAGGGAGATAGTCAGATTGCATGGGGTGCCAGCAAGCATTGTGTCTGACAGGGATTCTAAGTTCACTTCAGTGTTCTGGAAGGCATTTCAGGCATATATGGGCACTAAGGTGCATATGAGTAAATCTTATCATCCCCAGACAGATGGACAGTCAGAGAGGACGATCCAGACGCTGGAGGATTTTCTGAGGATGTGTGTGTTGGATTGGGGTGGCCATTGGGCAGATCACCTGAGCCTGGTAGAGTTTGCTTACAACAACAGTTATTAGGCAAGTATTGGAATGGCTCTTTATGAGGCTTTGTATATGAGGCAGTGTCGTACACCGTTATGCTGGACTCAGTTGGGGAAGAGGAGCATGTACGGGGCAAATTTTGTTCAGGAGACCTCCGAGAAGATTCGGGTTCTCAAGCTGAACATGAAGGAAGCTCAGGATAGGCAGAGGAGTTATGCCGACAAGAGGAGGAGAGAGCTTGAGTTTCAGGTTGGAGATAGAGTGTACCTCAAGATGGCCATGTTGCGGGGTCTGAACAGGTCATTGGCTGAGACTAAGTTGAGTCCGAGTTATATGGGTCCGTTCAGAGTGATTGAGCGGGTTGGACCAGTGGCATATAGACTGGAGTTACCTAAGGTTATGCGTGCATTCCACAAGGTTTTCCATGTGTCTATGTTGCGGAAGTGTCTTCGGGAGGATGATCAGTTGTTTGTTAAGATTCCTGAGGATCTTCAGCCTAACATGACTTTGGAGGCGAGACCAGTGAGGGTTCTCGGGAGGATGATCAAGGAACTTCGGAAGAAGAAGATTTCTTTGATGAGAGTCCTTTGGGACTGTGATGGTGTTGAGAAGCAAGTTGCGACTTGAGCTTGTCTAGCCTGGTCCCATCTGTAATCCGTGGCTAGAGTGGGAATGGAGTATTCCAGCCCATCTCTCTTGCTTACTTGGTTGCTTAGGGGTGGTTGGTTGTGCGACTAAGTAACAAGATGAGGTGGTGTTCGGGGTACGAAATTCCCGTGAAGCGGGGTTTTGGAGGAAAATTTCCTGAAATAGAGGTTTCTAAAAGTGGAAAGTTTCCAAAAGTGGAAAGTGCTAAAAATGGAAGGTTTTATGTGAGTTAGAATTTGTCCATTTTTGTGGTGGAGAGCCTTGGAGGGGCTTGTGTGGCCTTAGTGGCGGACTTCTGAGTCATTGTGTCATGTGTGGCGGTCTTTTGAGACATTGTGTGGCCTTTGTGGCGGGCTGTTTAGCCAGTTGTGTGGTCTTTGTGGCGGCCTGTTTAGCTAGATGTGTGACCTTTGTAGCGGGCTGTTTAGCCAATGTTGCCTGTTTAGGCGGTCCTTCGGGACAAGTGGTCTTTGTGACGGTCCTTCGGGACGAGTGGCCTTGGTGGCGGTCCTGTTTAGGACATTTGTTTGGTCTTGGTGGTGGTCCTGTTTAGGACATTTTTTTGGCCTTGGTGGCGGTCTTGTTTAGGACCTTTGTTTGACCTTGGTGGCGGTCCTATTTAGGACATTTATTTGGCCTTCGTGGCGGCCCTTGTGGCATGTATATGATCCTTGTGTGGTCATGAGGTATTCCAATGAGGGGATATGTGGTTGGTAGGACATTATGATGTTTTACGCGAGCCACGGGAAGAAAACCTGGATAGGGATAGGACTCAGAAGTGTTCAGAATTGCTCGCTCGCGACTCTTGGGGACTTTGGTTCTCCTAGTACCACTATATTCTGAGACTTTGTGGCTTGAGAGTATGGTTGGTATATCGACTTCGGATGATGATCCGGGGAAGCGCTGTAGGGTGGCAACCCGAGAGACGAATATTGGACTTCCTTTTATATATTGCATGCGGGCTTAGGCCCGATGAGGAGCCAACATTATGGCATGCAGACTTAGGTCTGATGAGGAGCCAATAAAAACTCAAGGTTTAGGCCTATGAGTAAAGGAAAGTCCAAAAGTCGAGAGCAAATAATGCCTGGAGCGTGAGTCTATCGCCTAGAGGTGACCTTCCGTAGATCAGTCGGAGGAGTGCGGACCGTGGAGATGGTTGCACGGGAGTCCTTGGCTGATGGTTGTTCGAGATTCAAGGACGAATCTATGTTGGTGTGGGAGAATTGTAACATCCGCGAACCGAATTCTCGGTTTAGGGGTGCATCGGTCGATGCAATAGGTGCATCAGTCGATGCAGGTTCGAGTTTTAAGTTAAACGCTGCCTCTTAGGTTTAGGGAAAACCCTTAAACTCGAGTTTTGTCTCTTTCGGCGAGTTTGGCTGTTTTTGAGAGAAAACAAAAGAGAGAAAAGGCTCTTGAGTGTTCTTGAGGATTTTGGGTGATTTGAGGTTGTTCCTGTAGAGATCTCTAGCTTAGATAAGCCACGTGGTTGTTAGGCTTGTTAGATTGTTATTTGGGACGTTACAAAGCTTTCTTGTGGCTTGGGATCGAGTTTTGTGGTTGTAGGAACGAAGATCCGGCGAGAAGCTTCGGGGAAATACGATGCTCGGCATTGCATCGGTCGATGCATTTTGTGCGTCGGTCGATGTAAGTGCGAGGACGGCGCGTAAAACCTAGTGTTTTCGTGTTATGTCGAGCATGCGTCGGTCGATGCAATGGGAGCATCGGTCGATGCAAGTTAACCTTGCATAGATCGATGCATATCATGTGTCGGTCGACGCAACCCCAACTGGTGTCGGTTGATGCATGCTTGGTGTCGGTCGATGCAGTGTCCTGGTTTGTTATTGTTGATTGTTGATTGTTGATTGATGGTTAGAGATGTCTCTATTGCTTGTGTGTATAGCCCAATAGATGGGAGGTTTGCCTTACTGAGTGTTTATAAAATACTCATGCATTGAAATTTGTGTTTGTGGTGCAGGTAAAGGCAAAGTGTGATCGTGGAATCAAGGCAATGAAGAGGAGGATGTTCTAGGGACTCGATTGGTTGTTATCTGGCATTGCTAGGTTGCTAGAGTTGGGTCGTTAGAAACATTGCTAGGTTGTTGGTTTTATGATTCCTGTTGGTTGAATTTGGGATATTGTTTATGTTATGATTATTGGATTATTATCGGATATTCATTGGATATTGGTATTTGTTATTCCGCTGTTGATTGTGAATGTGGTTAGGTGGCTAATGAATATGGGACCACTAGTTTTAGTTTATTATTATTATTATTATTATTATTATTATTATTATTATTATTTAAAAAAAAACGGGTTGGGTCGTTTCAATGTAATATTTCTAAATACTATTATTAATCATTTATTGCATTACTATAAATATTATGAAAGTTACAAAAATGAGAGTTAATTAGTACAACATATGGGATTGATGAGATATAATAGAAAAGTTAGTAAAAAATATGTCAGGTTTATTAAAATACATTACTGTGAATTAATAACTAAAATTGTCTATTGTTTTTATATATATATATATATATATATATATATATATATATTCAAGAGTTATATATTATAAATATAGATATATGAACGGCATCTTAGCTAATCAAATCATGAATTTAAATATATATTCACTTCCGTCTTTAAACAGAAATATATACAGTTATCTCTTTATTTAAAAAATATATTCAATTCTCATTTAGTTATTTAGATATTATATATCAAAATATACTTTAGTTTAATTTAAATGGACTGAAAATGAAATAAAATAATGTAATATCAAGATCATGTTAATTATTTATAGTAAAGTGTGGAAATAAAACAGCCAATTATTACTCGATATTATCCTATACAACCCAAATATATATATTATAATTTTTTTTGTCAACATATATTAAATTCTTATATCCTTAAACGATTTAATCATCAAATTATTTGTTAAACAAAAACTTTATTATGTAAATTCATTTGAATAAATTTATTATACTAAAAATTAAAAGAAACAAAATGACACTTGTGAAATAAGAGAGCATCAAATGATAATCTTTTGAAGCTACTTTATTATTAGATGATATAATATAGTAAGGTGTCTTTCCACTTTTACTCTAAGAATCTGACGCCCAACATCATTATATATTAAAATTCTTATAAAATCAAATACAAATGAAATTATTTATTTTCTTTTATAAATATTTTAAAATGATTGCATAAATCATCAAAAAATGAACAATAGTAAATATCATTTAAATTTTTTTTTAAATATTCAAGACTAAGTAAGATAATATTTCTTCTAAAGATAGGAACTTCCCGAAAACGGATGATCCGAACAACGATACTATTGTTACCAGTGTTTTGTTGTTCGTTGGAGATTGAATCGATGATAGAATAGAAAGTAAATGTTTTAGTTTTCACAATAGTCTGAAAGAGGATGTGTTTGTATGGTAATAGGTTGTTTTTAGAAAACTAAACTTTATAGAATGTTTGAGCTTTTATGAAGGAGAAGGGATTGAAATCTAATATTAATGATTATAAATTCGCAAGTCTTTTAAAATAATAAATTAAAAATGAGAAGTAATATATATAAACAAAAATGAAAATTGAGGAAGATAGTGGGTATAAGGCAATGCATAAAATAGTAGTATTATTTCAAATCAAAACATAACTGATTATGTTTATAATTTCTTCTGAAATTCTCCATTGAATATTGTGATTTCGTCCTCGTGAATACGCCACAGGTCTCCGTCCTTCGTTGCAAACTGCTGGGCCAGGTTCTCCGTTTACATCGGACTCATATTAATTTCAAGATCAAATTGGGTCTCTTCTCTGGTTAGGCATCAAATTGGCTCTCATATCTGGACCAAACTAAAAACTTAAAATTCAAGCCAAATAACTCAACGCTGTAACTTCTCACCTTCTACAATTTGTGCCATCGTACCCACAGCTGTGACCTCAGATTTACCTTCGCCGTCGCTAAACAACTCTCGATCAGTGACACCACTTCAAACCGCGGTCGACGAAGGATCCGTCAATGTTTACCTCTCTAACAGGTTCGTATTTATCTCTAACAGGAAGAAAATGTAGATGGTTTTTTTTTTTATTCTATGGGCCTGTAGTTAGTTAAGTCTAAACTATAGTTATTTAGGTCCAAACAAAAAAAAATACAGGTGTCAGAAATATAATAAGCCAAGTGTCATCTCCTTAGCAAAAGTTGAGAAAACTCTTCTCATATTATATAAGACTATGTATGGACCCGCACGTACGCGCGGAGTTATTTTTATATATTTAAAAAAAAAAATTCACGTAAACATCTACTCAGACATGCATGAGTGATATATATAAGAATTTAAATAAGTGATATTACGTGTATATTATTCTAAACTAATCCAAACATTTCTAACTGTTTGTTTAGGGGTAAAACAAATTTGGATTCGGTTTCATACTCATCCCGTTGCATATCATAAATTTCTAGATAACCTAAATATAATTGTCTAGCGATCAAACCCGTCTAATATGTCTGATTGCAAAGTTTAAAAAATTTTTGACCCGAAAAAACCCCATTCTTCGTAATTCACATGAGTAAATAGTATGTATGCATATGTTCTGCTTGAATTCTTGTTCCTAAAATTCTCGTCCCATATTTTGTTATACAGGAATATACCTACACAAAATTCTCATAACCTGATTGGAACTAATTTGAACGATTTCCTAAAATATAATAATCTGTTGTTTAATATTTTTTTTCTTCTTAATATGTAAATTGGGTCAGTTTGGGAACATGTATATTTGATATGATTTTTTTAAAAAAACCCTTAAATGTATTTCCCAATTAATAGTATAGATTTTCTTCAATTATTGAATGAAATATTCCTTAGTTATACTAATGAAAATTTAATGTAAATAATATAGTAAGAGAAAGGCAAATAATAAAATAGGGTATAAAGCGTGAGTATTTTATATAGGAGATACCATAAGATATATTATGAAGGAGAATTATATTAATTTGCATCGGATATTATTAGTTTTTTAAATAATATATGTGTGTAATTGATGTAAAAATAAAATTACAAATCATAAATCAAATCTTATTGTTTCGTGAGGGGAAAGACTATAATTGGTCATTAGATCTCTTATATAATTGGTCTTAATTACAGTATTATATCAATGGATTCTATAAATTTTAATTGGTCATTAGATCCGTATAAATCTCAGCTATTGGTATAATATTATTACTTATTTTCATTTTTATTGGACTGGATTTTCTAAATTTTAAGATTTCTGTAAAAATACTATAACTACATATTTATATATAATATTTAACTACATAGTTATCCAAATTAAAGTATATATTTATGTCATTTCAATTGGTGATCATATGTTTTTTTTTTGGCAAATATAGGTACTGTTTTTAGCAAACGAATAAACATTGAGCCAATTTCAAATGATCTTTGATTCTTTCACCATTAGAGCTTTATAAAATTATTAGAAATGTAATATTATTTATATTTTTGAAGATATAATTTTAAATATATTTTTTTACATCTCATAATATAGTTATATTATTATATTACAATATATAGTGAAATTAATTTAATTTCGAAAATATGTAGAGGATAATATTTTATCAATTGTTGAATAATATTTATCAATTTTAGAATTTATAGGAACAAAATATTGTGTATATAAACAAATTGAATAGCAATGACAGTTGATAAAAAATATATATATATAGCAGTGGCAAGGTTATGCAATTTTATGGAATACTAAGGGCGGATAATAAATTGGGTACAAGCTCTCTGGCGACGACACATCAGCTTTTTCTCCAGAATGCTTCTCTTTTAATATATAGGGAATATATAAACGTGACAAATCAATACAGTGATACCACTTTTCATAAATATCAATTTAAGAGTTACAAAACGAAATATTTTTTGTTTTGCGCAAAACCAATCCAAGGTGTAACATCTGCGAACCGAGATTTTGGTTTAGGGGTTGCATCGGTCGATGCAATGTTGGTTGTCTTGGACGAGTTTTAAGTTAAACGCTGCGTTTTGGGTTAGAGAAAACCCTGAACTCGATTTTTTGTCTCATTAGTCGTGTTTAGCCGCTTTTGAGAGAAAGAAAAGAGAGAAAAGGTGTTTCTAAGTGTTCTTGAGAAGTTTGGGAGATTGGAAGTTGTTCCTGTAGAGATCTGTCGCTGAGATCGTTGTAGGAGCTTCCTGGAGGTGTTTTCTTGCTTGTTTGAGGTTCAGAATCGTCTTGGCAAAGGTAAGTGCATGATCATGGCTTATCTAAGCTGGAGATTTCTCTTATCTGCTTGTTTATGTATTGTTTGGCTTGTTAGAATATTATTTCGGACGTTAGGAAGCTTTCTTGTAGCTTGGGATCGAGTTTTGTGGTTGTAGGAATGAAGATCCGGCGAGAAACCTCGGGGAAAAACGATGCTCGGCATGTGCATCGGTTGATGCACTTTGTGCGTCGGTCGATGCAAGTGTGAGGACGGCGCGTAAAATCTAGGGTCGAGCATGCGTCGGTCGATGCAGTGTGTTTGTCCGTCGATGCAATTTACACTTGCATCGGTCGATACAAGCTTGTGTTGGTCGATGCAATCCCATCTGGTGCCGATCGATGCATGCTTGGTGTCGGTCGATGCAGAGTCATGGTTTGTTGTTGTTGATTGTTGATTGTTGGTTGATGGTTAGAGATGTTTCTATTGCTTGTGTGTATAGCCCAGTAGATGGGAGGATTGTCTTATTGAGTGTTTATAAAATATTCATGCATTGCAATTTGTGTTTGTGGTGTAGGTAAAGGCAAAGTGTGATTGTGGAATCAAGGCAATGAAAAGGAGGATGTTCTAGTGGCTCGCTTGGTTGTCTGACTTTTGTTAGGTTGCTAGAGTTGAGTCATAGAATGTTGTTTAGGATTGCTGGTTCTTTGGTTTATGTTGATTGGATCATTAGTTTATGATTAAAATTATTACTGATTATTATTTATTGGTTATTAGATTATTGGATATTTATTAATATTGTTATTTTTGTTGTTTGGTGTGATTATGGTTGGCTAGTGAGTATGGAACCACTAACTATAGAGTATTTATTTATTATTTTTTTTAAAAAAAAGGATCGGGTCGTTTCGCAAAGACACGTTAAAAGAATCGGTCTTGACTTATTTCTGCAAACCATTTCAATTATTAGAATTTCTAAGAAATTATGAAAACAAAGGAAAAGATTGATTTAATTGATAAGATCGAAGGCAACCAGATTATGAAATAATATAAATATAAAAGTCTAAATATATTCCAGTAGATTAAAGACATTGATGTAACTAATTTTTCTTAAGAGATGCTAACGAATTTGGTTCCTTTGTAATTCTCTTTAAGGCATATTACCCAAACATGCAAAAGTACAAATATATCTTGTTATTTATTGCATGTATCTCTCAACTAAATGTTTGTATAGTTCTAAACTTTAGTGGTATTTACATCAATAATTGTAACATTGTGCGTCTGTTAACTCTTGTCCTACTGTACTAGATGATGAACACCTGTGCTAGAGCACGGGTTGAAATTTCTTTTATTTATATTGTAATTTTTATATAAAATATAATTTATGTTATTGTTTTTAAAAGTTTTTTTGGATAAAATATTATGCAATAAGATCATATGTTAAATATTATAGCTTGAAAAAAGACACATATTTTGTAAGTTTTATATTGTTAATGATTATATATAAGTACCCGTGGTTAAATTTTATTCTATACAAAATCTTGTATATTTTATATTTTAAAATTAAATTTTAATATGTTGTATTATTTTATATATGTGAAGTTATTTCAATAATATATATTGTACATCATGACTTGAATGTCATTATAAGACATAATTTTGTAAATTTGTTTTTTTAAAAGCGAGTTATTATATTATGAGTAATTTAATATATTGTTATACTTTTTGTTTTAATATACTTGGTTTCTTAAAATTCTTTCATATTATACTGACATATTATTGACATTGATATAACAAATCAATTTAGAGTGTTTTATAGTTTCTAACTTTTATATCAAGTTTCAATATTTTAAAAATATTTCAAAATAAATTATTTAAAGTTTATTATATTATATAAAATTGTAAAATTCAACAAAGAAATATATGATATTGAATTTAAATATTCAGATTTTGACCCGTTATTCAATAAATTTTTAATTCAATAGATATTATTTTTTAAGAATAATATTACTAAACTTTGAATATTTTATAAATTGAACCATTTATATTTGTTTTTAAAAATTCAACTTATGGTATATACGGAAATAAAACTATTTTTAATTATAATAAATAATATGATAATTTATTTGTTTCACAAAATAGACTCATATATAAAAATGATAAGTGAAATATAATGATAATTAACAAATTAATATGTTAAATTAGATACCAAAGGATTTTATTTGATGAATAATTTAATAAAGGAAATTAATATGGTAAGTTAGATGATATCAAATGATTTTTTAGAATATTCTTTTTAAGATTTTTGGAAACCACGTGATCTAGTAATAAAATCTTCCGAAAATAAATTAAGGTTGCACCCACTATTTAACTTGTAACCAATTAATCTATAACCTATTTATAACCAACTTATTAAAATTATATAGTCTACAAAACAATGTTGTGTACTTCTGTTTTATTATAAAGGGGATTAATTGGGAAGTACAAATATGAAACTAACCTTAAAATGTGTAAAAAATTACATTCAATTGTCATTAGAAAATTTTAGTTAAGCTTAATTAATTAATTTAAATAAATATAATTAATTAAAAAAAACACTCACAGATCAAATATAAAAAAGAATATAGAAAAAAAAATTTCTCTCTCTAATAAAGTATAGACGAAATTACTAAATGTTTAAAAGAATATATATAAACCAATCAGAATTTTAAAACCTAAGATTTTATATACAAATATACAATATAGTTATTTTTAATAACTAATTTTCGAAAATTTTGTTAAGATTTCAAATTATGATTCTCCTATCATCTTTATTTTATTTTATTTACAAATTGTTTGTAATTTTCATATAATACTTATGATTAATAAAGTTCATAATTTTTTCTGCATATGTTGTGATTTGAATTTCTAAAAACGAAGATTTATTAATCAATCTATGAAAAATGTATGTTTTAATTTCCACATTGGCGGGTTGGTAAAACTAAATTTATATAGATGATAAATTAATAATTTTTATTTGTTCACAATTATAATATTAAAATTACTACTTTATATTTCACAAAATAATTATGCAAATACAACAAACAAACAATATAAAACTGTAATATACGTCAAAAATAAAATACTATAATATTCCAAAATCCTACTATCTTAATTGGGAAGTACAAATATGAAACTAACCTTAAAATGTGTAAAAAAGTACATTCAATTTCCATTAGAAATTTTTAATTAAGCTTAATTAATTAATTTAAATAAATATAATTAATTAGAAAAATATAAAAAGCACTCACAGAACAAATAAAAATCTAGAAAAAAATATATTTTCTCTCTCTAATAAATTATGGACGAAATTACTAAATATTTTAAAAAAATATATAAACCAATCAGAATTTT
Source organism: Camelina hispida (assembly GCA_023657505.1). NCBI lineage: Eukaryota > Viridiplantae > Streptophyta > Magnoliopsida > Brassicales > Brassicaceae > Camelina > Camelina hispida. The sequence goes on along the minus strand of CP094631.1, from coordinate 23,612,122 downwards.
AAAAACTAAGATTTTATATCCAAATATACAATATAATTATTTTTAATAACTAAATTTCGAAAATTTTATTAAGATTTCAAATTATGACTCTCCTATCATCTTTATTTTATTGTATTTACAAATTGTTTGGAATTTTCATATAATATCTATGATTAATAAAGTGCAGAATTTTTTCTGCATATGTTGTGATTTGAATTTTTAAAATCCTACTATATTAATTGGGAAGTATAAATATGAAACTAACCCTAAAATGTGTAAAAAATTACATTCAATTGCCATTGCAAAATTTTAATTAAGCTTAATTAATTAATTTAAATAAATATAATTAATTAGAAAAAAAACACTCACAGATCAAATATAAAAAAATCGAGAAAAAACATTTTTTTTCTCTCTAATAAATTATGGATGAAACTATTAAATATTTTAAAATATATATATATATATATATATATAAACCAATCAGAATTTTAAAAACTAAAATTTTATATCCAAATATATAATATAATTATTTTTAATAACTAAATTTCAAAAATTTTGTTTAGATTTCAATTATGATTCTCCTATCATCTTTATTTTATTTTATTTACAATTGTTTGGAATTTTCATATAATATTTATGATTAATAAAGTGCATAATTTTTTCTGCATATGTTGTGATTTGAATTTTTAAAAACAAAGATATATTAATCAATCCATGAAAAATGTATGTTTTAATTTCCACATTGGCGGGTTGGTGAAACTAAATTTATATAGATAATAAATTAATAATTTTTATTTGCTCATAATTATAATATCAAAATTACTACTTTATATTTCACAAAATAATTATGCAAATACAACAAACAAACAATATAAAACTGTAATATACGTCAAAAATAAAATACTATAATATTCAAAACACTTAGTATTCAAATAGACTAATAGATTTACAGAATAATTAAAAAAAATATTATCTCAAACAAAATAATTTTTAAAAAAATATAAAGCAATAAATTTTATTATTATATTATAAAATGTTTTTAAAATGTTGATCTGTGCTTAAAGCACGGGGTATCTCCTAGTAATATATGTATTTAAGAACTCATATACATTTATACATGTATGCTCTTATATATCAAATATTATATATATATATATATATCTTATCCTACTATATTAATTGAGAAGTACAAATTTGAAACTAACCCTACAATGTGTAAAAAATTACATTCAATTGCCATTAGAAAAACTCAATTAAGAATAATTAATTAATTAAATAAATATAATTAATTAAAAACAAAAATTGGGAACACATAAAATAAAATAAATTTTGTAGAAAAAAAACAAAATCTATTAGAATCAAAACTAATTCGTCTTTTAAAAGAATAAATTAACAGCTAAGATTTTAAAAATCTAATCAATAAAATCTATATAACCACAAATTTTATCAAAAAGCTTTTCCAGCATAGGTTAAAATTTTTATCAAAAATATAATCAAATAAAATATATAACAGTTTGCTTAGATTTTAAAAATTAATAAACAAAAAATATATATAGATATAGTATCTTATCTATTTTAAAAAGTTATATTTTTCTTTTAGTCATTATTCTTTAGGAAAATAAAACTAAGTTGATATTTAAATATATTCAATGCTTGAAGGTGCTTATTACAGACAAAAAAGATAAGTCACAGAAAAAAAACAATGAATTTTGTTTTCAAAGAAGTTTTTCAGAACCTTCACTAGCTATATTTAGTTGCTCTTTTTACATGTTTGTTATATCTTTTTACTTACTTCACAACTATACCAAAAATTGCGTTTGATTGACAAAAGCTTAAACAATTTTATTCATTATGCAAATGTTTTATTGACAGGTTTTCAATAAACATTTATAAAATACAAAAATTTTAATGTAAGCAAACCGAATTTTTAATCACAAACTATTATATATAACATAATAACAAAATAAATTATTACAAATTTTTATCAAAAAAAAATTCAGCCCGCAGTTTTCCGCGGGTTAATACCTAGTCTTTTTATTATTTTGAAGGATTATGTTATATATTCTTTTGAATGTATCATAAGAACTCATTTACATTCATACTTTTTTTTGACGATGTTTACATTCATACTTATAACTCTGTAATGCGGGATTTTACCCGAACGGTTTCTGTCTCAGTCTCTGTAACGCGGACTTGTTGATGATTAATTCGGTCACTTGCTCCCTTTTCTTTGTTCTTCTGTTCTCTTTTTTTACAACAAGGAGAAATCAATATCCCCAATGCAATTAACAACAGCAGCCCAACAGCACCGAATACTATTCCGACGATACCGCCGGTGCTTAGTGACTTGGACTTTCCTTCTTCTGAAGCACCTCCAACATCTAAGGAAAAAAAAAGGAAATGCAAATAAGTTATATGGAACAATTATATAGTTGTTTTACTGTGAGTGACCGGTTTCAACATACCCGAGAAGTAACCGTACGGATTGGCTTGGAAAATGTAAGGACCAAATATCTTGGGAGGCTTGTAAGTCTGGTTGCTAAACGCAAAACCAAGAATTGCCATTTCTGTTTGATTAAAACTAACTTTTCCCAATGGGAAGACCAAGAGATCTATTAGAAGCTGACGATCAGTTGTATCCTCTCTTATGTTTCTGATAGCCACCGAGTCAACTGGATAACCGAACTTCTTAAAGAACTCTACCATTCCCTGCTGAAGATTCAAGAAGTTGGTGGAGTTAAAAAACCCTGAGAATGAAGGAGATCTGAGGAAGAGTGTTCCTGTGATTGGATACACACATTGGCACGTGGGACTCGGTGTCTTGTTCATAACACATGGAGCACAATTCAATGGGAGAGTTGAAAAGGAAGAATTATGTTGGACTATTGAGCAGTAACTCGGTTCGTTCCCCAACTCCATGCACACCGGATTGTTTGCTAATCTGTGGGAATATCAAAGAGATATGTAACTGGTTGAAAAGCTTACAAAAATTGTTAAGTTAAATTTGTAACCAGTATATACATACAATACTTGGATGCGTTTACTAAATGGTGGTTTATAATGGGTTATGTCATTACTTTGCAAATCCACAAACTCCAACTGCTCGCTATAATTGGTACCAAAGTCCAATGTTTCGTTTATACCATTGCGCTTTAGGTTACTGCAAATGTGAACAAAAGAAAATTAAAACATCTCAATTACAACAAACTTCACAAGTTCGACTTGATCTACCAACCAAACTTTTAGGTATTACTTGTAAGAATAGTATAGTATGAGGTTATAATTGTAATTAAGTTATTCTAGGGTTTTATCTGTATACTATATATATGTTGTAAACACTGAACATAATACTCATTCAAGCATATTTCCTACATGCTATTAGAGCCTCCGATACCTAAATAAAAAAAATATATTAAAAAAAAAACACAAACACAAAACCCTTATTTTTTTTTCGTCTTTGCCGCCTCCTCCCTCGATTCAACGAGATGTCCACATCCAACCTCTCCACTGCCGATATCATTACTGTGACTAACACCACTTCGTTGGTTCATGTCAACACCTCTAATGTCATGAAACTCACTGCAACAAACTTCTTCATGTGGAGTCGTCAGATCCATGCCTTGTTCGATGGATATAACCTTGCCAATTATCTCCACGGTACCGTGACGGTGCCAACCCCAACCATCACCGAAGCTGATGCCACCGTTGCTAATCCAGCGTTTTCCCTCTGGCGTCGACAAGATAAACTTGTCTACAGTGCACTCCTTGGAGCCATCTCCACCTCCGTTCAACCCATTGTCTCTCGTGCAACAACTACACGTGAGATCTGGTCCACCCTCACCGCCACATACGCCAAACCTAGTCGTGGCCACATCCTCCAGTTGCAAAACCAAGTTACCCAATGGACGAAAGGGACTCGCTCCATTGATGACTATGTTCAAGGTCTTGTTGCCTTGTACGACAAGCTACCGCTTCTTGGTAAAGTTGTTGAACATGATGATCAACTAGCCAAACTCTTCAAGGGTCTCCCTGATGATTACTGATATATCATGGTTTTTATGGTTTTTAACCATGATATAAAGAGTCTTTTAGTGTCTTTTCATTTGTTTCTAGATTGTTTTTGAGTCTTTACAGGTTTTTAGCATGAAAGGAGCGAAATGGAGCAATTTGGATTGTTTTGGAGCATAAATCTCGAAGAATCAATTTGGAGTCTGATTATAAGAAGGGCATCGATCGACACTAGAAGAGCATCGGTCGACACCCATTGCAAATCGAGACAAGTCTTCAAATTTGGAAGTTTTACAAATCTGCCCCAAAGTTTCCATAATTGCAACACAAGTCCCTGACGTGTTTTAGGACATATAAATAGTGTTTTTAGGTTTTCCAAACCCTTAAGTCTTTTTCTAGCAACTTTTATTTTCCCTGCAACCCTGAGAGATTTTGAGAGCTTTGGAGAGAGAGATCTACTTTGAGAGAAGAATTCTTGAACTCCCTTTACTCTTTTAATTTCAATTGCATATTATTCAGAATGATGATTTGTTCTTTATTTAACATGTCTGAGTAATTTGTTTGTTAGGTTTAGGGTTTTTCACAGGGATTTTATGAATTATTAGATCTGTTTATTTAGGATTCTTTATCTATCTAGATCTTCATCTTAGGTTGTTCTTCATATTAATCCTTGATTGGCCATCTAGAATTAATACCCTAGGAAAATAAATTGATATGAGAATATAATTGTTTTCCTGATAAAACCTTTTGATGAGCAGAATTATTTCTTGCAAAGAGATTTGATTTAATAATTTTGTGAACAATCTAAACCTGATTTTATTGCTGATTTATTACCTAGAATTTTACAAAGAGATTTGGATTTTCTGGTTTTAAATTTAGATATTATTTGCAGTGAGAACTGATTTAATTTACAAAAGTGTTTAGAGTTCTAGATCTGTTCTTAATTGCTTGAATCCTAATTTATTTCTTGATTTAATATTTCATAATTTCCTGAGAAATTCCCTAGACCTAGCTTTTTGATCTTCTGAATTTACAACAGCTTTATTTAATATTTTGCATTGCTATTTTTAATTCAATTTAATCTGTTTAGCATAATTATAAAACTCTATAATTTATTGTGTAGTCTTGAGTCCTTGTGGAATTCGACCCCTAAGTACTGCAGTGATCTCTTAATTTGAGAGAGTAGCTCTAGGGTTTAATTTGAGCATATCAAATTTTGGCGCCGTTGCCGGGGACTCTCTGATTCTATCATTAGATTTGAGTTTTTAATTTTGTCTAAATTTTTCTTTTTATTTTCTACTTACACGTTTTTGTTTTTCTTCTCTTTGGTGTTTCAGGTGCATGCCTCCTAGACCTCACACAAGGAGCAACAAGACTGGTCCAATTCTGAAGCTTTCAAACCAAGAGTTGGAAAAACTTGAACGTGAGAACAGAAAAGCAGCCAAGTCTCTGAAGATGGTTAATACGATCATTCTGATGCGTGATGAAGCTGGTGTTTTGAGGGATCAAGAGGGCCACTTGCGCAATGAGCAGGGCCAAAAGCTTGATGCAGAAGGAAACGTGATTGCTGAACCTGTTGTCAACGAGCAGGCTGTCGTGAACCAGCAAGCTGGTGTCGTTGATGATCCGGATCTTGGTGTCGATCGACACCAACCAGGTGGCATCGATCGACGCCCACCTGCGGACGTGCTTGGAGCTGCCAACCACGTACAGAACCCAGTTCGACGACAGGAGAACAACCGGGATCTGATCAGGACCATTGCTGACTACAACCGGGCTGATCTGGTGTATGAGAACCGGTCTGCTATTGTTCCTCCTCCATTCCAGAGGAATGACTTTGAGCTGAAGCCTGCTTACTTTCAACTGGTTGGACAGAGACCTTTCTCTGCTTTGCCCAATGAGAAGCCTCTGGACCACATTGAGCATTTTGAGGATCTGGTGACCAGTATCAAAGCTAATGGAGTGACTGAGGACTTCATATTCTGCAAGCTCTTCCCATACTCACTTGCAGGAGAGGCATCTCACTGGTTGAAGCAGTTGCCAGCTGGATCTTTGACATCTTGGCAACAAGTCAAAGTGGCTTTCCTCAACCATTTCTATGATGATGCAATGTCAGATGAGTTGAGAGTCAAGCTATCCACTTTCAAGCAAAGACCAGATGAAGCTTTCAAGGCAGCTTGGGTGAGATTCAAAGCTTATCAGAGGGATTGTCCACACCATTGTTTCTCAAGAGTTCAATTGCTGAGTATCTTTTTCAGAGGGTGTGACTGGAAGTATCAGTTAGCTTTGGATGCTGCAAGTCATGGGAACTTCAAGACAAGATTTCCAGAAGATGCAGAAGTTTTGATTGAGAATTTGGCTTCTAGCAATAGCACTAAGAGAGCTGATGCTGAAAGAAAGAGACTGCATGGAGAGTTTGATTCAAACCAGTTAGCTTCTGTTAATGCTAAGCTGGATTCAATGCATAATCTCCTTATGGGTAAGAAATCTGTTCATTTTGCTGCTGAGGTTGAGACATATGAGCCAGAACCTGATCAAGGACACCAAGAGGAGGATGTGAACTATGTGTATGGGAATCAGGGACAGCGGTTTGGAAATCAGCAAGGCAATAGGCCTTACAGTGGGAACTCTTCAGGCTACACTTCCAAGCAAGAGTATCAGCAGCAACAACAGAACAATGGCTATACAAGGACATATGGGAACTCATCTTATCAGTCTCCACCTCCTAAGAATTCTTCAGAGAGTAGAATGGAAGCCATGCTTGAGCAGCTTTTGCAAGGACAAGAGCAATTGACAGTGACATTCAATGGGAAGATTGAAAATGTCTACACCGAGCTGAATGGGAAGATAGAGGCATTGAATGTTCATGTTAAGAAGCTGGAGGTTCAAGTTGCACAGACTGCTGGGTCTGTAAAAAGGCAAGAGAATTATCTTCCAGCAAGAACTGAGTCAAACCCCAGACATGCTTGCAGTGCCATATCAGTGAGAGATGAAGATGATGGCGAAATTGTTTCTGCAGAAAAAGGAGAGAAATCGCAACATTCGTCGGATCCAGATGATGGTGTTGATCGACACCACTTGGGTTTCGGTCGACACTCATCTCAGACAGAACCCGAAGTTCCAAAATATCAGGTTCCAGCAGCAGTTGAGAGGGTCTACAAGCCTAAGGTTCCTTTTCCCAAGCCAAGGAGGTCTAAGCAGGAGCTTGAGGAAGCTAGATGCAAAGCAATGATGGATAAGGTGATGATTGAGATGCCTTTGATTGATGCAGTAAAGCTTTCACCACCACTCAAGCGCTATGTTAAGAGAATGGTATCCAATGGTTTGAGCCCTGAAGAAGGAGCCTTGCTAACTAAGGATGTTAGTGCAATTCTGTTGAACCAGCCTGTTCAGAGGAAGAAGGAGAGAAAGCAGGAAGTGGTTGTCTCTAAGGAAGTGAGTGCAATCATTCAATGTAAGACTGCTAAGAAGTTACCAGATCCTGGAAGCTTTGTACTTGATTGCTCTATCTCCATAGGAAGGTTTGCAAACTCACTTTGTGACCTTGGTTCCAGTATCAACTTGATGCCACATTCTGTTGCTGTGAGACTAGGGATGACAGAATTCAAGCCAACTCAGATTTCTCTTATCTTGGCTGATCGCTCCCGAAGAATTCCTCAAGGTGTTATAGAGGATATTCTAGTTAAGGTTGGCAACTTCATGATTCCCACTGACTTTGTGGTGCTGAAGTATGATCAAGAGCCTAAAGATCCTCTCATCTTAGGAAGATCTTTCTTGGCTACAGCTGGTGCAATCATAGATGTGCAGAAGGGACAAATAGCACTGACTGTGGATGGTTTAAGTATGAATTTTGAGATGGATAAGCTGAGGAGAGCTCCTACCATTGATGGACAGACTTTTTCTGTTGAAAAAGTTTATGCTACACGAGCAACAGGCTCAGTGTCGATCGACACCAACAAGGAGGCATCGATCGACACCCCTCCACATCCGAGACAAAGCTTGTCCAAAACTGATGCTTCAAGACAGAAACCTGTTCCCAAACAGAAAGTCTCCCATTCCACCCACCAGAGCCCTCAGGTAAGGCCAAGGTATGCATCTTCTTCTCCTAAACCTCCTTTTATCATCAATAGGATTTTCAAAGATACAAAGACTGTTTTACAGTTAACCAAGCCACGAGATTATCGTAGAGCGCTTGTTTCTTCTATTGATGATTTTTCAGGACAGAAAAGATGTCCTCCCATACCTAAATTCCGCCCTGGTCCTGTTCCTCGCATTCTTGGCAAGCCTCATGCACCTAAAGCTTATACACCACCTTGGATGAAGAGGATTTCAATGCCATGTTCTGATCCTCCGGATGCCTGAGCCCCAACACAGTCAAACTAATGACTGAAAACAAGCGCTTAGTGGGAGGCAACCCACTGGTAGGTTTTTCTTTTTCTTTTGATTTTGATTTTGATTTATTTTATGTTTCTTTTTGCTTTCCTCTTACTTGATAACACTGGGGACAATGATGTTTAAGTCTGGGGGAGGTTAGTTACTAACTATGTCTTCTGTTTTTGAGTTTCAGTTGTGTCAGTCAAAACCATAAAGTTTGAGTCAAATTTTTCAAAATTTTTCTTTTTGTCTTTGGGAATTATGATCTTGATTAATGATTTCTCTTATTTGGCTAACACTCTAATGATTATTTGTTTATGCTTGATCTCAGAACTGAAGCTTAGAAAGACTATGAGCCTTATCAACAATCCTGAAAGCCCTTATTCAATGGATATCTGATTGATCTAACGTTGTCTCAACCTTTATCAGGATTTTAACCGGACTTAATCGCTTACTTTGGGGTTAGAAATCAGTGGACTAGACTTCTTCTTCAGGCCATACAAGACAGTGCAATTTTTCAAAGTATGTCTCCCCTCTCTCTTCCCTTCAGTGCTTAAAAAAAAATCATCAGAAAAAGAGAGAATAAAAGATGAGATGATTTTTACCAGTTTAGAGAGGTAGGTAAATTACCAGTGACCTCATTATTCTACTCTCGAGTCAAATGATCACACAAAGCTTGGAAGTGAGGGGTAGGTAAATTACCGATGACCCCGGTATTCGCTTACACCTTTGATTTAAAAAAAAAAATGGAAGTGAGAAAAGGGAGAGGAAAGGAGATGTAAGAAGAATGTCTTGGCCTGAAGAGAGTCCATATGCCACTGATCAATACACCCAAGGTAAGAATTCACCTTATTTGTGCTTTAATATTGACTAATGAGATGACAATGGAGATTTCAGAGATTCCAAAGGATTGTGGGATTTGAGTAAGGAATGTTAATGCTTATCATGGTTGAGTATAAGAAGTAAGTTCTTGAGTCAGGTAAATGAAGAGTGTGAATAAGAATCATCATGCAGTTGAGTGAGTTCCCTGTTTTCAAACCTCTTTCACATGTCTAAGTTTCTGTTTTGCTTGAGGGCAAGCAAAGGCTAAGTCTGGGGGAGTTGATATATCATGGTTTTTATGGTTTTTAACCATGATATAAAGAGTCTTTTAGTGTCTTTTCATTTGTTTCTAGATTGTTTTTGAGTCTTTACAGGTTTTTAGCATGAAAGGAGCGAAATGGAGCAATTTGGATTGTTTTGGAGCATAAATCTCGAAGAATCAATTTGGAGTCTGATTATAAGAAGGGCATCGATCGACACTAGAAGAGCATCGGTCGACACCCATTGCAAATCGAGACAAGTCTTCAAATTTGGAAGTTTTACAAATCTGCCCCAAAGTTTCCATAATTGCAACACAAGTCCCTGACGTGTTTTAGGACATATAAATAGTGTTTTTAGGTTTTCCAAACCCTTAAGTCTTTTTCTAGCAACTTTTATTTTCCCTGCAACCCTGAGAGATTTTGAGAGCTTTGGAGAGAGAGATCTACTTTGAGAGAAGAATTCTTGAACTCCCTTTACTCTTTTAATTTCAATTGCATATTATTCAGAATGATGATTTGTTCTTTATTTAACATGTCTGAGTAATTTGTTTGTTAGGTTTAGGATTTTTCACAGGGATTTTATGAATTATTAGATCTGTTTATTTAGGATTCTTTATCTATCTAGATCTTCATCTTAGGTTGTTCTTCATATTAATCCTTGATTGGCCATCTAGAATTAATACCCTAGGAAAATAAATTGATATGAGAATATAATTGTTTTCCTGATAAAACCTTTTGATGAGCAGAATTATTTCTTGCAAAGAGATTTGATTTAATAATTTTGTGAACAATCTAAACCTGATTTTATTGCTGATTTATTACCTAGAATTTTACAAAGAGATTTGGATTTTCTGGTTTTAAATTTAGATATTATTTGCAGTGAGAACTGATTTAATTTACAAAAGTGTTTAGAGTTCTAGATCTGTTCTTAATTGCTTGAATCCTAATTTATTTCTTGATTTAATATTTCATAATTTCCTGAGAAATTCCCTAGACCTAGCTTTTTGATCTTCTGAATTTACAACAGCTTTATTTAATATTTTGCATTGCTATTTTTAATTCAATTTAATCTGTTTAGCATAATTATAAAACTCTATAATTTATTGTGTAGTCTTGAGTCCTTGTGGAATTCGACCCCTAAGTACTGCAGTGATCTCTTAATTTGAGAGAGTAGCTCTAGGGTTTAATTTGAGCATATCAATTACCAGCAGGTCGTCAATCAGATTGAGGGATGTGACACCACTCCCTCTCTCCCTGAAGTTCACGAGAAGTTGATCCTCTTTGAAGCAAATCTTCTCGCCAACACCAATTCCGCCTCGGTTCTTCCCATCACCACGAATGTTGCACAACACAACCGGAACAACAACAACAACAACAACCATGGTTACTCTAACAATCGCGGCAACACCAACAACCGCTCCAACCAACACTGGCAACAGCACCAACAATTCACTCCACGACACGATCAACGCACTCCTCAACCTTACAACGACCGCTGTCAAATCTGTGGCGTTCACGGTCATAGTGCCCGTCGGTCTTCCCAGCTGCAGCTACAACTCACCTCTCAGTTCTCTCAGCCATCACCAGGCTCTTACGCTCTGTGGCAGCCCCGTGCAAACCTTGTTACTGCTCCGTACAGTGCAACCCCATGGGTTCTTGACAGCGATGCCACACACCACCTCACATCGGATCTTAACAACTTGGCACTACACCAACCGTACCAAGGAAGTGATGGCGTGACCATTGCCGATGGGTCGACACTTCCCATTTCCCAAACTGGTTCCACCTCACTCTCTACATCTTCTCGTCCTTTACACTTACGAGATGTCTTATTTGTGCCAAATATCCACAAAAACCTGATTTCCGTTTATCGCCTGTGCAACAATAACCAAGTATCTGTGAAATTTTCTCCCTCAAATTTTCAGGTGAAGGATCTCAGCACGGGGGACCGGTTACTCCAAGGGAGGACTAAAAACGAGTTGTATGAGTGGCCCGTCAATCCGCCGGTCTCGATGTTTGCTTCACCGAACTCCAACCCGAGTCTCTCATTGTGGCACTCCAGATTGAGTCACCCTTCCCTACCTGTTTTAAAAACTGTTATCTCTGAGTTTACTCTTCCGCTTTCTTCATATACACAAAAAGACATGTCTTGTTCTGACTGTCATATTAATAAAAGCCACAAGCAACCATTTTATTCTAATACCATCACCTCCAACAGACCTCTCAAATACCTCTACTCTGATGTTTGGACATCTCCAATCACATCGGTTGATAATTATAAATACTATCTTGTGATTGTGGACCACTACACCCAGTATACATGGCTCTATCCACTGAATCAGAAGTCCCAAGTGAAGGAGACCTTCATTGCGTTCACTGCCCTGGTCGAGAATCATTTCAGCGCCAAAATTGGTATGTTATACTCCGACAATGGCAGTTGATTCATCGCTCTCCGTCACTTCTTAAGTGGTCATGGCATTGCACATCTTACCACTCCCCCCACACACTCCCGAACACAACGGCATCTCTGAAAGGAAAAACCGACACATTGTGGAGACTGGTCTTACACTACTTGGACACGCATCAATGCCTACTTCGTATTGGACATACGCATTCACTGCAGCCGTGTACCTCATCAATCGAATGCCCACTTCGGTTCTCAACTTAGTCTCACCATTCCAGAAACTCTTTGACAAGTCTCCTAACTACCACAAGCTCCGGATCTTCGGGTGTGCATGCTTTCCTTGGTTGCGACCATATGCGCACCACAAACTTGATGCCCGGTCCCAACGTTGCGTATTTCTTGGATACTCCTCCCATCAAAGTGCGCATCTCTGTTTGGACACCAGCACCGGTCACATTTACACCTCCCGTCATGTCACATTAGACGAGAACAGCTTCTCGTTTGCTGCACCACCGATTTGTGCCTCTCATACTCCATCTCCGCTCATGTCATTGGAACCGCCGGCCACCGTTATTCCCCTTGGTCGTCCTCCACTCATACACTCGTCGCCGGTCCCACCACGCTCGGACCTTCACCGCCGGCAACTGTCACTAATGTCGCCCCGCTCACAGGTATGTCCCTCAACTCAAATCCAAACTCGTGACAATCTGGTGGGCTCCCAAAACATACCAGGCCCAATTCCAAGCCCAATAAATCCCATATTAAACCCACCAACACAACCCCATGGCCACACAAATCCTCCACCCATTTCAACACCATCGCTCTCCGCTACACCATCTCCCTCTCCCTCACTATCCCCACAACCACCACCACCACCGAATCCTGTCCCTCCTCAAGTCAATAATCATCCCATGTAAAAACGTGCCAAAAACAACATCCGTAAACCGACCAAAAAGCTCACCTACACAGCCATTACCACACACTCGCCGGAACCTACGACTGTGACACAAGCTCTCCAGGATCCGCGTTTTCGCCCAGCCATGTTCGCCGAGATCACTGCCTTGGTATGTCTCCATACATGGGATTTGGTCCCTCCACATCCGTCACAAAATCTCGTTGGCTGTAAGTGGCTCTTTACAACAAAATATCTTCCTAATGGGTTAGTTGACAAATATAAAGCACGTTTTGTCGCAAAAGGATTTCAACAACAGCAAGGCCGTGATTACAACGAAACATTCAGTCCGGTGATCAAGTCCACCACCATTCGTAGGGTTCTTGATGTTGCGGTTCATCATTCCTGGCCAATTCGACAACTTGATGTCAACAATGCCTTTCTTTAGGGAACGTTAGACGATGAAGTTTATGTTTCTCAACCCTCCGGCTTCATTGATCCGGATCAACCACACCATGTTTGTCGCCTCAACAAAGCTCTCTATGGCCTTAAACAGGCACCACGCGCCTGGTACAACGAACTCCGCAACTACCTTCTCTCCGTTGGCTTCAAGAACTCTCTTGCGGACGCTTCACTCTTTATTCATAGGGAGGGTCGACACATCACTTACATGCTTGTATATGTGGATGACATCCTCATCACCGGTAGTAGTACTGCACTCGTGTCGCACATCATCAACTTGCTTGCCACCAGATTCTCCCTCAAAGATCTCGACCATCTCAGCTACTTTCTAGGCATTGAGGCCATTCGTACACCTGCCGGACTACACCTAATGCAACGTAGGTACACCATTGATCTCCTGACCAAAACAAAGATGCTTGCTGCAAAGCCTGTTTCCACACCAATGGCTCCGTCACCACAGCTAACACTCACTTCCGGAACGCCGTTGGTGAATGCTACTGAATATCGGAAGGTTCTTGGTATGCTCCAGTACTTGTCATTCACTCGTCCTGATATCGCCTATGCGGTTAATCGCCTGTCACAATTCATGCACAGTCCCACTGATCTGCACTGGCAAGCTGTGAAACGTATACTCCGTTATCTCGCTGGAACATCGTCACATGGGATCTTCCTCCGGTCTGGTACACCTCTCACTCTCCATGCCTTTTCCGATGCAGATTGGGCCGGTGATCGCCATGACTATCTCTCTACAAATGGCTACATCCTCTATCTTGGTAGTAATCCTATTTCATAGTCCTCCAAGAAGCCAAAAGGTACAGCATGATCTTCTACTGAAGCCAAATACCGAGTAGTAGCAAACACGGCTTCTGAACTTCGGTGGGTCTGCAATCTCCTCACTGAGATGGGCATCACACTCCCGTCACCGCCAACCATATACTGCGACAACATGGGCATTACGTACTTATGTGCTAACCCCGTCTTCCACTCACTTATGAAACATATTGCCCTTGATTATCACTTTGTTCGTGGTTACATCCAAGATGGTGCTCTACGTGTTGCTCACATTCACACCCAGGATCAGTTAGCCGACACTCTCACCAAACCTCTACCGCGACCACGTTTTCAAACTCTCAATAGCAAGATTGGAGTTCGTCCACTACCTCCATCTTGAGGGGGTGTGTAATAGTAGTATAGTATGAGGTTATAATTGTAATTAAATTATCCTAGGGTTATATCTGTATACTATATATATGTTGTTAACACTTAACATAATACTCATTCAAGCATATTTCCTACATTACTCACATAGTTTGTAATTCAGTAGGGCTAAAGAGGAAGATTGGTATTGGACCTTCAAGTTGTATCCCTTCCATCCTTCTGTCAAGGAGAAGACCATTTGTTCTTTAACTATAACTACTATATACAATATATATATATATATAGAGAGAGAGAGAGAGAGAGAGATGTTCATACAATGTTGACAGGGAGCGTAACGACGAAAGCCATGATGGAATGACTGAGAATTCTAGAGTATTATTGCTCACATCTCTGTGACATTACAATCACATAATTAATGGAACTAGATTAATGAAAAATAAGGGTTTGAGAAGGGTAGTGATGGTTAATTACGCAGCAAAAGAGAAGCTTACAATGTGTAGAGACTGTTCAAACTGGCTAAATTTGGAAGACTGCCAGTTAATCTGTTGTTGGCCAAGTACCTGAAAAGGATTCAAACTATAAACTCATTTTACTTCTTTCATTGATATATACAAAAAATGATTTAGTTGCTCACTTACAATTCGTTAAGATTTGTCAGATTATTAAGACTCGAAGGAATATCTCCACTTAGTTTATTTCTGTCGAGACGTCTGTACGTATGAAAAGACAAAAGAGCGTATGAGATTACTAAAAAAATTTAGATAAGTAAATGTCACAGTAAACTAATTAACACTTACAACACTGCCAATGATTTAACAAGGCTGAGGCTGTCCGGGATTTTGCCCGTGAATTGGTTTCCATCAAATAGCCTACCGATAAAACAATCAACAATGCCATCACTTTGTTAGTTACTACTCTCAACTTTTGCAAACTATCAGGTTTCATATGTACTATTAGTGAGACTTACATATGGATCAAAGTCATGTTAGAGCTGAAGAGTTTTTCGGGGATTTCACCTGAAAGCTTGTTTTTTCCGAAATGACTGCCAAAAGAAGTGAAGGACAATTTCATTATTTAGAAAATATAAAGAGTGAGTGTGTAAAATGTAATAAAAAGATTTGAGGGGTATATATATACAAATGCTTAGTTTCAAGAAGCATGTCAAGTCCAGGTGAAGTCCCATTAGAAATTGGAATGTTTCCTCCAATCTGATTGTCAGCTATATCGAACCAATATAAATTCGATAACAGTCCAACTGACGCCGGAATTGTTCCTTTAAATTGATTTAAATTCAAGGATCTGTATGGAGAGACAAAACTAGTAAGTTTTAGGAGCTTAGAGACTACAGATGGAAAAATATATATGTTATATAGTATATCCCCAATTACCAATATACGTCAATCGTATGATTGATTTACGGTTTTCAGAGATAGTAAAACAGTAAAAGTTGGCAATTTGGAGGGTTTTTGAAAGAACGTAAATCAAATTTTGGTAGTAAAGTTTTAAGAGTATATTTCAGAAAAGTTACTGCATAATTATTTATTGTTGTTTACTTTCAGAATATCCGTGAGACACCTTTAATTGTTTCTAACAAAAATCTTACAGTCCCAACCAAAAACAAACATCTTACAGATATATAAGTTGTTGTAGAGATCCTATTGACTGGGGGATCTGACCACTGAAAGCACATCCAACAAGGATCCTGGAAAAAGAAGAGATAGTTAAAAACACGCCACAAGAGAGGTAGTTGCTAGTAGATTATCATGTCGTTCGCTTACAAGTTCCTCAACTTCTTGAGGTCACCAATATTTGGTGGAAGAGGTCCAGACAATCCAGGATTGTATGACAAATCCCTAGAAAATGGATCATAAGATAGGAAACCGAAATAAAGACAGCTCCATTTCTGTACAGAGTAAAACGACAAAGAAGAAGAAGAAGAAGACATACAAGATCTGCAATTCAGACAGCTCTGAAATATACCCAGAAAGCTTTCCTTCCAAGTTAAGGTTGCCTACTGATCTGCAATAGCAATAAGACAGTACATCGTCCTTTTAAAGGGAATTCACTGAAAGAAGAATTAATAATAAAAAAAAAATAAAAAAAAAAAAAAAAAAAAAAAAAAAAAGAGACAGAAACAAGTTTTACAATGAAACCACGCGACCACTGTTACATGTAATGCCAACCCAATTGCTTCCACAAGGATCAGAGCCTTTCCAGCTTTCTGGATACTTGCTCCATTCATTCCTTATGGATTGTAACGCAGTAGCTGCACCACCATGTTGATACCATTCAGAGATTTTATAACACCTTATCATCGTCTATATATGCATTAATGCATATACTGGAGAACTAATGCATAAATACGTATTATATTCTTTCATACTACATAGCTAGAATTTGTTTGTAAATTTACAGTTTTACAAAATTAGAAGTGTAGTAAACATTTAGCCAACAATGAAATTCAACAAAAATATATATATGCAAGAGATACTTAACCGTCTATTCCATTTGTGAGCGCAGACACATAGCAAATTCGGAAGAAAAGCAAGATCATGAACGTTAGGACTCCAATTCTTGAACTCATCTTTAGACCCACAAAAAAATATCTTTGTTCCTTTGCTTCTACTTGTATCTCAAATTAATCTAAGAAAACAACATGTGGGTCTTCACAAGTTATAACGAACTAAAGAATAAAAATTACAGCCTCGGCAACAAATCATGTACCCAACGATGTTATGAGATTGGTGAGAAGACTTTGAACAAACAAAGTGAAAAATATATAAAATAAAAATAGGTAGTGGACCATATAATACTTGGTCAGTTTGCAACAGCTGATAATAGGATTAATTAAAGGAAGGTTTCGTGTAAATGGAAACGTCAATAGGGTAATTTAAACACTGAACGATACATTTAAAGAAGACACCAGAGAATTTCCAGATATTTAAAATCATGCTATTTATGAGCATAGGTCTTAGTTTGTGCCATCTTCTCACAGTGGTAAAAAAAAAATCATGGTGATTTTTCAGAGAAAATGAAAGTTACGGCTAATTGTAACACCCAGACTCGCCACACAGTCCGGTCAATGTGTTGACTTCTTGGTTTGGCTCAAAACCGGAATATTTAAAATTCAAATAACGAACACAACTAACCTGAAAAAAAAAAAAAAAAATAAACAGGGGTGAGTAATTAATTACTCAGTGAGATGGTTAATACTGCCCACTGGAATGCAATGACAACAATCTACTCACATACATCAATCATTGCATAGCATAGAATCAGACTCCACATTCTTGACATACGTCCAACAAGCATAATGGTTTCACATAATACCCTACCTAGCATATATAATCATAATATTACCTCAACCATATTTAAACACCACATTCTCATCATTACACACATTCATCATCAATATCGCTAAACCGAAATCCCATCGGCTTAGCATGGCACGAAACAAATCCCATGTTCGTCCAATCACCAGGTACGAAACAAATCCCATGTTCGTCCAACTACCAAGTATGAAACAAATCCCATGTTCCATCCATCACGAGACACAAAACAAATCCCATGTTTGTGTCCCCAACACACAATCTCATATCATCTCATCATACATCAATCATCATGTTATATCACAACTCATTATATCATGCATCACATCATCATAAATTATTCTCCTACATCTAATCATCATATCATATACCATAGCATGCAACATCAAACAATAGACCTATCCAATCATATAGTTTCCAAGTCTATACAAGCAATTCATGAAGAAATATGTTTAGAAGTTAACCAATGCATTTCCGCAAATCCCGCTCTCACCTTTGCTTTAATGTGATTGAGAACTGCGACTAGCAAACTGCAATTTCGACTAGAAACGGCGACTGCACTCCAAAACTTGCAGCAGAAGAAACACATTCAAAATCCAGATTAGGTATTCTGTCTTGGACAGACACAGTCATTTCTTGTGCAACAAGCGATCGTCGTTGTATTTAGGGTTTACCTTTTCCGGCCACTTTGTCGATTCAGGCGGCTTCCCTGACACCTATTCTGTTAAGAACCACCGTCAATACTGTCTAAAATGCTCGGGTGTGACTGGAAATCTCCTCCAAAAACCCCAACTTGAATCTGGAATTTATCTGAAATACTTAGTAATTTTTCTGAAACAAATCCAGTGATTTTTCATCAACTTGCGAGACTAATAGCGAATGGAATATACCTCCGTTTGACAAACCGTCAGTTTCTGTGGATTCCTTGCAGCAAGATCTATCTAGGGACGATAAGATCTCTATCTATATCTTTCTGAGTCGACGGGAAATTAATCCACAAAACCCTTACTTGCAACCGTTTTCCTCCTCTCCTTATCCATCAGAAATATCAGATTTCATTAATATCCAATAGATCATATCCCAGACTTTCAGACTGAGACGACATATTAAATTAGGACCCCCTTACCTAACAAACCAGAGACCACGGAAGTCCAGAGACGACGGAAGTCCAGCTCCGGTGAGCGACGGTGACTAACGGTGTAGCTACGGTGGTGGTAGATGTCTTTGCTTCTCTACAATTCTTCTTCTTTGCTCTCTCTCTCTCTCTCTCTCTCTCTCTCTCTCTCTCTCTCTCTCTCATGAACATGTCCGTAAATATATTCCCAACTTTGCATTTTCTTAGTCTATGTAATGATTAGATGACATAAACTAACAGATAATTCATTTTCATTTTCTTAGTCTCATTTTTGTCGATTGTATTGTACATGAAATCAAAAGTTACATATCTCTTTTGTATACAAAAGGCACATTTATAGTATATATCTTAGTGTGAATATTTTATGATTAATTTTATTACATCTTAATCTTTATAATTAATTTTTCCCGTACGAAGTACGGGTTCAACACTAGTATACATATATATGGCCACACTCACGTATCACGATCAAACCCTCGTTTTTTTAGACTTTGCCCCAATTGGGCCTTTAGTGGACTACAATTCACAATGGCCCATACACATAGGATTTCGGGATGTTACTAATAATCATGTTCTTATGTATATAAAAGGATGAGATGAGAGTGATCAAAGAGAAGGAAATTAATCATGCAAGCAATGAGTTTGAGTTATATATGAAGGAAGATGTTGCATATCCAAATGTTCTAATGGGGCAAAAATACGATGTGTTTTCAACGTGGAAGGTTAACAGTGAAAATTTCTCAATCTTATCAGAGATAGCTAAGGATTTCTTGGCTAAGAAAGTCTCATTTTTTTGCATCCGAGAGTGCTTTTAACACTATTGGCGGAGACTATATCCATATAGGGGTTGTTTGACTCACTATATGATAGAGGTTTTGATGTGCACAAAATAATGGCTGAAAGATGATCTTCATTTCACAGAAAATTGAGTTGTCACCATTCAACACTACTTGCTGAAGTTGAACTGCACATTACTCTTGAAAAAAAGTATAAATTACTGTTCTCTTTAAAATTAAGTTTTATTTGTTGTACTGAAATGTGAATGTTAAGTTTTGTTATTCAAGTTATATAGAGACTGGGTTTGTCACATATTGAAGCTTTTGGTTGCTTTGGAGGATACAACATGACTCGGCAATCTCGACTTAATGGGAATGGCAAAGCTTTGGTCCAGATACGACTTGGTTTTTCTTTTTCTCTTATCGCAGCCTAATGTGTGTCTTTTTTACTCTTTATGTCTGATTCATGACTGTTTTGGTGGTCATTTGAAACTTGTTTTTCATTTTCTCGGATCTTGGTCATTAATTCATTAGAACTATTTGTTGTTTTTCACTTTTTTAGTATTTAGTTTGCAATTTGCATCGCTGCGAGTTGTGAGTCTGGTGTTGTGAAGAGAAAAGAATAGAAGAAAAGCTATTGTCTCGTTGACTCTTCATTATAACTTTATTAGTAAAGAAAGCTATTCAAATAAGGCTCAAACTGGGAAAAGAAAAGACCAGCTCATAAAAGAGTTAGGAAACCAAATCCAAAATCAGAACCGTAAATGCAATTTTTTCAACCAATGCGAGCACTTTCTCATATTTTCTCTCATAGTTGAGAGTAAGTGAGAGGAACAATACAGAAACAAAGAAACGATAGTTATTTCAAAGAAACATAAATAAATTAACATAAAGGAAAAAGAAATACATTATAAATAGCCATCTTACATGACATATATGCATTCGTATGGGAGAACAGTGTCTCCTTCTCTTCAAAGATTGGCTAGTTCTTGAATGCTCATGGGGTAAGAGTAAGCTCGGGAGTTGAAATTAGATTTTGCCAGCAATATGTTAGCAGTCTCTGTTGGATGAAACGCATCCCAAAAGAGATACTTGGTTCGGTCAGGGCACGGGGTCTGCAGCGGTAGACAAGTTATTTGACCATTGTTCCTTCCCACCCCACAACAACCTTTGTCCACAACCTCAAATCCTGTAGGATCAATGTAAACAAAAATAAAACATTTTATGAAAACATAAGACTAATATATAGTATATATATATACCATGTGTTTAAATGTGTAACTCACCGTAAGCGGCTCCATTGGCAGCGAGATCATACGTACTCTTGTAAGAATCAAGGTAAACGAACTTTGCTCCTTTCAACTGACCTTTGTTGAAACGGTCCACTAGGTTCTTGACTTGAGAGTTGAACAACACAATTGCATTGTTGATCCTTTCATTGCATCTTCCGGAACTGTTGTTACGGTTATTGTAGCGGGCCAGCTGGTAAGGTATGCAACCGATCTGTCCCACTCCAGTCACAACCACTTTCCGAGCTCCAAATTGGTACAATCGCTATATAAAAAAAAAATAAATAAAAAAAATAGAATCAAGATAAATATAATGCATTGAGACATATTATGCATTACTGATCAACCCTTACGGTGAGCTGTTGTGTGTAGTCTTTAATGAGGGAATCTGCAAAGGTTTTGTCGTTGAAAGTGGTACTGGTTGAGTAGAAGTCAGGCATGAAGTAATTATTGAGATAATCGTTACTTCCCATTCCGGTATAAAAGATACAACGGCTTAAGTATCTTTGCAGCTCATTTGTGTTTCCTCTGAAGTATCTAAGCATCTGCTCAACCGCGCTCGTGTACAGCTCTACCTGCTGGTTCATGGAAGTATGCGCACCCTATAAAAACATTTTGCAGTTTAATTATATGTTAGTGTTTAATAAAATTGATGTTGCTTTAAAAACTTTGATGATAGATTAAAGAAAGAAAAAAAACTTAAAGTACCAAGTTGTCACCGGTCTCATCTCTAATGCCAGCTGCACCAGATGCGAAATTTGCACCTCTTAGCAAAGCCTGGCCACGAATCCTAGAATATGGTGGAATGTAAGTCCGAAATCCAAAAATTTGAGCTACAAAAACAAAGAAAAAATGTTAACTCATTTAATAAACAAACTAACAAAATATGAACTTTTAATATGGTTTTAAGTTCCAAAAAGTAGTTTCTTATAATTCAAAATATTGGGCGTGTGTAAAATATTTTTACTAGTGTTAAGCCGGCCTTGATATACATATTGGTACGATATGCAAATCGCTTGGTACATAAGAAATGTGCAGACAAATACCTAGAGCATCAACGTAGGTGCGACCGTTGGTGAACCGTCCAGTTGAACCTTGGGGAAAGTCAATTCCATAAGGTCGGTAGTTAGCCCTCGCAAGCGAAATCAACCTGCATTTATTCAAATTATTACTATGAATTTGTGTAAAAAAAATCATATTATATAATGAAAATGCATAATTGAACCAACCTGTTGTTGTTTCCATTATCGACTAAGGAGTCACCGAAAATGAAAAAGCAAGGGACTTGTGCCTGTTGTGGCTGTGACACGGTCGTTTTCAAACCGAACAAAGCCAAACCAAAACTAACCAGCAACATAAAACGGAGAATACCCATTAAACTGAAAAATATTGAAATACTGTCAATGGATCTTAAGAAGAATGAGTTTGAATAGGGTTTGAGTGGAGTTGACAGTTATATACTGAACAAGTGTGATTGGTTGGTTGGTTGGTTGGTTTCTATAATTGGTTTCATGTGCTGATAGATTTGTGACAGTTGGTTTCTATTTTTAATTCTTCTCTCTCTCTCTTATTAACATACTTCTTTTTAGCTGCGGCTATATTCACAGGCGTCTCATGCATGCAATCTCGTGATGGGTCTCAAGAGTCTAATGTGTTGCTTTCCAGTTGTTTGTGTCACAACTCACAAGTCAATTCATGTAACAGTTGGAACATTACTCATCAAAGACGGAGAAAACTATTTTAGGCAAAAAAACTACGTAAGATATATATAATTGTTAGTACTTTGTAAACTTTCAATTTTTTAGAATTCCAAAACTTTTCAACTTTGGAAAAATAAGAGCAAAACCATACCTGCAATTGTGAATCAATTTGTTTTACTAATTTCGTGTAGGTAATTAATATAGATTATTTATCAAGAAAAGTAAATCTTGAGATACGTATGAGATCAAACTTATTTGGTGAGTTTAAGACCTCGCTCTATGGGATACCAACATGATTACTATATGAGTTTATCTTCATAGAGCCTGTGATGACATTAAATTATCTCTGTATTGACAATGTAGCTGCAGGTTAACTAAAACTGCATAACAGGTTTAAACATTGGTACCAAATTAGAACTAGATGGATAGGGAAGGAGCCTCGCAAGCGCAGGCCCCCACTACCACAAACGATGATGTAGGCCCTCCTCCAATGGGGAGACCTTAGGCTAAGTACCTTCCTTAGTGTGCAATGGAAGTCGCAAACCTAAGCCATGAGTAAGTATCCTTCAGAATTACCTCTACCCTACCCTTTATCGTCTACCCTCTCACTCTCTGTAACAGACTACTGCCAGTGGAGCTATCGATGTGGAATTCTAATAATCTTGGGGAAAATGCCATTTCAGATGGCTTAGGCTGGGACTGTTTAGTTATCTACCGACAATTCAATCACCCCATCTGGTACCTTAGCAACGTCACCAGGAGTAAACAGATGTACCAGATAGTTTTAAACTTTAAACTGTTGGGGGCTATGGAACCAAGCTAGGGTTATACCAAAGTGGTATAGATGGAAATCGGAAGCCTAATGCTAAAATGGAACTTGGAAATTTCATTGTACTTTGGAGAATTCAAGACAAAACATCTCTTTGAGGACATATTTTAATCATTCTAACAGAGCTGGGTTCATTCACAAGCTTGGAGGATGGTCAAATCTCAACGAACACGGCGAGCTTTATCTTCCTGCCCCAACCCCAGAGACCTCTGTGCATTTGCAATGCCTTCAGGATCTGCATCAACCACATCAACCGTTAAAACTACATACCAGCACAATATAGCAAGGGTCATTGACGGGGTGAAGGTAGAAAAACACTGAGATTTTCATCACAACTTTTATCACACGAAAAGAAAACATTTGACTTAATAGATGGTATTTCGAAAATCATGCTCACCAAAGAACTGAGTGAAAATGCGGGTGAAGAAGCTCAAGTTGCGAGAGACGTTGAATCCCATGGCAGGGGGAAGAGGCTTCACCAAAGTGTCTATAGTGAATACTCTTTGCAGGAACTGTAATAGAGAGGCAGACTGTACAGCTTAGGAAATGGTTTTTGAAGATACAAAATTTTCTAGTCTGAGGTTACAATCTAAAAAACGGAAATCAAAGCTATCCAGCAAACTGCTTCTCTATGAACACCCTGTAAATGCATACAATTATGTTTTCTGAATGTAAAGATGGTTCGAGATGCATGCAGTGTGTCATGATTCAGATTATATTAGAAACATACTCAAATTCATATATAAATAAGCAGAAAGGAATGAAAAAAAACCATTTGAAAAGAAGTAGCGTTAGAGTATCTCCCTAACAATAGAGAAGTTCACAAACCTGACCAAGCAACTATTAAACCCTCCAGCACTACCAAAAATAGTTTTCGTAACAGTATATAGCCAAGGAGACGAAGGCTTACATCAAAATTACACAGTTTTGTTCCACTAAAGCTTCACATACGGCCTAGATTGATTGATTGATTGTTATATAATCTTAGACACAAAACTGTATAAGAGAATTGCATAAACGTAAAGGATGAATCTTTTTCGCAATTCTCCAATACCCATTTATCAAAAGAAGTGAGAAGATGTAACAGAGGCAAAGATAACACTATTCACTACTAATTTCCCCCAATTTCCTAAAGGCAGATACAGAGAGGAGCAAATTCACTATACGAAACCTAGAGTTACAATAAAGAGAGAGAGAGAGAGAGGGTTTAAGAGACCTGATAGTTGCGATTGAAGCTGTAACGAAGCTGAGGATCAATCTCAAGTAAATCATCATCATCATCGGCGAGACTACCCTTTTTGGCACCGCGGCTAGGGACGTGCATCTTCGACATACCATCAGAATCCTTTGTGACCTTAAGCTTTGCGCCGCTAAATTTGTCAGAGTCATCATCGTCGTCGCCTCTCCACGGGGCTTTTGATAACAGTTCCTTCTTCTTCGCCATTGTTGTCTTTACCCCCAATCCTTTTGAGTTCTTCGTGTGTGTTTTGTTTATGAGTGGGATAAGGCCCTAAAGATATTGTTTGGTTGCAAACTTAAACTTGTTACTAAACAAGATATGAGTTATCAAAATGTCTTGTTTGGTTATATGGTAGGATGTGTTACCTACCAAACGAGATATGAATTTCTCTCCATTAAACTGATTTAGGTAATACGAATTTCAAACACATTGTTTGAATTTCAACAATGCGATCGTCCTTCAAATACAATAATCTCTTCAAAAAATACGTATTTCTATAAATCAATACGAATTTCAAGAGGTAATATGTACTGTTTTCCAATCTAAAAACATAAAAATTGATTGTAACTAGTTAGATTTTAACATGTGGTACACCACGGGTCTATAATTTTTTATTATTATATATAATTTATATTGTATTTGCTCGTTAAATTGTGGTTGTTTTGTAAATAAAAGAATAATTAAAATTTTCAACCACTTAATGAATAATTTAAATTTTCAGTCATTCAAATGGCTAAAATATTAATATTAATTTTTAACCTCTGGTACACTGTGTGATTATTTTTTTTGTTAAAATTAGTTTGTTTTATTTAGTGTTGGAGATTCTATTTGGTTTTTTAGTTATTAGAACAAAAACTAAAAGAGTTAAATACATAATAAGTAATTTATAAGCTGTAATTAAGTCATATTTTCATAATGATTTACTTATTTTACAAAATCTTAATTAAAGTAAGTTGATTTGATATGTTAAATATTCTAATATTAGTAGTGTTGACAAATAATAAAATAAGGATTTAACCCGTGTTTATGTATAAATTTAATGATATTTTATTAATTCCAACATGTCTTCTTTATAAACAGTCCTACTATATAACAACATTGTATAGTATTTTAAACTTTTTATAAGCTTTTATTTATAATATTTAAAGTTTTTATTAAGTTTATATATATATATATATCAAAAATATGATTTTAAAAAATGAGAATCAAAGTTTTTATCTATATTAACATTTCTATCTACATTAAGGATCGAAGCTAACATGTTTTGAAAAACAAAATAGGAATTAAATTGTTTTTTTCTTTGTTTGCAAATAATTTAGAGATAGAAAATCTTTAAAAAACAATAGAAGATGTCATTAATATAGTATAGCTTATTTTTCCATAAAATATTGATTGCAGTTTGTTACATTTCTAGTAGGAATGAAATGTAAAATATTTAGGAAACAAGATCTAATGTAATAGTTATTTTAGGAAATTTTTTAGGGGTTAAGATTGTAATTAATATTTTTAAATAACTACAACTAAAATGGCATAACACAAAATGTACTTCAAAATGTTAATATAGATTATCATTTAATAAAATTTTCATAACAAATAATCTATACTATTAAAAGAGAAGCATTTTTAATAAAAAGACATAGGATTAGAGATTATTACAATGAAATGCCACTGAAAACAAAATAAAAATGTGTAAATCGTGTAGCCAAACAGATATCAACTAATAAAAGAACTCTAAGCCAAACAGATCTTAAGTGCCATAGCTAAAAATCGGAACAAAAAAAATATTAATTGATATTTTAGTGTAGTAGTTAAACAAATATTAATTGATTCTTAACATAAAAATCGGAACAAAACATATATGGTTACACGATATTTTAGTGTAGATGCCATTAAATACAAACAAATTTACCCACGTAATTGGAAATAAACGCGTATCTAAACATATACAAAATATTAAGTTTCCTAATAATGCAACATAAAATATCTTATCAGTTTGAATAATTAAGGTAATCAATATTTTAATTACAAAATATTTTAGGAAGTTGTTTAAAGTTGCTTACATAACAATTAAAAATTAAATTTGAAATTAGATATATGTAAACTTAACTGATTTGGTTGTATACTGTGAGATAATTATGGAAACAATAAATTAATTTAATACAATTAAATCAAAACAAATAATTAATATGAAAAGTACAAATATTATAAATAACTAAAATGAATCTCAAATTCAGATCACGTATACTAAGAAACTAGATTAGTACAAATTACAAAATAAAAACAGTCAACAATATGTTATTCATACCAACAAATAAATTGTTTCTTAAAATATCTATCAAGTATAACAAACATTTTTCCTTTATTGAATTGCATTGAATTGATCATAGCTCTAAATGTATTTTTAAAAATTAGGAATTGTTATCTTATTTACATAACTAATAACCAAAATTTTCAAAGTAATTTTAGGAACCATAACTATTAAAAATATTTTTTTTTTAATAATGAAAGATTTTTCTATAAATCTAAGTCGTGAAAGCTTATTTGTTTTATAAATACAGCTTGACAAGCCGATTACTTAGATTCATTTATGTAGTTCTAATAAAATATTCTTTAGGTGTTTCTGTAGTTTCATTAAAATTCAAATATTTTTTCTGTATTTTTCTTACATCTATACTATTAATTCGGGAGTACAAAATTAAAACCCAAAAAAAAAAACTAAAAAAAATATTCCACATATTGCCCCTACGCAGAAATAAAGCAAGAAGAGAAAAAAAAAAATATTAAGGGCAAAGATGTAATACAATCTATACAAAAGACGCGGATCTGATCTGTTTGGGATTATGTCACTCGGATCGTAGTTAAATTTGGCGTGTATCCAAACATCCTCTTCTTCTTAAACCTGTACAAGAGATCAAATCTTTTAATAAATTGTAATCTTCTTGCGTATCATAACAATCAGCTAAATGAAATCAAATTATTAACTGCATATATTTTCTGTTAATCACGATTATTCTCATTTATAACAATCACAACAACCCTTTACAATTCATTGCCTTTTTGTTCTTCGTAATTAAATATGCTATAAACTAAACACGGCAATAGTTGGATCGAATCCCTAATCTTACTCTCAAGTTTTATATCAAACCCACAATCAAATCAAAAACAGAATATCTTACATTGATTACATCGAATATTCTACCTTTAATCCAAAACTACGAAGAACAACTGCTATAAAAACCATAGAATACACCGTAAAAAAATAAAACTAACCGAACATTCATACAAACAGAACTCTGTGTAAACTCTGTGTAATTTTTTTTATCCTCAAACCGACAAAACACTCTGTATATCGTTTGACTGTTTGTACTGTCTTTTTGTTCATCTTATTGTTAATGGGCCAACAACAGATTTAAATAAATCCTACCGATCCAATTACTAATACATCTTATGGCTCATTAAAATCTAAAATACAATTTGATGATATTTATGTATAGATTATTACATGATACGAAGAAAATGTTTTGTTGTGGCCAAAATAATACAACTTCTATTTTATCTTACAAAATATATTTAACTAAAAGGTTAAGGTACCAATTTTAGATTGCATGATATTATCTGGTTCACAAATCCGAAGGTTTTTAGTAAATATAACGGATTTATTATGAAGTATATCTATTTTTTGAAAAATATTTAACAACTAATTACAAAAGTATCTTCTATATAGTATTAACATGTTATATAATTTACAATATATGTAAATTAATTATCAAAATTTAAGTTACTCACGAAAAAGTTTTTTTATGCTTAAAATTATTTATTATTAATATTAGTTTTTTTTGGTTTTAAATATATTTTATAAATTATAAGAGTGATATTGTTCAAACAAATTAAGAGAAAGTGATTTAGTAAAACGTCAGTAATCATATAAAGTCAAGCATGGCAGATGCGAATATACTATCTTATTATATAAAGTTGGGTTTTGAAAGTTAGTCATTAACAGGATTTTGACACGTGTCAAGTTATTAATCTGAGATTTTGACATGTGTAAAAGTTAATATTTAATAAAATAAATTTAAGATAATTATCAAAAAATTACAAAAATTAAACAGTTTCTTAATTCAAAAAAATAGAAAAGGGATTAAGAAAAATGTACAGTTAATTATTAATTCTATAAAAATATAAATACTCACTTCTACATAATCGTCACACATTTTTCATCTAACAAAATAATTTATTCAAAAACAATGCTTTAAACTTTGTTCTATTGGTAAAAAAGTTTTAATGGGAAGGTAAATTTTCCTATTTAATTTAAACCAAAACTTTCTCCTACTTTCTCTTTTTTTTCAGTTTGGAATAGATAAGAGATTAATATGTTGGCCCAAACAAAAAATGTAAGATTAATATATGCGTCTTCTTTTCTAATACAATATTTTAAATTTTTATTTTAGTGTTTTTAGATTGTTTTATTTAATTTTTATTTTCATCTCTGATTTGAGATTCATATATTACCGTGCTGATAATTTTCATCTATAACTTTAATTACGTCAAATTAATTTTCTTCTAATTTTTCAACCTTGATTGGTTGATCATAGACCCTTTTTTTATGCAAACATAATTTTGTGACATTGGAAAAGGGCTTTTAGTTTTATTGGTTGTCAGAGCATGCCACTTTGAGATAGTTAAAAGATGTGAACATGTTCTCTCCACACATGAGTAAGGCAGAGCAGGTTCTCTTCATGGTGGAAGAGGTTGGACGCCTGCAAGGTTATCTCCCCAAGGGAGGAAGGCGGCCACGGTTTCCTTCATGGTAGAGGAGGTTGGACACAAGGTTCTCTCCATAAGGGAGGAGGGCAGAGCCGAGGTTCTCTCTATGGTTGGTCATACACAATTGTGTGATACATCATTGAATAGTATACTATGTAATATACTTTTTATTTGAGAAGTTTCTTGAACCGACAATTTTAGTGATTAAATAAATTATGCAAAAATGAAAATAAATAGACGTATAATAGTTGGGTTAATGTGTTTATATAGATATTTTCTTAGGTGGTGGTATAGAATATATTTGTAACATACAATATACTTAGATGTAAAAAAAATACACCTAATGGTTGGATAAAATAGGCTAATCATACACAAGCTTACAACAAACATAGATAGATAGATTGGAAAAATATAAACTGTTTTTGATAGATCCATAAGAGCTCGGAGACAGAGGTTACGTACATCATGATGCGTCAAAGAAACTTCCATGAATACATTGAGAAATTTAACATTAGTTACTATCGAAAAATTTTGTGACATTGGAAAAGGGCTTTTAATTTCATTGGTTGCCGGAGCATGCCACTTTGAGATAGCTAAAAGACGTAAACATGTTCTCTCCACACATGAGGAGGGCAAAGCTAAGGTTCTCTCGATGGTGAAAGAGGTCGAACACATGCAAGGTTATCTTCCCAAGAGAGGAAGGCAGAGCCAAGGTTCTCTTCATGGTGGAGGAGGTTGGACACATGATTCTCTCCATAAGGGAGGAGGCGGAGCCGAGGTTCTCTCCATGGTTGGTCATACACTATTGTGATGATACATCATTGATTAGTATACTATGTAATATATTCTTTATTCGAAAAGTTTATTGAATTAACAATTTTAGTGATTAAAGAAACTATGCAAAAGCTAAAATAAATAGACATATAATAGTTTCCGTTATGTGTTTATATAGATATTTTCCTAGGTAGTGATAAAGAATATATTTGTAACATACGATATACTTAGGTATAAAGACATACTTTTAATGGTAACAGAAATCAAAAATTTGTAAATGGATATACATCAGTGTATTATAGCAAAAAATGCTTTTTATAAATAACGTACAACAAATTTTAATATATTTTTGTTAAATTTAATCTTATTTACAAAAGTTTAAAACCCGCACATCGGGTGGGTCCTTATCTAGTTCCATTTAATTTTGAACATTTAGTATATATATATAATATAATTTGTGTATATTCATATCCAATTATTATAAAGGAAAATATATATTTTTTCAACATCCGCGATTGATATTTAGGAAGATCTGGTGCAGGCAAAAAAAATAAAAAAAAAATAAGGAAAATCTTGTAATAATAAATAATTAGAGAATGTTTGAAACAGTTTTTGTCCCAAACTTATATTAAAATCCAAAAAAGCCTTTCTTCATATACGACCTAAATCCCTAGAAAAGCTCTTCTCAATGGAACGACGATCCGCAACCAAAGTAATTGTTGTTCTCCTTACGGATTTCTTCTTACTAACTCTGTTAACCTCTGTTTTTCTCTATTAATTGGTTTCTTCACAAGAACAAAAATATTTGGAGTGTTAAAGTTTATGATTAGATCTTTTGTAATTTGTACCTTTAGGGTCTGGAATGGAACAATAGTGATGTAGCAGACGTTTCAGAAAACGAGTAAACTGTTTTTATATTTTAGTTTCAAATTTATTGGAGATCGAGTTTGTCATGTTGATAATAAAATAATATCCTAATTATTGCAGTAACATCGGCTGGGTGAAACCAAATTATCACAGTAGCAGTAGCACTGGCTGGGTGCAACCAAATCATCACAGTAGCAGTGGCAGTAGAAGTGGCTGGGTACAACCAACAAATTATTGCAGTAGCAGTGGCTGGGAACAACCAACAACTTACTGCAGTAGCAGTGGCTGGGTGCGACCAAACTATCTTGATGGCAGGAGCAGGGAAGAACCAAAAACTGATTTCGGTCGTACCTTTAGCTGTATTCGCGTTGAGGGATATGACACTTCGCTTCGTGAGTATGATCTCAAGCTCGCGTTGACAAAACATTTCTCTTCATGTGGAGTGATCGTACATATTTATGTTCCAAGGGACTTTAAAAGGGATACTCTCAAGAGGTTTTGGTCGCTTCTTCCTCCAATTTTCCAAAGTTAAAGTTCGATGTTAAGTAAAAACTTAGTTTATTTTTTTGGTTTCACAGATTTCCTTCATTCATATTGTGGGAGAAGGTGCCGAAGAGAAGGTGTTGGGACTAAGTGGAAGTGACGTTGGAGGATGGAATGTATTTGCCAAGTCTTCACCGTATGATGGACAATACAATGATCCTGGATGGGCTATTGTGAACTCTTCAAGATTCAGAATTCCAACCCACATGTAAATTAATTTTTTTTAATAGTAGGGATGTTAATAGTGGGTTTTAACCCAATGGGTACCCGAGACCCATGTAAAAATAGAAGGCCCAAAGATATGATTTTTATGTTAAAAATAAGTGGGTTAAAAACGGTCTGGGTACCCAAATCTTAGAATCTCGAACGGGTTTGTTTTATTGGGTTATGGGTACCCACCAGACTTTAAAGAAAAAAAAACAAAAGCTATACGATGTCGTTCTCTTCTTTCACTCTTCTTTCACGGACACTCGATAGTTAACCCTAAAATAAGATCCCAAAGTTGCAAAATCGATTTCTCTCTGTGGCCACCATCCTCACTGGAGCCACTGAGCCACAAAGCATCCTCGATCTCAATTGGGTTTCTCGTTTACAAATCCACAGACACAAAGGTAAACGCCCTAAACTCTTCTTCTTCTTCTGGGTTATATTTCTTGTTTCTGTGTAAACTAACCCTAAAACTGTGTAATCGGACCTAATCCTAAACACTTGGTCTCTCTGAGATCTCTCTTTACTCGAATCTGTTGATTTTACCCCGTTTACTACTGCTACTACAACTATTCATAGACTAGCAGTTGCTGATAAACTAGCTGTTGTGTCCCTGGATTGACGTTTGTGTTTGTTCTACTGTTGCGGTCTGAGAATGACATTATTTTTGTTTGTTTTTGATATGGTTTTATTTTAGGATGGATTCTCAAACATTAGAAACAATGGCAGCTTTAAATGCGGAGAATGAGTACATGGAAATGGATGTGGAAGCTGATGCTGAAGGAGCAAGTGAAACGCAGCCTACTGATACAGACCCTACGGTATTTGACTCTAACAAACGATTAAAGTCTTTTGTTTGGAAAGAGTATAAACCAGCAGGAGTAGGAATAGATGGAAAAAAGAGAGGTCGGTGCATTCATTGCAATAAGAAGCTAATCACTGAAATTAGTCAGGGAACATCAGCCTTAAAGCGTCATTTAGAATGTTGTCCCAAGAGACCTCCAGGGATGAATGCAGCAAGTCACTATGATCACAAAGTAGATCGTACTATGATTAGTGAAATTATAGTATACCATGATTTGCCTTTCCGATATGTTGAATATGAGAAAGTGAGAGCTAGAGATCAGTACTTGAATCCAAACTGTCAGCCGATATGTAGACAAACTGCTGGGAATGATGTGTTTAAGAGATATGAATTGGAAAAAGAAAAGCTGAAAAAGGTCCTTACAGAATTTAAAAGAAGAGTATGTTGTACAGCAGATTTGTGGACAGCTCGTGGCACTCTCACAGGGTATATTTGTTTGACTGCTCATTATGTTGATGATGATTGGAAGTTAAACAACAAGATTCTAGCATTTTGTGAGATGAAACCTCCTCATACATATGAAGAATTAGCTACTAAAATTCTTTGTTGATTGAAGGAGTGGGGCTTAGAGAAGAAGATATTCTCTTTGACTTTGGATAATGCTAGGAATAATGATAGTATGCAGAAGATCCTTAAGCATCGTCTTCAAATGATTAGTGGTAATGGATTGTTATGTGAAGGGAAGTTTTTTCATGTCAGATGCTGCGCTCATGTGTTGAATCTTATTGTGAAAGATGGTTTAGATGTAGCTGCTGATCTTTTGGAAAATATTAGAGAGAGTGTCAGGTTTGTCAAAGCATCTACTTCTAGGAGAGAAGCATTTGCAGCATGTGTTGAGAGTGTTGGGATAAGAAGTGGTGCTGGATTATCTCTAGATGTTGAAACACGCTGGAATTCGACATATGATATGCTTGCCAGAGCTTTAAAGTTCCGTAAGGCATTTAGTATTTTGAAAGAATGTGACAGAAATTATAAAAACTTGCCTTCTGAAGATGAGTGGGATCGGGGAGAGAAAATTTGTGAAATCTTGAAGCCATTCAGTACCATCACTACTTATTTCTCAGGGGTCAAATACCCTACTGCTAATGTGTATTTTCTACAAGTGTGGAAAATTGAGCGCCTTTTGAAAGACTATGCAGATTGTGGTGATTTGAGAGTGGAAGAGATGGCTAGAATGATGCAGTTGAAGTTTGATAAGTATTGGGATCAGTATAGTATCATTCTAGCTATGGGAGCTATTTTAGATCCAAGGTTAAAGGTGCAAATTCTTCAATCAGCTTTTCACAAACTTGATCCGAGTACTTCTGAAGAAAAGGTTGAAGTTGTTGTGAAGAACTTGAAGGACCTTTATAATGAACACAGAGAAAAGGCTTGGACTTCTACCTCTTTCTCATCAACACAAACTCCACTTGATATTCTTAATGAATCACCACTAGAAGATGATCCAAATTTTGTAAGTATTTTTCTCCATTTAGTTTCTATACCCTATATCTTAATGACACATCTTTACACATCCTCATATCTCTTTTATACAGGATATCTTAGAGCTTGAGAGGAGCATAGAACCCGGTTCTGACAACACAAAAACAAATTTGGAAAATTATTTGGATGATCCAAGGCTAGATTTGAAGTCTTTCACTGACATGGATGTTTTGAGCTATTGGAAAGGCAGTGGGGAACGCTATGGTGATTTGGCTTCTCTAGCTTGTGATGTGCTCAGTATTCCAATCACCACAGTAGCAGCAGAGTCATCGCTTAGCATTGGAGGTCGGGTATTGACTCCTTACAGGAACTGTCTCCTTCCAACAAATGTTCAAGCCTTGTTATGTACTAGAAACTGGTTACGTGGTTATGCTGAGTTAGAAGGTAAGAATCCATATTTTTTTATATTTTGGAAGGAGACGTAATTATAGGTGATGAGGTTGAAGTAAGAATTTATATTTTTTAATTATAGGTGACATTGAAGACAACTTTGATGATGAGGTTGAAGGTACCACATCTGTGGCTAGTAGCTCAGGAGTATGAGACCAAAGGTAAAAAATAATTAAGATTGTTACTTAAGAATAAAGATGTAATTATGAAATTCTGACTGAAATTACATTGTTTTGTTGTTGTTTAGATTCTGATCAGGTTTTGGAAGAACCATAGGAGGAAGAATGAGAAAAAAAATTGTTGTTGTTTTTGTGACTTTGTTTTTTGTTTTGATATTTATCAATGTTAACAAAATTCTTAAATATATTTGGCATACTTTATCTATGTGATATAAAATTATAAAATTTTGAAAATTGTCATAGATATAATAAAATAAACAAAATACATAATAGAAATCATATTTGGTACTAAAAAGCTAAAGCTAAAGACACAAAAATACATAATGCAAAATACATCATATAAGACAAAAGAAAAAAAATTCGGGTACCCATGGGTTTACCCACAAAATTAAAAACCCGTTCGGGTTTACCCACTAGAACCTAGCCCATTTGGGTTTTCAAACTTGGGTTTTTCTGGGCAGGCTTTTTTTGGGTTTGGGCTGGGCTGGGTTTTTAAACCCACAACAACATCCCTAAGCAGACGTTTCAGAAAACGAGTAAACTGTTTTTATATTTTAGTTTTAAATTTATTGGAGATCGAGTTTGTCATGTTGATAATAAAATAATATCCTAAATATTGCATTAACATCGGCTGGGTGCAACCAATTTTATCACAGTAGCAGTAGCACTGGCTGGGTGCAACCGAATCATCACAGTAGCAGTGGCAGTAGAAGTGGCTGGGTACAACCAACAAATTATTGCAGTAGCAGTGGCTGGGAACAACCAACAAATTAATGCAGTAGCAGTGGCTGGGTGCGACCAAACTATCTTGATGGCAGGAGCAGGGAAGAACCAAAAACTGATTTCGGCCGTACCTTTAGCTGTATTCGCGTTGAGGGATATGACACTTCGCTTCGTGAGTATGATCTCAAGCTCGCGTTGACAAAACATTTCTCTTCATGTGGAGTGATCGTACATATTTATGTTCCTAGGGACTTTGAAAGGGATACTCTCAAGAGGTTTTGGTGGCTTCTTCCTCCAATTTTCCAAAGTTAAAGTTCGATGTTAAATAAAAACTTAGTTTATTTTTTTGGTTTCACAGTTTTGCCTTCATTCATATTGTGGGAGAAGGTGCCGAAGAGAAGGTGTTGGGACTAAGTGGAAGTGACGTTGGAGGATGGAATGTATTTGCCAAGTCTTCACCGTATGATGGACAATACAATGATCCTGGATGGGCTATTGTGAACTCTTCAAGATTCAGAATTCCAACCCACATGTAAATTAATTTTTTTTTCCTTAGCTTGTACATTATGTATTCTTGTCATGTTGATAAATGTTAACGCCCTGCAATGCAATCAAATTGTTAGGATGATAGTTACGGGGTATGACACCTCGCTTCCTGAGATTGATATCAAGATTGGGCTGTGTAACCATTTCTCTTCATGTGGAGAGATCACGGGTATTAGGATTCTTGGAGGCTCAAACGATCGCCGTGGCAGGTCTGTGTCTGCTATACCTCCACACAACTCTTAAGTTATTATTAAGTGGTAAACTTTTTTTGTTGATTTTTACAGAGATTCTCTCGTTTACATTCTTGGAGAAGACGCTTTAGAGAAGGCCATGGAACTTGTTGGTGGATGTGACGGGGGAGCATGGAATATTGCAGTTGCTTTGGCTATGCCGCCACCAGGCGCAATGATAGGATATGACCCATCATCATGTACGTAAAGTTGCTCTAGATTCTTTGTTCTTTGTAACAAATTAAAAACCTTTTCACCTAAATTTTGTTGTTTATTTTAGCTTTTTCTTTACCTATAACAAGTCCAAGATGACTAAGAATATGAAGAAGAAGAAGTCCACTATGGGTAGAAACTAGAAAGTTTTCTCTTGGAAGAAGATCGAAGCTCTTTGATGTTTTCTAGCTTGTGGTACAATATACAATGTCTCAGTAAAACATCTTGACTTGGACTTCGGTTTAGGTTGGTATAGTTTTTGAGGGTAGTTTATTACCCACGCATATGATATGAGTTGATCATTTACTCATGTAATTGTGCTTTGATTTACCTTTTAAACTCTTTGACAAAAGCGAACTGTGCAACTACAAAAGCGAATAAACCATCAAATACAATTTTTGCTTCTCTGTAAGTGACCAATGACCATTTCGGATAAATCCTTATTTGTATTCATTAATCACAATAATGAAACCACAAATAATTATGCGAATAGTACTAATAGTTAATATACCGATTTCAGTAAATGCACTAAAATCTTGATAAACGTATTCAAATAAAGCAAAAACACAACCAAAAATGAAAAATGCCAACTAAGCATGCAAGTCCCTCAAAGAAAGACCACTAGGTAAAACAATTTACCATCCCTGGGTCCGTTGACCGACCAAACGACGCTGAACTGCATAAATCTCTCGGCACAAAATTAACGGCGGCGATCAACATCCACCGGACAAAAAGGTCGTCCAGCTCGAGCCCGATGGCTAGGAATAGTAAAATGTCTAAGCCTCCCATTTTGCTCCCTCATGTAACCTTTACACAAGAAAGTCGCCGAGAACTCATCTTCCACGGGACGGTTTACGTCGTGAACAAAAACATCAGTTTCACCATCTTCACGGTTACGAGCCAAAAGCCCCGCTGTGTAAATAGCACTCATCCTCCCCGGAGCTTCTTCATGGTAACCAGTTGGAGCATCGACCATGATCAGATCCCATTTCGTATCGTAAAAATCCGCCGGGAAATCTTTCAACGCAAGATCACATTTAGAGCTTCTCGGATCAGACACAGATCTACACTCTTCTGATCTTCCTAGCTCCATGAGTTTGTCTGAATCTTTGACTTTTGTGTCGTAAACTACGTGGTAAGATTCCAAGTTTGGGAACTTCTTGGTTACTATAGCAATCCAAGCCTTGTCTTCCTCAATAAACACTGAAAAATCATACCTTTTTAATGAGGGAATTGAAAATTTTCATTAGATCTGTTTCAAACAGAGGAAAAAAACAGAGTACTTACAGGTACGACCACCATGGTTGAGAGATGCCCACATTAAGCTGTCGTGACCTAAGCCAAAGACGAGGAAGTTACAAGGAGACTTCTTGTCCAAGACTCTCTTTGAGACAGAGACTTCGTCAAATGTTTGCTGTGGAGTGACGTTACTGGTGACGTAGTGAACCAATGCGTCGGATAAAGAAAGTGGCATCTTTGTGCATTGTTGTGTTGTTGTTGGACATGCGTCTGGTTTATGGGGATGAGTTTGTTCTTCTTCTTGGGAGAGATTTGTTTTGGAGATTGGCTTTGAAGAGGATATGTTTGATCTTGCAAAGAAGATGATGAGAAAGATCAAGATTGAGCAGCCTATGAATATGACTTTGAGATTAACGGAAGATGGAGATTTGGTCCTCATTTTTTCGATTTGGTTTTTTTCGGATCGGTGAATGAGGAAGATGTTTTGATAATGGTCAGAAATGTATATAATATAGAGAGGTTATGGATTAATGATTGAGGACGTTGAGGAGGACATGAAAGCTACTAAGGTTGCTGTTCTTCCAATACAACAGAAGTTGGTGGTGAATACATATACTAACTAATTTATTTTCTTATTATAATGTGTATCTTTGATTTATATAATCATGATAACTAGAAGATGTGAAACGTAATGGGGACATTTCTGGTTAAAAAAATGATGCTTGAAAGAGAAGAATCTGATGGGAAAAGATTGTAAAGAGTGATCCAAACGAGACAGGTGTTAAAAAGGAACCAACATGGTGGTTGCAACTTTCTTATTCCTTGTTTTTTAAATAACCACCCCATGTTGGTGTTTTAACAACTTTGGTTCTTTGTTTCTTGAACATTAATATTTGTCAAACTAGGAAAAAAAGCTTTCATTTGCATAGTTCCAAAGGTGTCCAAATTGTGTCGGTTTAACTAAACCAATAAGTTGCTCCCAAACTTGAGTTGAAATTTAAATTCAGGTTTTCTTTAGCCAAGAAAACATATGTAACCAAAACCGAAACCGATTAAACCAAAAACTTAACAGATTTTGGTTTTGCTTCCGATTTGTGTTTATAAACCGAATGAAACCCAAATGACAATGGCAAGTCTGGTAATAACTTTCGAGTAAGAAAGTTAATGATCCTCTTTAATCTATACTAGTATTTTTGCAGCAGTTTTTGCTCAAAAATACTAATAAGGAAAGTTTTTGCAATTAATGCTACTAATGCAATTAATTCTGTCCCTCTAGCAGTTTTATATGGACCTCTTAGTATTTTATGGGCCTTTTGATAATTTATAATTTAAGGGCTTCCATTTATTTAGGTTGTAGACAAAACGATGTCCAAAATTTCATAGGGCCCACAAAAATATATTTTTTTGCTAATAATCTAGACAAAATTTCCGGAAAATGAATTTGTAGACAAAATTTCCGGAAAATTACATTGAAATAATTATGACATTAATGATATTCTCAATTACCAAAATGATTCTGAATACAAATGAGTAGACCCTTGATTTATCAGGCATTCAAACTTTAAAAACTTTTATTTGGTTTATTCTGGTTCTTTATTTTAAAGATTTTTAAAAGTTTAAATATGAAAAATATTTAAAACTTTTTAAAAGTTAAATATGATAAATATTATACCATAGATACACAATAAATATTAAAAATTAAGATGATATAGTGTGAGTTAAAATATTTCTGGACGGAGACGATCATTGAGCCGGTCACCGGTGGCTTCTCCTCACTTGTTTATATAGCGGGACAGATTTTATCGATATTTATATAAATTAAAAAATATCAGTAATTCGGTGTTATACGGGTAAAATATCATTTCATTATTTTGTTAACACTGTCAGTATCAGAAAATAGACATATGTAATTAAATTTAAATAAATTTATATTAAAAAATAATTTTTATTACGGTATTATATGATTTATTTAACAATTATTATATAATTATAACATATTTAACAAACAAATACAATTTATAATTTTAATATTTTAATTATAAATAATTTTGCCCCGCGGTATACCGCGGGTCCTAATCTAGTTTATAATAAAACGGAAGTACACAACATTGTTTTGTAGACAATATAATTTTAATAAGTTGGTTAAAAATAGGTTATAGATTAATATGTTATAGATTTTGATAGATTAATTGATTACAAGTTAAATAGTGGGTGTAACCTTAATTGTTTCCAAAATTTTAAAGAGAATATTCTAAATTTATATATTAATTGGTTACAAGATAAATAGTAGGTGCAACCGAAATTTATTTTCAGAAGTTTTTTATTGCTAGAGCATGTTGTTTCCAAAAATTTTAAAGAGAATATTTCAAATTTATTTTTGGCAGATTTTATTGCTAGACCACATTGTTAAACAACTTATTAAAAAGAATAAAAATATACTATGAAACATTAAAAAAGGAATAAAATTTTGACAATTTATCATACTTAATCGTGATTTCTAAGATCTTATTCTGCAATTGAAAATAAAATCTTAATGAGAATCTTCCAAACTTTCAATATAAATCATGCAAATCTCCTTTCACCAGAATACATTGCTTATATTCATACTGAAAACAAAAATCACAATAGAAGAAATTTCAATCTGTGCTCCAGCACGAGTCCTAATAATTTATCCAAAAAAAAATATTAAAAACAATCATATAAATCTATATAATAATAGCAAACCGAATAAATGCGACCAACAGTTGTGTTTTTTCGATCGTACCTTTTGGATATTTTTTGAAAAGTCGTGATGGATCATTAAAACGGTTATTTATGAAAAGTTACAACTGTCACTGTAAAGTTGTGTTGATTGAAACATTCGTATCTTTTGAAATCTATATATATTTGTCTGTTTGAACTGTTTTCATTTTTTTGCCATGACACAAAATCAACTAAAATTTTAATCTCAACGGTTTATACATTTTTCT
Organism: Camelina hispida; assembly: GCA_023657505.1. Lineage (NCBI taxonomy): Eukaryota > Viridiplantae > Streptophyta > Magnoliopsida > Brassicales > Brassicaceae > Camelina > Camelina hispida. Next base: position 23,571,474 of record CP094631.1, on the reverse strand, counting down.
AAATTATTTTCTAGCAATCATTCTTTTAAAAATCAAAAAATTCTTCTAATTCTTGATTTAACAAAAGATTTTTGGAATGATGAATCTATCTCGAATAAATGTCACCAAAGGTTATGTTTTCTCAATCGTACCTTATGGATAATCTTCCAAAAAAATTATATAAAATTTTAATTATGTGTTTAACAAAAAGTTGCGATTATTCATTGTAACAGTTTTTTTTGTAAAGTTGCAATTATTCATTGTAGAGTTGTGTCTATTTTCGTATCTTTTGATTTCTATATATTTGTCTGTTTGAACTGTTTTTTTTTTTTTTTCCATGACACAAAATAATATAAAATTTCAATCTAAACGGTTTCTACAGCTCTCTAAATTATTCTCTAACATTAATTCTTTTAAAAGTAAGAAATTCCTCCAATTTTTGATTTAACAAAAAAATTTTGGAATGATGAATCTAATTTACAATTTTTAGTTCATTATATATATAAAAAATTAATAAAAGTACCTATATATAACAGCAATCCAAATAAATGCCACCAAAAGTTGTGTTTTTTCAATCGTAATTTTTGGATAAATTTCTAAAAAAATCTGTAGAAAATTTAAATTGTATGTTTTACACAAAGTTGTGATTGTTCATTATAACGAGTTTTTGTAAAGTTGCAACTGTTCATTGTAGAGTTGTGTCTATTCGAATATTTGTATCTTTTAAAATCTATATATTTGTCTGTTTGAACTGTTTTTATTTTTTTTGTTATAACACAAAATAATATAAAATTTCAATCTCCATAGTTTTTACAGCTCTCTAAATTATTCTCTAGCATTCTTTTAAAAGTAAAGAGATTCCTCCAATTCTTGAATTAACAAAGTATTTTTGGAATGATGAATCTAATTTTCAACTTTTAGTTAATTTTATACCTATAGTCTTTTTCCAAGAGTTAGATGGATTATATAATGAGCTTTTGGATTAGACTTTTGAATATGGTAATAAAGATGTCTTCTATTTAAATGCAGTTTATATGAGTTTGTGGGTATAATCAAGTGCATACACAATAGTTGCGATTTTTTGTAGTACCTGTTCGTAATAAAATATTTTTAATTGTTTTTAAAAAAAATTCAAACGGTTGTATCTGTTCATTGTAGAGTTGTGTCTTTTCACTATATTTTATTTATATTTTTTCATTACAACTTTTTGTTATAATAGGTGTGTCTATTTAAATAGTCATACTTTTTGAACTCTCTTTATATTTGTCTTTTCATCACTAACTAACAAGTTCGTTGAAACAAATTTTCCATTTTATGTTGAGTCTAGATAATTGAATATATTCTATAATCTAACTAAAATTTAAGAAATGATTATAGCAATAGAAAAATTTTATACAACTTAATACTGAATTTACAGTTGTGTCTATTTATCTTAACTTTCCGTTAAAAATATTTTAACATTTAAAAATAATAATAACAATCTGAATAAATAAGAACAACAGTTGCAACTTTTCGTAGTACCTTTTTTGTAAAAAATTGGTTTTATTTGTTATTTTTAAAAAACTCAAACAGTTGTATTTGTTCATTGTAGAGTTGTGTCTTTTCACTATATTTTATTCATATTTTTCATCACAACTTTTCGTTCTAATAGGTGTGTATATTTAAATAGTCATATCTTTTGAACTCTCTATATATTTGTGTCTTCATCAATAACTAACAAATCATTGTTCGTTGAAATTTTTTTTTCATTTTATGTTAAATCTAAGTAATTTAAATATTAATATCTAATATTCAATGTTATTCTATCATCTAACTAAAATTTTAGAAATGATTATAGTTATTTAATAGAAAATTACATTACTCATTATAACCATTAGTTCCATATTCTCAGTAAAGATCACTTTGTCATAATGATTTTTTTAATTGTACCTCTTTACCATAATTCTTCACAAAAATATCTTATATTTATAATACTTTAAACAATATGTTTTGCAAAGTTGCGTCTATTCTACATAATATTTTTTGTTATAAGTTTTCATTTTGAAAATTGTGTTTTTAGTAGCAGTTTATGTACTCAAACTATTCTATTATATTCAAATAATTTCATAATGTATAATTTAAAATTTAAAATTTAAATTATTTTTTTTTTAAAATACTTCCCCGCGACATCACAGGAGGTCTGAGTCTAGTTATATTAAAAATAATTATATAAAATGAATTTCAATATGTGCTCTAGCACGGGTCCTAATCTAGTTAAGTGTTAGGACTTGAGACAAAGAGAGTGATACATCATCATTAGTCGTTAGTCCAAGGGTGGTGATGAGGCAGACAAAAAAAAGATAATACCTTTTAAATTACACCCTATGAATCCTATTCGTGCAATGTCGTGTCTAAAATATTGTTCAATTCTATAAAAAAAAAACAATTCATATATTTCAGACATTCGTATAAATGACTCGTGACATTATTGATAACTCTCTCATGCATAATCTTTTTTTTTTCTCAGTCTCCAACTATAATTTTTTTTAGTATTCTTCAAAGGGATTTTCATTAATTATACACGTTGTTTACGTATGTTTCTCTTTTTGTCAACCAGAATGATATGATATTTTAGTAAATAGTCTGCTTCTATTAAAAAAAGTTGGAAATGTTTCAAACTTTCAATTAGTCCAATTTAATTTTTTAATCGATACAATATATCGTATATTGTATACGGTTTGTAAGTTACACATTGATATATGGTGTGGTGCAGTGCAGCGTGAACCAAATAGATCAGCTTAACCAAGGGAGGATTGTTAGAATCTTAGCTTTGAATCTACTTTTCCTTAATTTATTAAAATGAAAACGAACTACAAATGTATAATTTATATTTTGAATCATCAAAAATCATTTAGATAATTTTTTATTTAATTCTTATTTTATTTTTATAAATTTGTATAATTTATATTTTGAATCATCGAAATATAATTTAGATATATTTACAACCATAGGATATGTTTATTTAGCTAGTAATAATTTTTAGTTAAATTTATAATTATAACAACATGTTTTTGTGATAAATCATGAACTAAATTTGAACTAAGAATTCAAACAAACAAAAAAAAAAATTTGCTTTTCTCAATCTTTGACGTATCATACTAGCTAGTGTATCAAAAGCCAAACAAAAAACAACTCCAAAAGCATATGACTTCAATCACAGATATGGATTCACTTTCCAATCACTTGATCACATGCAATGAAACCATAAAGCTACTAATTTCTTCTTTCAATGGTGCTTCTGTAAAAGCCATAAACAAAAATCTTCAAGTATCGACTGATTTCAGTGGTCTCAGGAGATAATTGGTTGTTGAACGGTAAAAGTGAACAAAATCATGCTTAGCCAATGAATCTTAACCCTTATCATGCTAGCCCAACAATTCAAATCCCGAATTAAGTCGTGTAGTGAAGCAGAAAACCAATATACATGGAGAGAAAAATAGAGAGAGACGAAGAAACTCACGGGTAGCAAGTTGGGAGAAAGGTATAGAGACTGGAGAGAGATAGAGAAGATTAGAGCTTTGTCGTAAAGAAGGAGCTCAGGCCATAAAGAAGGAGCTTCGCCGTGAAGAGAGACAGAGCTTTGCCGTGAAGAGAGACTGAGAAGAAGGAGCTTCGCGAAGAAGATGAAGATTTAGGGTTAGGTTTATTTGTGATTTTTCAAAAATAATAAAGGTATTTTTGTTATTTGCCACATCTAATGCTATTTTTTAATCGTAGACGCTGAATTTAACTATTGTCCAAAATTTTTTGCTGCAAGACGCTGCGTTTGCTGCTGCGTTTTGATGCAAGTACCTGCGACAACAAAACGAACAACGATACCTGCGTCTACCAACCAAATGAACAGTCCCATTGTATCTTACATGTCATATGCCATATATTTTTGTAGTTGTAGTCATATTTCAAAATCAATGTGATATATATTTTCATAAAATTTATTTTTTGGTGTTAGTTATGCAGATTTTTTATTTATTTATGGTGATAGCTTAAAAAGATTTAAAATGTTTCAATTAAAAAAATCAAAATAATAAACAGTAGGTTTGCAGTGTCTCATACATATAAACTAAGTGAGTCTAACCATAGATTATTAGACTAATACATTTTCCATAAAAATAAAATAAAATAACAGCAACTACTTTATTAGGTAATTATCTTAAAGTCTTTAATTGTGTCTGGACTTTGATTTATATGAAATGATAATGTTTCATACAGAAAAAATAATTAAACTATATTTCATATATTACATGTATATCCTATTCAAATAAACTGAAAGTTTTATTAAGTTAAGATATCATTGGTTAAATCAAGGAAAAATAATGATATTGTATATTTATAAAATTATTTGAGATTTGAAATATGAGGCCATGAGAGCTATAGTGAAATATGTGTCTTTCTTTTTATAGATAATACAGAAATCGATGTATCAAAGGTCTGTTTGAGAGTTACAAAAGTGTAATTAAGTGCATACTAATACATTTTAATATGTTCTATTATATTAATTAAAATTCATTGAGAACATTACTATGATATTATTATGGGAGTTACAAACAAACTTTTATACTTTTCTAACTCCTAAAATTAAAACCCAATTAATATAAATTGAGTGTTGGTGGGTCCATAATTTGATTCAAAATTATAATATGTTACACATTGATCGTTTAAAAGGAATAGGAACATCTAATTCTCAAATAAACTTGATTTTTTTTGTTAAAACCAACATATGTGAATTTGAATTTAACTATGGAAATTTTAAAAATAAATATAAATAGATTAGAAAGGCAAGAAATATAAAAGAAATATTTTATTTATATATAAATAAAATAAAAATTGAAATTTTTTTAAAATGTATATAATACTTTCTAAATTAAAGTATCGAATCAAACTCTTACAACACATATGAGATATAACAACATTTGATATTGGTAGGAGAGGAGGAGAGAATGATTACTTATAAGATGATAATCAAAATTAGATAATGGAGATGAATATTTAAAAATAAGAACAATGTAAAACATATATCATGTAGTCTCGTAAATTAAAATTTAGCATTAAAAATTTACAATGATATTTGATTTGTTTTTTGTAACCCATACAACAAAAATAAGAATTTGAAAACAAAAAAAAAACAAAAAAATGATTTGAGATATTGTGGAAGAGAATGAGAGAATGTGAAAATGAGAAAGTAAAAGAATGTCAATATGAGAGAATGCTTATTTATATGATAAGAATTTATGGAAGTTACATTTAGAATTATGGAGTTACAATAATAATTTATTGTGTTTGAATAAAATTGAGTGGTGGAATATGATTAATGCATAATTTATTTTATTTTCAGATTTAATTATATTTTAATGTGTGAGTTAAAGTATTGAGTTAATTGGGTATTAAATATTATTTAAAGCAATTAAACAATTTGAAAACAAATAAAAAAATAAAAAATTAGAAAACATTAAATAAAAATCAATCAATAAGAAGAGACCAAAACATTACTTTTATGTATATGAGTTCTTCCAAAATATGTCATTATAAATCTTTCAAATTTATTTCATATCTCACTATTTTTAAAAAATAAACAATTATTGCCGGATTATCAATGTAGGTAGATCAACAGCTGTAGGTTCTCTCCATTTTTGGAGATTTCTCTATGCGTTGTAGAAGTTGGTTAGAAAGCTTCAATCAGCCTTCAATGTTTGATGCCATGAAAACCATATTTGATTTCACACATCCAAGTTCAAGTTTATCAATGTAACAAGTAACTTTAACTAGATTAAATTCTTGTCAATTTTGTTTTGTTTTTCCTAGGCTATTTTTATTTATTTGAAGATTAATTCATCATGATTGAAAAAAACTTGTTCACAAAACTAAACTGATAAGATCAAGGGAAGTATTTATCTTTATCGATGGGATCTTGATTGATGAGATCTACATGAGCACAAAGGTAACCAAATGTAGTCTTTTCAATCCAAATGTAGATGTAAACTATTGATCTGTATAAATTTATGTCTCGTAGATTCGATGGTGTGCGGTTTTTTTTTCATAAACTTACAGCTTAATATTCATAGGCTGAAACTGAAATTAGGAGAAAAGGAGATTATAACGTAAACTCAAAATTTTGTAAGAACTTTAATTTTTATTCAAAAAGGAAAAAAAAAATGATATTTTCATGCTTCATGTTAATATAATGCATATGATTTAAGATAAACACCTCAGATAAAATACTAGATTCCCACTAAAAACAAAAAACAAAAACAACATAATTTTGTCCTCCACGAAATTGTAAACCAACGAATATTGTTTATAGGATTTTATTATCAAAATTCAAAACCAAATTATTATAAAAAAAAATCATAATATCGTTGTTGGATTATATCTGTAAGTTGTAAGTTGTAACCAACTAAAACGCAGGAATGTCGCTAGTAATAACAAAGCATATTCCCTTTTTTTATTATTCCACTTTCGTTGTTTCTGTCTCTCTCTCTCTCTCTTTCTTACAGTTTTTTTTTTGTTTGTTTGTTTGGCTTTTCGCAATCTGTTGCCATCAATCACAGATATCCCTCAGCTTCTTCTCCTCTCTGGATTTCTAAACAGTCTTCTTCTTTTCTCATCATATCGCTTCCTTTAACTAAAACAAAATTTCACACTCTCTTAACGGTATGGATCTATGGACCCTTGACGTTGCGATCCGAAATCCTCTCTTCTCCTCTTCCCTTAAATCATTACCGATCCCTGAGAAATCATCATCATCATCATCTGTTTCTGGGAAACTCGGTGAATTCGACTTTAGGTTCCTGGTGAAGCGCAATAATAAGGTTTCTTCTCCGTATCGTTCTTTGGTTGTTAGAGCTACCTCTAACAAGAGTAACGACGATTCTTCTCCTTCTTCTGGTATGTGCCTTCTTCTTCTTGCATGTGTTAAAATTACATACTAGTACTAGTCTTCAATGATTTGGTTAGTGAATTAGGGAATTAAGCTAATTACGATTCAATCAAAAATTAGTATCTCTGTGCTTTTCGATCTGATACTGTGACTGTCTTATCTGGATCTTTCATATATAACACAAGCTTTTGCTTTCCAATGGTTACATTGACTTAGCTTAGTTCCTTGACACTAGTGTTTGTGAGGATCGTCGATATTGAAGGCAAGTGGTTATTTCTTTTCTGATTCTTAACGATTGTGGAGCTGTTGTTTCTTATCCTGAAGGAGATGCCTCTCAGGAGAACAAACCTTCTTCTAATGGAAACAAATCAGGCGATTCCGCGGCTGCCAAATCGTTTGGTTTGAGTACAGATTGGAGAGAGTTCAGAGCAAACTTGTTTATGAAAGAGCAGGTAACAGTATGCTTCTCCTCAAGCTTGTATTATGTTTCTGAATAGTTTGGCGTTGTTCTTGTGGTAACTTATATGTATATAAGTAAATAGGGTTTATGCTTTGAGTCATGTCACAGGAAGAAAAGGCTGAAGCTGAGGGTCATAAACCAGCTATAATATCTCATGAATCGGAACAGATAGGCTTGAAATGGGCACATCCGATCCCTTTTCCTGAGACTGGTTGTGTTCTAGTTGCTACCGAGAAGCTAGATGGTTATAGAACATTTGCGAGAACTGTTGTGCTTCTTCTTAGAGCAGGAACTAGACACCCACAAGAAGGGCCCTTCGGAGTTGTTATTAACCGTCCTCTTCACAAAAACATCAAGCATATGAAATCAACTAAAACCGAACTCGCTACCACGTTTTCAGAATGTTCCTTGTACTTTGGTGGCCCTCTTGAAGCAAGCATGTTTCTTTTGAAAACTGGCGATAAAACCAAGATACCTGGTTTTGAACAAGTCATGCCTGGCTTAAACTTTGGTACTCGAAACAGCTTAGATGAAGCTGCAGTACTTGTAAACAAGGGAGTTCTTAAGCCACATGACTTTAGATTCTTTGTTGGTTATGCGGGTTGGCAGCTAGATCAGCTCAGAGAAGAGATTGAATCAGATTACTGGCATGTTGCTGCGTGCAGCTCAGATTTAATATGCGGGGCTTCATCGGAAAACTTGTGGGAGGAGATTTTACAGTTAATGGGCGGTCAATACTCCGAGCTTAGCCGGAAACCCAAGCTCGATTTCTAGACTTTTATGAAATTGATGCTAGTTTTCTAAGAGAACTTGAGGTTTCTATAGCTTTTATATATATATATATATTTCTCTATTAAGCCAATTTGTATAGCTTACTTCGTTGGCTTGTATGTGAGAATAATGCACTTCTATGCAATTTATAAAGATTTGCTTTCTCTAAAACCCCTATTTGTATTCTGCAGTTTAATAACTAAAGAACATCTATATCTAATAAATTGAAGCAGTTGTTCTACATATACACATTTTTGTTTGATTCCCCTAACCAAAAGAAAAGAGCAGAGCATGAAACAGAGGTTGCTATGTGCAAAAAGACCACTACAAGTCCTGAAATCGTCTAAGTTTCATACTTCACTAAGCACATGCTTTGACAGAGAAATCTTTGTTCTTCTTTGTTGCAGTTTTCTCAAGGCGGGACTTGCGTACAGCTTCTTGGATTCGTCTCTCGTGATCTTTCATCATGTCTTCAATGTTACCACCAGGAGGCATCAAAGGACCTGAACAGTGCATTCTGTTCTTCTTTCGCATGTATGTCTGAAACCACGTATCAGGAAACATCTTAGAGTCCATTATATAAAGTGAGAAGAGAGTTTAAGAGTTGTTGAGTCAACTTTAGTTACCTTTGTGGGTTGTTGTTTTGAAACTACATTCTCCTTTTGAGAAGAACTAGCTAAGTAGTCTTCCATTGTAACAGGCACGTTGTTGGACCGGCTAGCCTTCACCTCACCTACATTGCTCCTAGAGCTTGGATGGATCACTGAATTGGTACCCGTAAAGCGTTTTTCCTTTTTAAACGCTGGTGTGTTGATTGAGACGTTTGAATGCCCTGAAGCAATGAAATCTGGTGTTACTTTGGAGTCTCTTGAACCTCTTCTCACAGATTCGTGTCCACGCCACTTCACAGCTTCAGCTTTTTTCCTGAAATTTTCAAAATGGAAAAGTGTATTTAGGAACCACGCCTGCATCATTTGTAGACCAATATGCCCTCTCCTTGTATTGTATACTGACCTTTTTGATTCTTCATCCCGAACCTTCGCATCAAGTTCCTTGCTTGGCGGATACTTAGGCAAACTTGATATGTGACAAGGGAGAGGCTCCGTTGTAAAAAACTGGAGATGTAAATGAGACAATCATTATTAGTATTCTTCAGGAGGCTGATCAAGAATGTTAATACAGAAAAAGAAAGCTACTATACCTCACTTAGTAGAGTAGAAGACGCTGAGCATCTTTTCTCTGGTTCTACAGATAGAAGCTTGTCAAGAAGAGCAAGAGAAGAAGATGGTAAATTCTTGAACGTCTCTAAAAGGACTCGCGTATAAGGCTGCTGCGGTTTGTAACTTGTCGCCTGTGGGAACTTTGTCGTTTCCCAAAACTCTTCAGATGGCGAACCGCACAGCTTAAAGATCTTATGCATTTGCTCCACCTAGAAGAACATTGTCAGTTGGAAATCAATGGAACTATAAGCCAAGGCAGTATGGATTTGAAACTCACCTCTGTTCTTCCCGGCATGATTGGTTTACCTACAAAGAGTTCTGCTAGAATGCAACCAACGCTCCAGAGATCAATGGCCGGTCCATACGCTGTAGATCCAAGTAGAAGCTCAGGGGCTCTATACCACAAGGTGACCACACGGCTAGTGAGAGGTTGGTCTTGATCTGGATGATAAAAACTCGCTAACCCGAAATCTCCAATCTTGAGAACTCCATCATTATTTACCAAAAGATTTGAACCCTTAATGTCACGGTGCAAGATTCCACGGCTATGGCAGTGTTCAAGTCCACAGAGCAGTTGTTTCATATAACACTTGATCTGAACAAAGCAAAAACAAGGGAGTTTATTGATAGGCCAGAGAACACACAACAAGGTGATTCGACGAAGCAAGCTTTTTGAAAGTTACCTCTGGCTCAGTGAATTTGACACCAGGACTAAGAGCAAGACCTGAAAGATCATGCTCCATATACTCAAACACAAGATGCAAGCTACCTGATAGCTTTGAAGTGACAAGACACTGAAGCTTCATAACATTTGGATGGTCTAGTTTTCGTAAAATGTTGATTTCTCTAGCCATGAACCTAACACTTTCCGGATCCATATTAGCAAATCTCACCTTCTTCATTGCCACTATTTTCCCCGTCTCAAGATCCCTTGCCTTATACACAATACTGTAAGTCCCTTGTCCAATCTGCAAACACAATGTTCCATATCATTACAATCCACTAAACCAATCCAATGTATTATCTACACATATCAAAAGTGAAAGAGACTAACTTTGTCAAGCTTCTCAAAGGAATCAGCACGTCGTGGAACCCAACCTTTAATGGCTTCACCAGCAACAGAGGTTAACCAATAAGGCCAACCAGCTGCAATAAGCTCTGCCTCAGCGCTACGTGGAACATTCGAAATAACCAACCCACCTCCTTTGCCATTATCTGAAACTCTCCTTCCTCGATTAGAAGACCTTGAAGGTCTCTCTACAATAACCGTCTTACCATCATGACTATCATCAATAGGAACAATCAAACCACTCGCTCTTCTTCCACCACCAGAGCTTCCATCTACAGCTTTATGTGAAAAATCGTCTTTATTCGAAGGCAGAGGAGCAATCAATTGCACAGAAGAAGATTTGTTCCAATACTCATTTGCTTTCTCACGTTGATAAGCAACATCTTCTTCATCTTCTGCTGCTCCTTTTGAGCAAATGCAGCCCATAATAAAACCTGCCTTGTTCCACAATCTACCAACTTTGTAACGATTCAACACATGGTCTTATGCGTAAAACCAAATCACTTTATATATCCTGATTGATCCCTAAGCATCAAAACCCAGGAATCTTCAGGCCGGTCTTCACAGAAGTGTATTGCAAAATCTCTGCTATTTTGAAGGCAGAAATCAAAAGGGTTTCTACTAAACCCCCCCAAAAGATTGTGATTTCTTGAACAAACGCAACAAGAGTTTCTACGATTCAAGAAACCAAAAAAAAAGTTTTTGTGAGTACTGCAAAGATTGAGAGAGAATGGGGGTTTGCAGTAGAAAACGGAAAATGCGGGGGAAAATAAGGAAAAGAAAGATTGTGAATAAGAGAAATGGAAAGAAGAATGAAGAGAGAGATATGGTTTGTTTAAGAGTAAAATCTGGAGAGCGCTTGATTCTTGGGACAACACAGATCACAAAGTCACAATAAAGAATTCTTCTTTCTCTCTTTCTCTTTCTTTAGAAATAGTCCTCAAAAACCGTTTTGCATGAGAATTTATATCCTTACCATTAATGTGTTCTTTGCCTTGTAATAGATTCTATTACCAAGGATATAAAGATTCTTCATATTGCCAACCATATAAAGATTCTTCATATTGCATATGAAGATTATAATATATCAAAATATTTTATCATTATTTAGACGAAATAGAAATGAAAATTTTTCTTTCCATTTAAAATTAAAATAAATTCTATTAAATGAAACTACAGATTGTGCACATCTAAGTTACACTATCAATCACATAGAATTTTTTTTATTTTTATGTGTTAAAATAATAAAATAAACTGAGATCATGTGTTAGAGTTTGATAGAACAATATATATATATATATATATATATATATATATATATTAATTTATAATTAATATATTAACTTGTATGTTGACAAAGAAACTATCAAATATTGTTGTAATTCTTAATTTTGTCTTCCAAAAATCATTTATTAATAACACATAATTATAATTGAACTTCAAGGTAATATCAAATATTAACACCCCTTTAAGTGTCCCTTTTGGTACAGATTTTTTTTAATTATGTGTCATTTGGAAAATGATTCTACCTTTAAACCGATTACTTTAATATATGAATAAGGGAGATAAAACCTATGTTGCATGGAAACGGAAACGGATACGCGGAAACGAAACGTTTCGGAAACGAGAAACGGGTTTTTTCAAAAATTAAGTAATGGAAACGTGTAGGAAACGTATATACATATATATATATATAGATATATAGAGAGATATAATAAATCTCCAAACATAAAAAGAATATTTAAAAAATCTGAAACAACACAAATTCAAAACATAAATATTAATAGTTTAATTAAAAGTAAAACTGTAAAAAAAAATTTCAAATTCAAATTTTTTGACCAGCATCGCCATATATTTAGGGATTTTAACTTTTAAGCTACTAATTATATTATATATTTTTATCATTATATGTATCATGAATTCTTATAATTTTAATTTATCTATTTATTAATTTTGAAATTATAAAAAAGAGTTTCCGTCGTGTTTCCAAAATGGAAACCGAGTTTCCATTGTGTTTCCAAATAGAGATTTTTAGGAATCGTGTTTCTGTGACTTATTTCCAAGTTTCCATAAGTTTCTGTTTCCGAAACGTTTCGGAAACGGGAAACGCACCTCAAAAAGAGTTTCCATGCAACATAGGATAAAACTATGCATAATGAAATATTTTAATTAAAAAATCTACAAAGTATCGGACAATATATTTTAGAGGGGTGTATTGAACTAGATATTTTAAGAGATTTGCTGGGATTTTAATATTTTAGAATTTTGAGAGATTTGAGTATAATTTTAGGAGATTTGGTTACTGAATTTGAGATTTTAGGATTTGATGAGATTTGGGTTATGGAGAGCGACGGTGGAGATGGATCCGATAAGAGCTCTGGCTCCGACGAGACTCACCTTAGCGCTTCACATGATTTGTGTTTCCTGGGGAATCAATAACATAATAAAAAGTTTTATGAATGGGATTTACACATCAACAAAACTTTTTAGGATTTTTGCTTGAGGTATGTATTTGAGAGAAGAGAGAGATAGATGGACGAGGTACTTTGTAAAAAAAAAATTGCAATAGATGTCGACTTTTTAAAAAAAAAAATAATCTGTCAAAATTTCACCTTTTAAGGTGTGATTTTGTAAGTCATATTTTTTAACTAGAAATGTTAGAAAAATCTCCTAGAATCCCATTCAGTAAGATTTTTTAAAAAATTGTGATATTTTGAATAACAGTAGATTTGAACTGAGATTTATAAATTATTAATTGAATAACACGAGATTGTATATGATTTTTAGAAATTTCACATTCAATAACATATGATTTCAGATGATTTTAAAAAATCACCAATTAAATAACAGAGGATTTAATAATACCCCAAAATCTCCTAAAATAACAAGTTCAATACACCCCCTTAAACGATTTCAGTAAATTATTAATAACTGAGATTTGTGAAGTGATTATAGTCTAGTGGCAAATGATAAGTCTACTAAGAACATATACCATCACAATCATTACGGATCCAGTTATGGTCCAATAGTCACAAAAAGCTAAGATTTAATCAGGATTAATTTGTCTTTTTACATCATCATAATTTAATGAAACTAATTTGATATGTCAAATATTTTAATATTAATGATGTGTTAAGAAAATAATTAAATGATGATTTATCTGTGTTGTAACACCGAGTTAATAAATTTTAAATTTATATTAATCTGAATTATTGTTCAATTTTTTCAGTCGATGTGGAACCTTGTATACACATTTTTTGTTCATCGACTGAGTAATATATGTTCATTTTAAAACTGAGTAATATATATCCGTTTAAAAAATTTGAGTTACATCATATAAAGAAAAAAATCAAAATTTTATTAACTAAATGTATTCTATAAATAAAAATATTTTAAATATAAAATCAAATAAAAGTGAAAAGAAAATCACATATTTATGTTTTAATTAGATAGAGAATTTTTTTATTTTTAAAAATCTTAACCTACAATTGATTTTGAAGATTTGGTAACTAATAATATTAAAGGCAATGGTAAATAATTCGATAATGATGATTTATTTCTTAAAACTGATTCAAAAATACTATATAGATACAAACTTTTAAACTAAAATCTAATTTTTAAAAAGCAAAAGCACCAAATCTGTAGTCAATATCAAATTCCAATGAATTTAAATCTCTATGGATTGTATCTACTTTTTATTTAATAGTATAGATTACAAAAGATCACATCATGCAACTATATAATAGAGAAGTGATCTTGTCCTCTTGAAGCAGTACAAGCTATTGCATTCTTTTAGAAATCAGAGAACAAAGATGGAACTTAACCTAGAGGAAGTCAAAAGAGAAGTGATCAAGCCTGCTTCCGCTTCTGATTCACCAACACCTCACAATGACCAAATTCAACTCTCCATTGTCGACTTCTCAAATCCAGAAATTTACGTCTCTACAATCTTCTTCTACAACAACACCAATGATCTCAACTCAGAGACCACCTCCCAGAAACTGAAAACATCTCTGTCCCAAACTCTCTCACGTTTCTACCCTCTTGCTGGTCGCATAGATGGCAGCTCCATTACCTGCAACGACGAAGGAGCCGTCTTCACAGAGGCACGTACCGATCTGCTTCTCTCTGATTACCTCAAAACCCTAAACACTGATGAATCTTTCGAGAAACTCCTTCCAACAACTGCTCCAGGAGAATCTCCAACAGCCTGGCCGTTGGTTAATGTCAAGGTCAGTTCCTTTGGGTCAGGATCAGGTGTAGCGGTCGCGGTCGGCATCTCTCACCTGATCTGTGACGCGGCTTCACTTTTCACTTTTGTCTCGGACTGGGCCGCTACAACAAAAGGGAACTCTAATGATCTTACGGTGAGTAGTCCTCTCTTTGCATCGACCACTATCTACCCTCCTGCGAAGACCTCTTTTCAGGTCCCCAAAATGGACGCTCTTACTGGTTCCAGTGAGAAGTGTGTGACGAAGAGGTTCGTCTTCGAATCATCTAAGATCGCCGAGCTTAAAAGCAAGGCCGCTAGTGAAACTGTGGCGGTTCCTACACGTGTGGAAGCTATTTCGGCATTGATATGGAAATGTGCCACAAAAGCAGCTTCATCAAGATGCAACTGGTCATCCATGATAAATCTAGCCATGGACATACGTCTCAGGACGTCTTCTGATATTTTGTCACAAGACGCTATAGGAAATCTACTAACGTCCTTTTTTCTCAAGAAAGAACCAGGGAGCGTCATGGAGATCGATCAGATCGTGGCTCAATTCAGAAAGGCTAAAGAAGGAGTTAATGAGATGATCAAAGAGAGTGCTACTAGAGCCACGCTTGGACAGAACTTGATGAAAAAGGGTTTTGAGTTCTTATTGGCGTTAAGACCAGACACAAACTTATATGTTGTGACTAGTTGGTGTAGTAAACGTTTTTATGAGGTTGACTTTGGAATGGGTGTTCCCGTTTGGATTGGACCTAGCATTGCTAGTGTCCTTAATAATAAGTTGTGTGTCTTGTTGATGGATGCAAAGGATGGGAAAAGTGTAGAAGCATGGATAGGCTTACCCGAACAAGACATGGCTGTGTTCATGCGTGATGAAGATTTGCTTGCTTATGCCAGCCTAAATCCGACCATCCTCATCTAATTGAGGATCGACCTAGTGACATCTAGGTTTGGAGTCGAGGAAAAATAATATCTTAAAAAATAAAAATAAAAAAAGTCTTGGGTTGAACAAATGAGGACAATCCCTTTTATCTATGTTTTATTTACTTTATGGAATTTTATGATATTTGATCTTGTTTTTAATTAGCCTGTTAATATTGTGCTTGGTGGATACTTTAATAAAAAGATAATATTAAATTAATTATCAAGTTTATGACGCTCATCTTTTTTTCTTCTTTTTTCTTTCGTGTATCTATAACAAAATATCAAAATCTATGCATGAGAACGAAAAGTAAGATTATTATAATCATCCGAAAGTAAAACAACCACGACGACACAAAAAAAAAAACCACGAGAACCATTTTTTTTTGTATCTTTGATATGTTAAGAAGCCTATTTTAAAAAATTGTCCATAAGCCTAAAAAATGTATAAGCCAGCACATTGATACAATTAATATTTGTCGTTAGACCTTTTAAAAAATATTTAGTCGGTTAATAAAAATATATCGAAAACTTTTGAAGATAAAATTAAGGATAAGGAAAGTTATTGCTGAAGCTGAAATGTCAAATACATCGTAGGGCCACAGAAGATTCGGGGCGGCATATTGATATTGAAATCGTCTCTCTTCTGCCCCCACACGGAGTGTACTATGATACCAATGCAAATTAGTGAATTGCGATTATTCTAACTTTTATAAACTACGAGTTTTCCTAGTCATCACTTACTGGATTCTCCAAATTCAGTTTTCAAATTTGTGCAAACAGTCATTTTCACTCTTTTCCATTAGGATCTATCCAAAAGTGATTTTACAAATTTCAAGCAGTTAGGACTAATAATAAAAACTGATCATATATGTGCTAATTTAAAAACTTTTATTATACGTAGTCTTGTCCCTTGACTACAACAGTTGTTCTTCACACTGATGATTATATTCCTTTTGGTAATAGAAAGTTTTAAATGGGTACTCATGCTAAGTAGAGAAAATGGAAGAAGAAAAAAACATGTACTTTAAGGTGGCCATTTCGAATGATTTCTAATATTTTTTATGGAGTATATGTCTATCTAATGGATTTTCTTAATCAATATAATAAAAGATAACATTATCTATTTCCTTGGAGTGTTTTTTTATTCTTTCTTTCCAAAATGAATCTGTTTCTCCTATAAACCATTCCAAATCATCTGGCAGACCATAAGCCCAAAAATATAATATTATTTGATTCAGTCACATCTTCGTTTGACAAAAAGATTACAAATTGAACCCAAGAAAAACATTAATTTCAGGTCAAAATTTTATTGTATTTCATGAAATAGTTTATCAGTAAAATCAAAATCTTAAATGGTTGGTAACATCATAAATAAAATAAAATGTTTAAGCAGACGCAATATCAACTAGAATTCCATATGGACTGAAGTTGTTGCATTTCAAAAAACTCATCCCTGTCGTACTGACCAAAGAACCGTCCGTATAGCTCTTCGTAATCAGTCACTTCCAAGTCCTGCATCCACCCCATCCTCGGGGAGTCTAATGGAAACTCATTAATAGCCTGAATCTGATCAGGAGACAATCCGACCCGAGAAATTCCTTGACCGGAATCAAGAGATGGTTCAGTAGACCCACCTGGTTTAAACATAAGTGCTGCCTCCTGAGCAGCCGCTTGAACGTGCTCGGGACTCGAGCTCTCCGGCTGAGGAAAACTGTTGGCCAGTTCCGGGAAGTTGAGATTGGTCACATGACCTCGGAGGTGAAGAGCCGCAGCATCGTAGGCCGCTGCTGCCATCTCGGCTGTCTCGTAGCTCCCGAGCCAAATACGGGTTTTCTTACCGGGTTCCCGGATCTCCGACACCCATTTGCCCCATTTCCTCCGACGAACGCCTCTATAAGACACTTGGTCAACGGAGAAGTTGTGCTCTCGTTGACCAATATAGTTGTTTTCCATATAATAATGCAAGGTTGTCTAGCAATGTGTGTGTTTGACAGTGTATACTGAAATATGCTGCTGATTATTTTAGAAGTTTGAGTTATAGAGTCTGTGGTTAAGTGAAATTGTATATATAGAGAAATAAATGAGGAAATAGAATTTGTGGGAGGCGTGTTTGGTTTCAGGTGAAGTGAGCTTCCCACGTAGTTACGTGTGAAGTGGAAATATGCTGTCATGCATGCATGGGTCTCTTTTTCGACATGGACTTTGATGGATATTGTATAAATTTGTAAGGCTGTCTTTAAGCGTGTACAAATAGTGTGTATTTTGAAGACAACCCAGATTTTAAAATCGTTTTTCTTTTGGTAGAAGAAAATTTTGAATATTTATATGATTTGGACTTTAATTAACACATCAACGTTTGGTTTAAAAAACACTTTGTACATGGCTTCCAAATAAATTGATATGGTCTTGATTAATAGATTTCTTATTCTATAAAATTCGGTTTTTAGTTAACAGCTTAATTAAACCGAATATTATATATTTTAACTTGATAAAAATAAAATAAAAATTTTAAATAGTAAATATTGATCAGTGTAATAATATTGTAGATTTGTAGATATTTTAATATGATCAAAAAGTTCCAAACTTTTTTAACCTTTCAACATAGATTTATACATATTGAAAAAAAAGTCATAAAGATCAATAATTTTAATATTTTTACTGGCAGATTAGATATTAATTTATTGTCGTGTAATTCAATTTATATTGTGTCTTTTTGTATGGGAACTTATTATAAGACCAAATGTAAAGAAAAGTTACCAATTCCAGTCCTTTGTAAGTGTTAATTCGAACTTCAGCTCTCGAATCTAGTTGATGCCATAAATATATCAAGAGTCAAAATGTAGGAAATGCTCGAGCTTTGACAGCAAATGTGATGATAACATATATTACATATGTAAACTACTCATAGACTATCTATCACATTGACCAGAAAAAAAAGAAAAAGAAAAAGTGTATCGTCAAAAAAAAAAAAAAAACAAAAAAAAAAAGAAAAAGTGTATTTTTCATAACGAAGGTGCGGAGAAGCCCATAAAAAAAAAAAAACAAAAAAAACAGTAATACTAAAGCCAGACTAGCAAAAAATACTCTGCATCCAAATAATTTATGATTTATAGTAAAACCTCGTGCGTCGAATTCTCAAGAAAACAAAAAAAAAGAAAAACAAAAAAGAAGAAGATATGGTTGCGTGACGTGGCTGCATAATGGTCACCACCGCCACTAACCACCACACCGTATCGCAATCAGTACGGACCATCCGGTGGTCAAAAAGGTCTCTGGTCTCAGTCTAACCACCCTTTCTGTATTATTGAATCTCTTCACAACATCATATTCTCGACGGACCCTACATGTGAATTCAACAAGTATAACAAAATAATGCTTTACATTCTATTCTTTTGAACTCACATGTTCTTTTGTTCAAGAACTCATGAGTGTACTTTAACACTATTCCAAAAAAAGAGTAATTAAGAATTATGTACATAGTAGAACATGTTACTATGTACCTATAGAATAAGTAAATATGATATGACAATTTCTACTAGTGTTAAAGAACTTCATATGATTAATCATTTAACTCTTAACATATTCATTAATTCTGGTTTATGGGAGGCATGTGCGTGAAAGGGACCGAACCCTTTGACCGGCGGTAGGAGACACGGTACTTTGTATTGTGATATTGTCCGTCTCCTTCTATTGCAATGTCGACCATAATCAAATGAGTTCCTCTTTTTTTTCGCCATGTCGACAAAAAATTCTAATAAAAATATATAATCTCTATCAAAAGTTACATCCTCTAATTTTGCCATGTCGAAGAAAAATATATAATCTTCTATCATAGTTACATCATCTTTCGATAATTCGATATATGATTTGGGGATTTCATACTATGTCTATGTGTATTAGGAAAATTTTGAAAACTTATGTCGCAAATAATTTGACCCATAAAACTATTACACTCGTTAGTCGTTGGTGCTAATTTTTTTTTGTAACTACTTTCAAGAGAGAGTTTAATATCATCTTGTCATAATGCGATTCATTTTTTTTTCTTCCTAATTGCAACTATAACAGTAACAATGAAAAATAATTAATTTTACAATCTAATCTGTGATATTATTAATTATAGACCTACAAAAATTATCTTATGGCAAAAAAAAACATGGAATTGGAAGTATAATCCAACTAGAATTTAGTTGAAAAAAAAAAAAAAAAAAATCCAACTAGAATTTAGTTCATATATCCACTGTGAACTTAAAGGAGTTAGATAAAGCAATGGCGATTTTGATTGTGGTAATTAACTCCGTTAAATTGATACCGTAAATGGTTGGTGACACATCATGAAAAGAATAGAGTATTTTCTTTAAGTAATTTAGCAGATTAATATCAACTAAAAATCCCATATGGTCTGTTGGTGCTGCATTTCATAAAAATCATCCCTATCGTATTGGACAAAATAATGTCCGTACAACTCTGCACAATCATTAACTGCCAAGTCATGCATCCATCCCAACGTCGGTGAGTCCAATGGAAATTCATTAATCGCCTGAATCTGATCCGGAGACAATCCGACCCGAGAAAGCCCCTGACTAGAACCGAGTTCTGGTTCACTAGACCCACCTTGTTTAAACATTTGTGCTGCCTCTTGAGCAGCAGCTTGAACGTGCTTGGAACTGGAGCTTGCCGGTTGAGGAAAGCTGTGGGCAAGCTCGGGGAAGTTCAGATGAGACCCACACCCTCGGAGATAAAGAGATGCAGAGTCGTAGGCCGCTGCGGCCATCTCGGCTGTCTCATAGCTCCCGAGCCAAATCCGGGTTTTCTTACCGGGTTCTCGTATCTCCGACACCCATTTACCCCATTTTCTCTGGCGGACGCCTCTGTAGGACACTTGGCCAATGGAAGAGAAGCATTGCTCTCGTTGACCAAGATAACTGTTTTCCATATAATATTAGTACAATGTTGTTTGGTAATGTATGTATATGTTTGTGTGTGGTATATTAATGAAATGTGCTAATTAGTCTAGACGATAGAGTCTGTAGTTAAGTAAAGTTGTATATATATAGAGAAATAAATGAGGGAATGGAATTTGTGGGAGGCTTGTTTGGTTTCAGTGGAAGTGAGCTTCCCACGTAGTTACGTGTGAAGTGGAGATATGCTGTCATGCATGCATGGGTCTCTCTATTTCTACATGGACTTCAATGGATATTGTATAAATTAGCAAGGCTGTCTTTTTTAAGCGTGTACAAATAGTGTGTATTGGGCTTCTAATTTAATTTCGTTTTATTTAAGAATATTTTGAGAACATTAATATGAGTTTAATAAAATTTAGTAAATGGCTTGCAGATAATCTGATGACTGGCCTTGATAAATAGTACTCTCCGTTCTAATTTAGTTGTCGTTCTAGGATTTAATTTTTGTTTCATATTAGTTGTCGTTTTAGATATTCAATGCAGATGTTTGATGAATATTCCAATCTTATCCCTGCTGCTTTAAAATTTCAACCAATGAAAAAATTATAAAATATATTAATAAAGGGCAAAAACATAAAATTTAATAGTTTCCTTAATTTGTGTGCAAAAACCTTAAACGACAGTTAAATTAGAACGGAGAGAGTATAGTTTATATTTGAGAGAAATGAAAATAATTGTTTCATAATTAAGGATCATTTAATATCTTTCCCGGCAGATATGATTATGGAATTATTTTCTTTTAAGTTTATGTAACATACAGTTGTGTTATGTTGTGTGAACTAGTATGAACAAATGAAAAGAAAATTTACTTAGTCCTTAATATATGTGTTGGTTAGAAATTTAGGCTTTGCATCTATCTAGTTGATATCCCATGGAATAGCAGTAAAAGACTTTTGTACCAAAGTCCATATACTGTATGTCATACCTCAAGAGTCAAAATGTAGAAAATAGCTCGAGTATTGACAGCAAATGTGATCCTTAAATATGTAACTACCGATAGACTATAAAATTGTACAAAAAAGAGAGAGTGTTGTTAATCAATAACGAAGGTATGGAGAAAAATCTATGTAAATAAACCAAAATATGGTTCAACAAAATAGACATACTAAAGCCAGATCGACAATTATTTCATCCTTTTATTAATTATAGGAAAATGTTGTGTGTCCAATTCCTAAAGAACAAGAAACAAATAAAAAGAGAAGAAAGAAAGAAGATATGGCCGTGTGTATGACGTGGCTGCATACTGGTCACCACCGCTACTAACCACCACACCGTATCGTAGTCCGTACGTACCATCATGGTGGTCAAAAAGGTCTCCGGTCTCAATCTAACCACGAGGGGCGGAGGCAGTTAATAAAAAGGGGATCAGCTGACCCCACTAATTTTTTTGGTATATTTTTAGTCAGAAATAATAAAATGACCTCCCTAAATTTTGTATTTGACCCTACTAAATTTAAAATTTTCATTCTAATACCTTTAAATTTTGCATTTTGACCTCATCAAATTTTTATTTTTTTTTATTCTCTAAAAACTTAACATTTTTACCCCATTAACTAAATACATTTTCATTTTGACTTCCTAAATTTGTATTTTTACCCTATTAAAAAAGAAATATCTTTTTGACCCCTCTAAAATCTGGCTCTAGCTCTGCCACTGCTAACCACCCTTTCTGTATTATTACTTCTCCACAAGTTCCTATTTTCGAAAAGACCCTATATGTGACTTGAACAGTTATAAGACCATCTTTACCGGGAGTACTCTTTGAGTTACTCTCAATATTGGGTCCCAATTTTTCATTAAAAAACTCATTTTCGAGTCGAATAAGGAGAGTATCGATGCTTTCAGAAGCAATTTGAGCAACACCAAGAGTAACCCGACGTGGCGTATATACATTGGTGGACGCATAAATATAAAAAGAAAAAATTATTTTTTCCCCAATTCTTTTTTCATTCTTCCCGACTATTTCTCTCTCGTCTCTATCGTTTTTATCGGCGAAAGAAGATGCCAAAATCGGGAAATCCAATCGATTCACATCGAATGGGTTAAATTTTCCGGCTAAATCAGGAGGGTTGATGCATATCTCGTGTCGTTTTGATTTCTTGTCCCCGTAGCGATAGTTAGGTTTTTTTTGTCCGTCGTTAGTGATGCATCAAGCACCGTCAAACGCCGCCGGAGCAGGACAACAATCGGGACAGCAGCGATAACATGAATATTTCGACCATTTATGGGTTCCTGATGATCTGCGGTGAAGGTCCTTGTAACGGAAGCCCCAATGACTATATAACTGTAAGATTTCTGATTGATCTATCTTTCTCATAGCATGTTGATTGTTTCTGAAATTGCATTACTTTACATCATACAACATGTAACTCAGGTGTTAGCAAAGAGGTTTGAAGCGGATATCGTTTCGCTTGAGCATCGTTTCTACGGGAAGAGATCACCTTTTAACTCATTGGCCACTGAGAATCTCAAGTATCTTTCATCTAAACAGGCCCTTAACGAGTTAGCTTCTTTCCGCCAATATTACCAGGCAAGTTGTCTTGTTGGTTTTATGCTCTAGACTAAAAGTGGTTGCTTGTATGATTCAATGAACGTGTTTTTAGGATTTTGTTTGTGGATGCAGGACTCTTTAGAAGTGGCAATGTTGAGAACCTTTGTTTCTTCTTTGGAGCGCCTTATTCTGGAGCTTTAAGTGCTTGGTTCCGGTACCTGTGGAAGCCTTGCTAGCTCTGCAGTTGTTCATGCTGTCTATGATCAACAGGTATTCGTTACAAGATTAAACTTGAGTGAATGACGTTGTGTGTTTTCATACGGAGTTCAGTTTGCTTATAGTATCAAGATTTTTGTCCCTTATCCTGCAGATTGGTGAGTCGGTTGGACCGGAATGTAAAGCTGTCCTACAAGAGACTAACAAACTAGTGGAACTAGGGCTTAAAGTAAACAACAAGGCTGTGAAAGCTCTCTTCAATGCCACCGAGGTCTAGCTTTGCTCTTTCTCTTTCTGATCTTTGAATCCAAACAATTATGGTTTTTGCTTCAATGTCATGTAGGTGTGTGGCATGTTTTAGTGTTCTTGGTTTTCAGTTATCTTTACATTAGTGATAGTGTTTGTGAAAACTCTCTTTCGGATTTTCAATGATTTTATTTCTTGGTTGTATGAAATACTATCGTCTTTTGTAGAAGTAGCTATTGTTTGAGCCTTGTAACATTCTTTGGTTGTAATATTGCTACTGAGCAGACTTACAACGTTCTAGATTTTGGTTTGCTTATTCTGAGTTTCCCATTTACGATACTCTCTTCACCATGGAGTCTTGATGCAATGTGTTTGTTTGTGCAGAATGGGATCCTTGGGGTGTTCAAATTGTGTGCTTGTTGCTTTTTGGGCTAGAGTTGTTCCCGAATTGGTGGTCAGCTTCTGAATAAATTGCTTAATAACTTTCAAAACTATAACTATGTTGTACGCTTCTCACAAAAGTGTTTTATCATTCATATTAAAAGTCTATGAGAATACATATCGAGAACATTCGCCATTCTTGAAGATATGTACCTGATTCCCATCTCTTACAGTTATTTTTTATGTAATATAAAAATTTTAATCATTGTTTTGTCATTTTAGATTATTAAAGTTTGATAATTACTAAATACAAATTAAAAAAACTATTATTAAAAAAATTGAGCAATCTTCTTTGGTTCTCTAGTAAATGAATGATTTTGCAAAAATACTCTTAGGATTGCTTTACTTAAATTATTATTATTTATATGATTAATTAATCTAAGAGTAACTAAGGAGAGGTACTCCACTAATGATGCTCTAAGAAAATCTTGCTTTTCATGATTATGTTCTTTTGAACTCACATGTTCCTTTGTTCAAGAACTCATGAGTATTTGTATTACTTAAATACTAATTGAAAAAGAGCACCTAAGATTATGTAGTAGAAATGTTGATCCTATATTCATCTAATATATAAACATCAGATCATATAATGTGACAATGTGTACTACTACATAGGATTTATCATTTATCTTCGTACTATAATATTCATTCATTCTAGATTTTGTGTCGCACGTGCTATATAATACTCATTAATTTTTTTTTAACTTTTTTTGAAAATTCATTATACTAAAAACTTTGTAGTGACAAGAAAGGCTGAGTGGTTTGGCCATCAAATCTTATAGATAGAATTGGTCGAAGAACACAATATTATGTGATTTTTGTGAATACTTATATAGGCAACTACAAGTAAATAATATTTTGTCTTTAGAATTTGATAAATTGATGAAGGTAAGAACACCATATTAAAAGAATAATTGTATTAACTTTCATGATTATAATAATACAATATGTATTCTTTCTTATATAGAGATATAGTTTAGAATTTTTTAATTTGATATCTTATTATATAAACCTTGATAACAAAATTACTCATTAACAAGATCGTAATATGTGTCAATTATATCATTCAAATGTTGATGCATGTCAATTCATTATTAAAATTTTAAAAAAATAAAAAATGTAAAAATTCAAAACCTAACTTAAAAAGGTTTTATATAAAAGTAAATAGATAAAATGAAACCTAAGTTTATTTAAAATCTAATTATAAGATAAATTATATACATATATATATATATATACCATAAAATTCAAAATTATAATATTTTTTACTTATTTTAATTTTAAGTTGCTATATTACAAGAAAATATTACTTTTTATATAAGATAGAAAAATGATTGTGAAAATTATACAATTAGTTACTGTTTCTAAAAAAATGTAAATACTCACCTTTATTATATAAAGAAAAAGATTGTTGAAGTAAAAAAAAAAATAGATCGTCTCATATTTTTTTCACCAATCAAATAATTTATTCAAAAGACTGCTATTGTAATATATATGATAGGAGTATCTAAGATTAATGTATGCGTTTTTGTAACTATAAAAATGTTAAAGTGAAGAGACATATAATAGGTTATTTAATGTATTCATAAAGACAATTTTTTGGTAGTAGTTAAGACTAAAAAGTATATTTTAACAGTAAAATATATTTGTGTGTACAAATAAACTTTTAGTGGTAATGTAGACAGTAGATTTGTAAATAGATATAGATATACATTAGTGTATTATAGAAAAAAAAACACAACTATTTTCTATAACTAAATTTTTTTTATAATTTCAACTTGTCATTTCGACTGTTGTGATCTGGTGTACTATTTTTCTCCATCTCCCAATAGTTTCGTTAAAATACTTTCTGTCTAATGCCTCTTTTAAGCTTAGGCACGATACTAAATATTTATCTGTGTTGCTTAGTACTATTTTTAGGTTCTCGAATTTTGATGATAATATGAAATTGGCGTAAAACGAGTATGGAACCAAAGTCCATATATGCCCATATCTCAAGTGTCACGTTGTAGAAACAAAACTCGAGTCTCGACAGCATATGTAAACTACCCATAGACTAAAAATAAGAGTACGCGCGTTGACCAAGCATTGTTCATACTTCATTACGAAGGTGCGGAGAAACCC
Organism: Camelina hispida; assembly: GCA_023657505.1. Classification (NCBI taxonomy): domain Eukaryota; kingdom Viridiplantae; phylum Streptophyta; class Magnoliopsida; order Brassicales; family Brassicaceae; genus Camelina; species Camelina hispida. The sequence goes on along the minus strand of CP094631.1, from coordinate 23,545,440 downwards.
TTCTAGATACACCAAAATATGATGATTTAATGAAAATTATTTACTAAATCCAGACCAGTAGAAGATGCTCTGCTCTGTCATAACTTATTGATTTCTAGTAAAATTCCTCGTGTGTCGAGTTCCTACAATAATAAAAAAAAGTAAGAAATGGTTGCGTCATGTGGCTGCATAATGTTACACCACCGCCACTAACTACCACAGCGTAGCGCAATCCGTATGGACCATCACGGTGGTCAAAAAGGTCTCCGGTCGTAATCTAACCGCCCATGATATAGTATTATATATTGCTTGGCGTACGGACTTTACATGTGAACTCGACAAGCCTTACAAAATGTTGCTTTCGTTCATATACATCATTGCTACTACATGTGACAAAATATTGCTTTCCATTCTATTCTTCTGAACAAAATATTTCAGTTTGTAAGCTATTTTTTACGAAACTAAGAACACAAACAAAATATGTTACTATTTAACAAAAGAAAAAAGAACTCATATGGAAAAAAAACAAGAAAAAAGAAAAAAGAACTCATATACTACCTCTAATATTGAGTATTTATTTATCTCTTTTAGCAAATTATTATTAGTTTTTTCTTAACATTGTCGTTTTATTACAAACTTGTTAAGATTATCGTCATTAATTAGTTTTTGGGTGGCACGTGCGTGAAACCCTTTTACTAGCGGTGGGAGACACCGTACTTTGCTATTGTTAACACTGTCTATCTCTCTCCGTCTCAAAATGACGACGATAATAATTTGTTTTTTGTTTTGTCATGTCACCAAAATACATAAAATCAATCCACGTTCAGGGTAAAAGAGAAGCACACAATTTTGAGGAATCACAAAAACTGCACCTGATACTACAGGTTGGGCATCTCCATGCTGGGATCATCACTCTCTCTTAGGGATCATCACTGGATGCTTGGGATTAACATTCTGAGCTGCAGGTTGGAGACCAACAACATTCTGAGGACCTCCTTGGTAAATAGGATCAGGCGCCAGGTCACGTTTTGAGGGATCATATACCAAATGACTAATAACCACCTCTTCAAAAGTGGCTTTGGAGTAACGTCTATATTCATGCTGATACCAACCAGTTCTGAGTCCGTCTTTCACCAAATCAAATTTCTGCACATAGCCTATGATGAATTGACCATCTTGACTGTGAATACCTGTCGCCTTTCCTGCAACTTTCCACTTCCCAAATGAACCAACATCTCTGCTAGACTCGTACGACCATCTTCGAACAAACAACCAAAAGTGGTTCACATGGAAATATGGATAGGCAGTTGGCTCCCATGGACGCTGACCCGAAATGAACTGCCCTAACTCACCAAACTCTATTAAACCCGTACCACGTAATGGTGGTGTTTGCGAGAGTGTTGGTAGCAAAAACTTCTCAATTACCTCTCTGGCATTAGGAGCGAATCGGGTACATAGAGGGACAGAGATATTACCTAAATGAAATGAAACATGTGGAAGGAAACAAAATAATGAAATTTATATCTCTGTCATCAGGACTGAATAGAGTACATAGAGGAACAAAGTAATCACCTAACTAATGAAATTTCCGTCCCTAACGAATGAATTATACGTACAAAACCCACTAATTGGGCAGAGTCATTTATATAATTGATTGATGATAAATCACTATACCGTAGTAACTAATAAAATTTTCTAAATATGTTACCTCCTTGCGGTAACGGATTTTGCTGTGCAGCCATTGTCGTCTCTGAGCAACAGATCAAAGAAGAAGAGAGCAAACGGAGATGACGGTAACAAATTAAAACCCTAAAAATAACTCAGGGGTCGAGCTTTTATATACAAGGGTTTAATTATGCTAAATTTACAGAAACCGGCAAATTTTATTTTACAATGTTACAGAAATAGGTATTTTTTTATTTTTACAATTTTATGAAGAAAACTCTAAACTTTTCGATTTGATGATATTCGTAAATTTGTATTTTCCGTAGAAATTATATAATTTTTCAATGAACCAATCAACCGGTTTTTATTCAGGTTACCGCATAATTTTGTGGTTTGAAAACCAATCAACCGGTTAAGAGATTGGATAACTAAACCGTCCGCAGAATTACTAAACCGTCTCTTTTCTTTCTTTTTTTTTTTTTTTTTTCTTTTCATTTCCCCGGGAAACTTTCCCGGTTCTCGTCAGAACGATAAAGTTTCACATTTTAAGCTGAATCCTAAAAGCCCTAATTCGCCGTGAATCGTCGTCCTTCACTGATCAACACTTCATCTCCTCGGGCCTCTCTCCGTCATAGGTGAGTTGATTATGAAACGTATTTCTATCTGGTGTGTCAGTGTGAGAAATTTCATCAGGATCACTTTATTCAATTCTTCGATTGAACCTTTTGTATAATAGATTCGATGGCAAGTCTCGGTGATTAGATTATGTTCTGAAATTTTGAAAGTATACAGATTTGCAGATATGGATTCGTTTTCAACATCGGATATTTCACCGGGAACGTCGTCGTTGAAGCGGAACTCTGGTGATGTTGGATGGGAATACGGAACTTTGTATGACCCGAAGAATCCAGATAGAGTGAAATGCAAACTGTGTGGGAAAGAAATGGGAGGAGGTGTGTATAGGATTAAGGAGCATATCGCTCGCTCACCGTAAAGGGAATGTATCCTCGTGTCCACGGTCTACGAAAGAAGACCAGTCTAAATGTATGAAAGCGATCTTGGAAGCCAAGAACAAGAAGAGGAGAATGAATAGAGAACCGGATTTGTTTAGTTTCGCGGTTGATATTAATAATGACAAGGATAGAGATGATGATGAATTGGATGAGAATCCTAATATAGTTCAAGGTCCGATGGATAAGTTCGTTACTCCTGAGGATCCTTTAGGTGGCGAGACAGGACAAGAGAAAGGTAATGATTTGGTTGTGCATCAGTATTGTGCTAGATGGATATATCAGTCTGGTATTGCTTTTAATGTCGTTGAGAGCGATTCGTTTAGGTTGTTTTGTGAAGCTTTAGGACGGTTTGGACCTGGTTGGGTTCCTCCAAGCCAGTGTGAACTGAGGGATACATTGTTGAAAGAGCAAGAAGAAGTTATTACTGAGAAACTTAAGAGTCAACGGGAATATAATGGTTGTTCTGTACTGATAGATGCATGGAGTAGTGGCACAAATAAGAACGTTGTGAATTTTTGTGTCAATTCAAGAGGAGGGACGTGTTTTGTTTCTTCAAAAGAGGTCTCAAAGGAATCTCAGACTGGTGCGTTTATCTTTGAGTATGTTGATAAATGCATACAAGATTTTGGTGCTGAGAAAGTTGTTCAGGTGATAACTGACTGTGCGGAGAGCAACTTGGCAGCAGCAAGGATGTTGAAAGAGAAGAGACCAGGTGTATTTTGGTCAGCATGCGCTGCTGATACTGTTAAATTGATGCTTGAAGACATTGCTAAGCTGCCAAAGATTTCAAAGTACATTGATAAAGCTAAAGCTGTGACCACGTTCATATATGGTGGTGAAAAAACGTTAGCTATGATGAGATCTCGTATAAAGGAAAAGGATATTGTAAGGCGTGGAGTCACAAAATTTGCTACAACCTTCTTGACTTTGCAAAGCTTGTTGGAGAATAAAGAACATGTTAAATTTATGTTTGTTAGTGATGAATGGGACAGATGCAACGAATCCAAATATGTAAAGGGTAGAAGTTCTTACTACACCTGTTTAAGTCCTGCATTTTGGAATGGGGTCGAACGAGTTGTGAAGGTTTTGGAGCCTTTGGTTAAAGTTCTTTGAATGGTCGATGGAGAGAAAAAACCTTCAATGGGGTTTGTTTATGGAGAATTAGTAGAAGCCAAAAGATCTATCAAAGCTGCTACTGGTAATTTGGAAAGGTATTACCAACCTATCACTGAGATCATTGATGAGAAAATCAAAGGTAGGTTGGATACTCCATTACATTTGACTGCCTACTTGTTGAACCCGGTTTACTTCTATAACGAACCAACCGTTCAGCTGGATGCGACACTCATGACTGGCTTTCTCAAATGTGTTGGGACTTTTTACCACGGTGAGTTCGAGAAACAAGGTAACGCTGTCAATGAGTTTAAAAAGTATGAGGACAAACTTGGATTTTTTGGAAAGCCTCTTGCTATAAGAGGATGTGAACAGAATAACGATGAGTTTCAACCAGGTTTTTCTCTCGCCTTTTTGCTTTACCTGCGATGACTTCAAGTTTTGTGAAACTATCTCTTATGTTGCAATTGGATTATGTTAGGGTATTGGTGGTCAACATACGGAACAAGTGTGCCTAATTTGTTTAAACTAGCAATGAGGATTCTCACTTTGACGTCTAGTTCATCTGGTTGTCAACGAAACTGGAGTACTTTCGAAGAGGTTTGTGTATTTTTTTTCTTTTTTTTTTGGTATTAACTCTGATTTTGTTTCTAAATATTTGGTCAATGTTAACTCTTAGATTTATGTTGTAGATTCACAAAAGTGAGAGGAATAGACTAGACGTTGATCAAATGAACAGTCTAGTATATGTGCAATTCAATTCAAAGTTAATCAACAAGCGAAAGAGGATCAAAGAGGACAATGCTGATGTGCTCGTTGATGGTGATGACGAAGATGTAGAGGAGTGGTTTGTGGAGCTGGATGGAGAAGGAGAAGAAAATGAACTTATTGAAGATGGTGATGATCATCCCTTCCACATTGAGTTTGAATCAGAGGATGAGCAAGTGTGATTGTTGTGGGTGTTTGGAGGAGTAAACTATATTTAGTCTATTATGCTAGTATTTAACTTGACTTTATCTTTAGTGACTTTGGATTTGATTGCTACTAGCTAAAATATCAATCTATTTGACAAAGTAGTATCTGTAGGAAATTTAATTTGGACAGTGACATTTACTAAATATCCTAAAAAGAACGACTAATTGTCCTTGACTCCTTGTCCTTCTCAATGCAATCAAGTGGTTGGGCCATGCAAAGTTTATCGAAAGACCTTAACATCAAGTTGACGCAAAACCTGATTTCGTGAAATAGCCGCTTGCAAGAAAAAAAAAAAATCAAAGTTAGATACGGTAAGAGAAGGAAGATACAATGCTGACAAAAAAAAAAAAAAAAAAAAAAGAGAAGGAAGATACAATGATGTAATTTCTGTTTCTTCTTCAGATTCAATATTTCCTCTTACTATGTGTCTTGAAATGTGGTGATGATAAGTTTGTAAGTAAATTGTAACAAAGATATTTGCTACCGAAAGAAAAAAAATTACAATGGAGAAAGTCGATTCTGACTAAAATCTGAGTTAAATATATCAGATTAAACATAATTAGGTATTAAACTAAAAAGAAAAATTAAAAAGTTAATGGTCCAGTTGAGTTTGGTCCATGAGATCATAGTGAGTCTAAACGGATCCGACTCGTTATCCATCCACTGCCGGAAGCGGGAAATATTCGCTGCTCTGTGAAAATAGCCTCACGCAATGCCCTCCGCTCTAAGAATCACGTGACCCGAGCCTCCGCTCAAACCACATAACTCAGCTCCTGGCTTGGATCGGGCAAGTCAGTGTAAACCCAGTCAGAACTCGACCACTTGAACCGAACCAACATCCCAATTACTCATTTGCTCTCACTTGAGTCACAAGCTCACGCTACTAAGCTCAGCAATCATATACTTCTTTCCCTCCACATATAAATTGCCTCTTTGTGCATCACGTTATCCGAGATGAGACTTTTAAAGTTTTTTTTTTTTTTTTTTTTTTTTTTTAATTGTGTCAGTTTACTTGTTAATTACTTAAACCAAAGATATTTTATACACACAAGACAATCCTATGAAATAAAAAGAATGTTATTTTTGCCAATGATAAAAATGAGCATAATATTTATTTATCACTCCTCTTTGCTAACAGATTGATGTTATGGGATCTGTAACATACTGCGATCCTTTCACAAGAAATCGTTAAAAACCTGAAATGATTTTTCCACTTTATGCTTTTAGGCTAAATAATATGTTATCTAAGGAAAAAAAAGTTATCTAATGATTTATATTTTCTCATTCTTCTTGGTATTGAAACTTAATCTTCATATTTAAACTAATCTTTTGGTTGTATATCCATTCGGTTTGGGTATAATTCGTAATTGGCTTTATTGTGCTGTATCAAAAATTTCCATGAAAATGTGATCGCTTGAATATGACACAACACGTAATTGAGTTTGGCTTGGTAGGTCGGCTGGTATCTAATGGGGACATTATTAGCACCAACGAAGATAAGAAGATAATAACAGCGTGGTCCTAAACATAGTGCAAGTGTTGCCTTGTAATATATATAGTTGGGAACTCCTTGGAAATTGCCAACTTATATCCCACTAAATTTTCTGAAAAGTTTTCAACAAATTTATTGTCAGTGATTTCTAACTAATTTTTGACGATTTTTTTTTTTTTTTTTTTTTTTTTTTTTTTTTTTTTTTGTTTCATGAGATGCTTGTATCGGATGAATTTTTTTTTTGTGGAAAATTCGTCGCAATACTGTATTCTTTTTGACATTATCAATGTTGAAACTTACAATGTTTTTATTGGTAGTGAAAAAAAAAAAACACTTGTGACACAAAAATTTATCAACTAAAATAGATAATTTTTTCCCCAATGTCAAAATAGATATGAATATGTACAGTAAACAGTTGTTTTGTAATCATATTTTAGAAATAGGAATATAGAAAAAATATATTTAATTTGTAATTTAGTTCATGACTTATACTTTCACAAAGACTTTTTACGCCCTCGTTTACGTATTCTTTTCTATTGTGATTGATGATCGGTCACAAATGAGTTTTGTTTCTTTCCGTGGCAAGTTGAGGTCACTGACAAGGATTCGGAGCCCATCATAATACCATTTCCTTTTTTGTAAACTTCAGTTTTCCATGTAAATATCTATGCTATTTTCAGACAATTTAATGTAGTTATCTCTATCACTTAAGAAAAAAAAATGGACATCATCTCAGGACAATCTATGTTTCTCCTCTTCTGTTTCCTTTTATCATGTTTTCTTTTCTTCACCACCGCAAGATCCCGCCGGAGCCTTAGTCAAGTATCCATATCACCTCCGGGACCTCCACGGTTACCCATAATCGGAAACATCCATCATGTCGGAAAGAACCCACACCACTCGTTCACGAATCTCTCGAAAACATATGGACCAGTCATGAGTCTTAAGCTTGGATGTTTAAACTCAGTGGTCATAGCATCAAGAGACGCAGCGAGAGAAGTACTAAGAACACACGACCTAATCTTGTCTTCACGGTACATAAGTGAAGCGACACGATCCAACAATCATCATGAATTTTCCGTTGGCTGGCTTCATCCATCGTCGCCTCGTTTCAGGTAACTGTTTTTTATATAAAGAACATCTTTTTGACTGGTCTAAGCTAACCACACTTGAGTTGTTTCTAAATGGTTACGTATCATTATCGTTTCTACTTATGTATATATGTAATGTTTTTCAGAATGTTGAGGAGATTATCGGTTGCTCAACTGTTCTCACCGCAGCGTATCGAGGCTACCAAAGCTTTAAGGATGAAGAAGGTGCAAGAAATTGTCAACTTCATGAGTAAAAGCAGCGAGAGAGAAGAAGCGCTTGATATTTCTCGTGCATCTTTCATCACATCTCTTAATATCATATCGAATATTTTGTTTTCAGTCGATCTCGGTAGCTACGATTCGAAAGATCCCAGTGCGTTTCAGGAGATGGTGACTGGTTACCAGGATTCCCTCGGGAACCCAGACCTTGCTAACTTCTTCCTATTTATGAGGTTTCTTGACTTGCAAGGCAATAGTAAGAAGATGAAGGGGTGCTCAGAGACCTTGTTTCAGGTATTTAGAGGGTTTTATGATGCTCGGATTATCGAAAACTCATCGCGTACAGATGAGAAAGATGTTTCGAGCAGAGACTTCTTGGATGCGCTTATCGATCTCCAACAAGCAGATGAACCTGAAATCAACATTGACGAGATCGAACATCTACTTCTTGTAAGTCTTAGCTTATTAGCATAACATGATCTGTATATATATATATGCTCACTGATAAATATGACATCTCTTTGTATGTGTTGATCAGGATCTGTTTGTAGCGGGCACGGATACAAACTCTAGTACCGTGGAATGGGCAATGGCAGAGTTACTTCGAAACCCGAAAACGATGACAAAAGTTCAAGACGAGATCAATCATGTGATAGGGCAAAACGAAGACTTTCAAGAGTCTGATATCTCAAAATTGCCGTATTTACAAGCGGTCATTAAAGAAACATTCCGATTACACCCGGCTGCTCCATTTCTCCTCCCAAGAAAAGCCGAAACCGACGTAGAGATTCTTGGATTCCATGTGCTTAAAGATTCTCAGGTTCTTGTGAACGTCTGGGCCATTGGAAGAGACTCAAATTTGTGGGAAAATCCTACTCAATTTGAGCCAGAGAGGTTTTTAGGGAAAGAGATTGATGTAAAAGGTACTGATTATGAGCTTACACCGTTTGGGGCAGGGCGTAGGATTTGTCCGGGACTGCCTTTGGCTTTGATAACTGTGCAGCTCATGCTTGCTTCTCTTCTCCATGCCTTTGAGTGGAAGCTTCCAAACGGTGTCGGTTCTGAGGATTTGGACATGGAAGAGACCTTTGGTCTTACACTGCACAAGACCAACCCGTTACTTGCCGTGCCTGTGAAGAAAGGTCCCATAAATTAATACTTGGTGTTATGTTAATTTTGAATATAATAATTTCACAAAGATACGAATAACACCCTATCATTAGAATAAAACTTATATCAAAAGCTCTGTTTATTATTATTTTTTTTGTTTTTTTTTTGTATTTTGCTGGCGTTTAGACTCTAATTTACAGTAAACCAAAGAAAAATAGGGTTGGCTTCTAAACCACGCCCCTGGTTGGGGAGCGAGAAAGATAAATAATTTTTTTTTTTTTTTTTTTGACAAATACTTGTTTTTCTTTTTGTCAAAGTAACAAAGGATTCAAAGTGTAACATCCCCAATTCTGTAACTGGGAGTTGGGCCAATTTTGCTAATAAGTTGCAGCCCATTAAGAAAAAAGTTTTTGGGATTGTGTGTTATTAACACTTGGCCGTCTTCGTTCAACAAGGAGGGAGAGAGAGTTTGTGTTGAAAACCCTAACATAGCCGCAAGAAAGAGAGAAGGGAAGCTTGTGAGAGAGTTGGAAAGAGAAGAGAGGACATGAAAGAGAAGACGACAATATGGAGCCAAGAGATGGAAGTGGAAGAAGAGATAGAAAAGGGAGAGAAAGGGAGAAGAGGAGAGAACGGTAGTCGTGAAGAAGAGGAGAGAACGAGACGTTGCGACGGTGGTGGAGAACACATGTGGAGTCTGTTTATTCATGTCATGGCCGTGAAAAGCCTCGGGTGGTGGTGGAGGAGAAAAGTCGGAGTAGATAAGGGTGGAGAAAAGAAAATAAGGAAGAGGAAGAAGGGAGGGATAACAGTTTGGAGTAGGCATCTTTGGAGGTTCGTCGGCACCGGAGGTGACATCGGTTTAGAAATATAAAAACATCAGCGTGATCAACATCAAGCCATGAGCTCGTAGCAACTGACGGAAGTCCGATCGGAGTTATATTCAAGAAGTTATGTTCGTTGCTTCCTGTGCAAGAAATATCTGAAACAGTCCGAACCTGCAACCCTAGAAATCAGATTCGGGGTCATCTCCTTGGAGCAGCGTTTGGTGGTCCAAAACTTACCTGATCGAGCTGAGATTTGGTGGGGAACTTCACGGTACTACAAACTAAATATTCAACAGTGGGATCGTGATTTTAACGGTTAGTTGTGGTGTTACCCGTGTGTTTATGAGGCTCGTTTGTATAGAATAAATGGTAACATTGTAATGTTTGGTTGGCAAACTGAGGTTGGATGGAGCTGCAGTTTGTATGGGTCTGACATGGGAAAGGAGAATTGAGTTTCAACATTTAAGTGGCAAAGGTGAGGGTGGTAATCGCGGAAACACCATGATTATTTTTTAAGCATGTTCTTCATGAATTGCTTGTATAGGCTTGGAAACTATGTGATTGAATATGTCTTTTGTTTGATATTGTTTGCTATGATGATATGATGATTAGATGTATGATTATAATTTATGATGATATGGTATGATGATATGATGCATGATAGAATGAATTGATGTATAACATGATAACTGTTGAATGATGATATGAAATGAGATTATGTGATGGGGGCGTGAACATGAGATTTGTTTCGCGTCTCGTGAGGGTGCGAACATGAGATTTGTATCGTGACTCGTGATGAGAAAACCTGAGATTGGTTTCGTACCTGGCGATTGGACGAACATGAGATTTGTTTCGTACCTGGCGATTGGACGAACATGAGATTTGTTTCGTGCCATGTTAAGCTGAGGAGATTTCGGTTTAGCGATGTTGATGAATGTGTGTATCAATGAATGTGTTGGTGTTTAGATATGGTTTAAGTAATATTATGAATATGCTGGATTGAGTATTATGTGAGACCGTTATGCTTGTTAGAAGTATGTCAAGAATGTGGAGTCTAATTCTATGCTATGCACTGAATGTTGAATGTGATTAGAATGTCGTCATTGTGTTCACCCTTTTATCTTTTCCCTCAGGTTAAAAGCTTTATGAGACGTAGAACAAGTTTTATGATTGAAGAGTTTTATTTTTAAGAAAGAAGCATTTTGGCGGGACCATTTGAATAACACGTTGTCTTGGCCGATAAGGCGGGACGGGTGTTACACTAAGATCCTAAATTTTAATACAAGATAAAAAAGGTATTCCCCAGTACGAAAACAAAGATAACTAAAATAAACAAAAATAAAGATAACAAAATATAATTATTTTTTGTTTATAATTAGTTTTTTGATGTGCTTTGTTATGGAGAATGTTATGTATTAATCATCTCAAAACAAGTAAATATATAACACTCTCCATACCGATAATCAAGCACATCAAAAACTAATTAAAAACAAAAAAAAATAACTTATCTTATTATATAAAATTGGGTTTTCAAAGTTAGTCACTAACAAAATTTTGACATGTGTCAACTTATCAATCTCAGATTTTGACATGTATAAAAGTTAATATTTAATAAGAGAAATTTGATTACAACAAAAATAAAATATTTTGTTTTAAAAAATATTAATAATGTGAAAAGATAATTATCAAAAATTACAGAATTTATAAAAAAATACAAAATTTTTCAAATAGTTATAAGGAGATTATATATATATATATTTCATAAAATTCAAAATTATAATATTATTTACTTATTTTTATTTAAACATAGATCATCTTATATTTAAATAATTTATTTAAAAACAATGCTTTCAACTTTGTTTAATTGGGCAATTTTCTTTAATGGGAAAGTAAATTTTTCTTATTTTTTTAAACCACAATTTTTTCCTACTTTCTCCTTTTTTCAGTTGGGAATAGGTAAGACTAATATGTTGACACAAAAAAAAGATTAATATATATGTTTTCTTTTTCTAATACTGTATTTTAAAGTTTATTGTAGCATTATTAGATTGTTTTATTTAATTTATATTTTCATCTTTGAATTATTTGGGATTCATATATTACCATGCTTATAATTTTCTATTGCTTCTTTAATTATGTCAAATTAATTTTCTTCTAATTTCTCAACCTTGCTTGGTTGGTCATAAACCTTTTTTTTTTGCAAACATAATTGTTATTCATTCAACCCCAAAGAAAGATAACGATTAGAAGCTCCTCAACCTAATAGATGGATAAAATAGGCTAATCAAACACAAGTTTACTATAAACATACATAGATAGACTGGAAAACATAAATCGTTGTTGATAGATCCATAAGAGCTCAAAGACTATGACACCCTAGTTTGCAGAAAGGTTTAAAAGAATTGATTTGGCCACATATGTCACTAAAATGCACTTATTTTTTTGGTCAAGGGTCCTGAGAGGACTTCATGATGGGTGACCTTCATGGAAGTGATTGTCGGAACTGTGAAAGTGAGGACAAAACACAAAAAGATCATTTGTTAATTTGTAGGATCGGTAAACAAGTTTTTTAAGCCTCCCAAACGTAACAAACCGGCCATTGAATATGGGTGAATCCACAGGCCGTGAATAGATGTAGGGCCCACTTAGGAAGGTGGTCCCATGAACTGAGAGTGGACATGAGCTCATTAAGCAAGGTGGTGGTTGAGGCGTTACAAAGATAGAGGCTACATCATGGTGTGTCAAAGATCTTTCCACCAATACATTGGGAAATTTTACATTAGTTACTATCAAAAGATTTTATGGCGTTAGAAAAAGGTTTTTTACTTTCATTGGTTGTCAGAGGCTCAGAGCAAGCCATTTTGAGATAGCAAAAAGACGTGAACATGTTCTCTCCACACAGGAGGAGGACAGAGCCGAGGTTCTCTCTATGGTGGAGAAGGTTGGAGACAAGGTTATCTCCCCAAGGGAGGAAGGTGGAGGAGGTTGGACGCAAGGTTATTTCCTTAAGGGAGGAAGGCGGAGCCAAGGTTCTCTCCATGGTGGATGAGGTTGGACGCAAGGTTCTCTCCGTAAGGGATGAGGGCGGAGCTGAGGTTTTCTTCATGGTGGTCATACATTATTGTGATGATACATCATTGATTAGTATATTATGTAATACTCCCTCCGTTTCATAATATAGGATGTTTAAAGAAGTTTTTTTGTTTCATAATATAGGATGTTTTCAAGTTTCTATGTAACTTTCAGATTAGTTTAATATTTTCTATTATGCAGTCTTGTTTGTGATTGGTTAAACTTTTTTAAAGTGGTTATTTCTTAATCTGCGTGTTTTACTCAAAACATCTTATATTTTGAAACGGAGGGAGTATATTTTTTATTCAATATGTTTTAGAGCCAACAATCTAGTAATTAAAAAAACTATGCAGAAATGAAAGTAAAATAGTTGGCTTAATGTTTTCATATAGACATTTTTTAGGTGGTGATAAAGAATATATTTGTAACATAGAGTATTAGGTGTTAAACAAAATACAATTCTAATAGTAACATACATAAAAGATTTGTAAATCGATATAAATCAGTGTATTATAACAAAAATAAAATTTATAAATAACGTACAATAATTTTTAATATATTTTGTTAAATTTAATTTAATTTATAAAACTTTAAACCCGCACATTGGGCGGGTCCTCATCTAGTACTTGATAATTCATTGTCTGATACAAATTATGCATCTCTCACTAACCTCAAATTTTAATCAACATAATTGTGTGGTTTAAAAAGAGCAATCATCATCTTCAATTGGGTTTCCACTACAGTTTTTGGGTTGTATAGTTACCAAGAATATTGTAGCTATGTACTTATACTTGTAACAAAATTTGGTTTGCTACAAATTTGTTTTGAATTTTTTTTTGCGCCCATAGGGTAGTAGCAAAATACTGGTTGTGAGAAATCTTAGCAAATCAGTTACAAAATTGCTTCGATTGTTATTGTGTCCATTTGCTTCAAATTTGTCTCAGAAATATTGTAACGGATTGTTACAACTTTCCACAAACTAAATTGTTGTTAATAGTTACGAATACTACAAGTTTGTTGAGACAAATTTGCTACAATTTGTCATTAATAAAACTGTGTTAATTTGCGTCACTTTTGTTTCAATAGTTTTGTAACAATTTGTTATTAATACCCACAAACTATCTTGTTGCTAATAGTTACGCAGAGCTACGTTTATCTTGTAATGTACGGACTATAAGCTAGGGGTGGATGGTATTGTAACGAATAGCCACAAAAAATAGTCACTAGGTCTGTAACTAAATTAGCCACAACTTGATACAATGTTTTTTGTTCTTATCAACAACAAATTAATTTGTAACAAACTTTTATTTACTCACAAATTCTCGTCGCAAATACCCACGATGTACAAACAGAGTATATTACGTTTGTTACGTGTTTTTGGTAACATAGTATATTCACAAACATAGTATATTACGTTTGTTACGTGTTTTCGGTAACAGAGTATATTCACAAACAGAGAAAATCGTTTGTTAAAACCGATTATATAGAACATAAAAACCAAAATTAACAGAAAAACCAACAAACAAGCATTCGTAAAAAAGTTTCAAAAGTAGAACACAAACATGTGGATCATACATTCCTACCTCCAAAAAACAAGCATCCATAAACAGAGTTTCAAAAGTAGAACAGAGGGAGAGATGATGTTCATATATTTTACCTTGTTTTCTGATATGATCGTGGCAAGCAAGGAGCCAGAGGCTGCAGAGCAACCGGAGGTGGTGGGAAGGATCACTCGTTCAGGAGCTAAGGAGATGGTCAAGGAAGCTCATTCACTCATAGTTGACGGGTCATTCAACCTACCAAGGATCCAAGTCTTCAACATATCCACCCTGAAGACTTCACCCGGTAATGAGGACTAGGTAGCTTAGGTGTGAAGTTTGTACTCTTTTTCCCATAGCTGAGTTTTGTCCCAATGGGTTTTCTCAGCATGGTTTTTAATGAGGCAAATGGATCACTACGTCGAGTTATCTAGAAATCATTACCAAAGGGGGAATAATGTACTTCTGTACTAGTTCAGCCGATCGTGCTTCTGTACTACTTCAGCCGACTTCTGTACTACTACAGGTCGCCTAGACGTTTTGCTGTTTTTCTTATTTCCTTAAAACATCTTGTTGTTTTGGTTTTGCACTTCTTGTTGTTTGGAGTGTCGAGCCCTAGGGTGTTTAAAACCCAAAGCTACGCCTCCTTTGTTCTTCAGCGAAGAATGATGTTGTAACTTGAATTGTTGATCTTTCTTCCTCACTTTGATTTCTTGAATGCGTTCTTGATTTCTGGGTTTTCTATACACTTTGTGATTCAGAAACCCTTCACTTATCTCAATCCATACAACCACCTAAACATCTATTTCCATCAAACCATTGTTTTCTTCCTGCGATCTTCACACTTCATCACCCGAAATCATCTGTTCATCATCACCTCCATCGTATTTGTTCCCTGCGCGTCATCACCTTCCACTTCCGCACCATCTCCATTGAACATCATCATCATTCATCAGTCTGCAGCCTTCATCAGAGTTCAGTCCTAGGGGAAATCCTATCATGTGGTATCAGAGCCAACTCTGTGCCAAAGGCTGAGCGAATTCTGAACCCTAATCCCTTGTGTTGTTTATTTAAATTTCGTTTGTTTAGTTTTAGGGTTTGAAATTTTGTTGAATTCGTTTGTGTTGCTTGATTTATTTCGTTTGTTTAGTTTTTAGGGTTTGTTTTCGTTGTCCATTGGTGTTAGATCGAGTTTTGTGAGTTTAGACTTTAGTTTGGTGTTGTTTCGAAATTAGACTGCAATTAGGGTTTTGATTATTTCGAGTTTGTTAGCTATAGGGTTTGATTATTTCGAGTTTGTTAGCTATAGGATTAGGTGTTACTCGTTTTTTTTTTCTTATAGTCTTGCTTGACATTAGGTCTGCAAGTCGTGTTTTCTTGTTTAAGATTCAGAGTCTTAGAGTTTATTTTTGTTACTCATTCAAAGAACAAGTTACTGCGAGCTTCCTCTTTGATTTGCAGGTACAATGGAGCTATCTCCAGAAGCTATGGAAGCTTTGAATCAAGTCATGTCTAAGCAAATAGCAGAAGCAAACAAGTTAATGTCTACTCAGTTTCAGCAACAGATGGAGCAGCTCAGTAACAAGTTTGAGAAACAGTTCAAAGACATAGCTCAAGCATCTAGTGCTTCAGAACAGAGTTCTTCAGACCCGCCTAGTCCTAATGAAGCCCTTCGTTTAGCTAAAGGAAAGGCTCATGTGGGAGCTTCTTCAAAGCCTACACGGATCAGAACAGCTAAATCACCTACTGGGGGAAGAGAGACTTGTTTCAATCAGAGGAGACACACTCAAAGTACAGAAAGAGAGCATCGCAGAACTGGTAGAGACCCTACACGCATACGTCGAGCTGAACAGGTGGCTGGACATCGAATATACATTGAGTCAGACAGAGATTATTCTGAAGAAGAAGAAGTTTCAGATCATAGTCAAGAAACAATGAGGAGAAACAGACACAGAGATCATGGTAGGGATTATGATCCTTTGAGGCAGCAGCTGAA
Source organism: Camelina hispida (assembly GCA_023657505.1). Classification (NCBI taxonomy): domain Eukaryota; kingdom Viridiplantae; phylum Streptophyta; class Magnoliopsida; order Brassicales; family Brassicaceae; genus Camelina; species Camelina hispida. The sequence continues at coordinate 23,529,350 of CP094631.1, read as the reverse complement.
GCACCTCAAGATTCAGTATCCTTCTTTTCATGGAACCAATGATCCAGAGACTTATCTAGATTGGGAAAGGAAGATGGAATCTAATTTTCAGGTTCAAGGTACTTATGAGCTGAACAAGGTGAAGATAGCCATATCCGAATTCAATGGCTATGCTTTGTTGTGGTGGGAGCAGTTGGGGCTTACTAGACATCGACAGAGAGAGCCTGCTATCACTACATGGGAACAGTTAGTCACGCAGATGAGAAAGAAGTTTGTTCCTACACACTACCAGCGAGAGATCCTTAACAAGCTTAGGCGACTCATTCAAGGTACCAAGTCTGTTAGAGACTACTATCAAGAGCTGGAAACACTTATGATCAGGGCTGATCTAAGGGAAAGTGAAGACATAGTTATGTCAAGGTTTCTTGGGGGTTTAAACAGAGAGATTCAAGACAAGGTAGAGTTGCAGGACTATGAGGATGTGCAAGAAATGGTACATAAGGCAGAGCTGATTGAATCGCAGATCAAGAGAAAGGGAGTAAGGTCTACATTCACGCCTAACATCTCCAAGCCAAGAGAGTTCAGTAAACCCGCCTTCACCAAAGACAGCAAACCCGCGACAGCTACAGTCAAGGAGGAGGTTAAGGTTGATTTCAAGCCCAAGAGTAGCACTTCTACAAGTCATATCAGGTGTTTCAAATGCCAAGGAATGGGGCATTATTCTAGAGACTGTCCTAACAAGAAGATGTTTCTTCTGCAAGAAGGAGGAGAGATTGTGCCTGTAGATAGTTCAGAGAGTGAACCAGAGTCAGAATTCGGTGAAGAAGGTGAACCAGCAGTAATGGGAGAGATGTTGGTAGCACGCAGAGCTTTAAGTGTTCAGGTTCACCCAGATGATAGAGGACAGCGTGAGAACCTCTTTCACACACGGTGCATGGTTCAAGACAAGGTCTGTACCTTGATCGTAGATGGTGGTAGCTGTACTAATGCAGCTAGTGAAGAGATGGTACAGAAGCTTAATCTCAAGACTACTTCACATCCAAGACCTTATCAGCTACAGTGGTTGAACAACAAGGGTGCTTTGACAGTCACGCAGCAGGTGATGGTGAAACTAGCGATTGGGAAGTATGAGGATGAGCTACTTTGTGATGTCATTCCAATGAAGTCAAGTCATATCCTTTTGGGAAGACCATGGCAGTTCGACAGAAGAGTGCTTCAAGATGGCTACACCAACAAGCAGTCATTTGAGTTCAAAGGACGCAAAGTCACTCTTCTACCACTTACACCCAGCGAAATCTACAAGGACCAACTTCACATGAACCGCAAGGATACAGAGAGAGTGTCTCACAACCTGTACATCAACCACAGCGAGTTCAACAAGCTATTTGAGCCAGAGATGACCACATTCAAGTTTGGGTATACAGAGACACTCACCAGCACTAAGCCAGCAGAAGAGCTTCCACGCGAGATCATAGAGGTTATAGAGGAGTACAAGGATGAGTTTCCAGAAGAGATAACTCCAGGTTTGCAGCCACTACGTGGGATACAGCCTCAGATCGAATTGGTACCAGATTCAGTTCTATCGAACAGACCAGCTTACAGAACCAGTTCAGTAGAAACGAAAGAGCTTCAGAAGCAAGAAGAGTTGAAGAGCAAGGGACACATTAAAGAGAACCTCAGTCCAAGTGCAGGTAAGGATAATGTAGTCACAGATGCATTATCCAGGAGGTACACTCTCATTTCTACTTTGTCTTCTAAGCTAGTAGGACTTTATGAGACTGACATTGATTTTGCTGAGAGCTATGGCAAATGCCATAAGTTTGCTTTTGAAAACTACTATAGGCAGGATGGGTATCTGTTCTTAAATGATAGATTGTGCATACCAAGAGGATCAATGAGAGAGATGCTGATCAGAGAAGCTCACGGAGGTGGACTAGCTGGACATTTCGGAGTGTCAAAGACTCTACTTGGACTGCAAGAACACTTCTATTGGCCTCAAATGCAGAAAGACGTTGAGAAGGTTTGTTCTAGGTGCCATATCTGCAAAATGGCGAAGGGTAAGGTACAGCCTCACGGCTTGTACACCCTCTACCGAATCCTTCTCAACCTTGGACTTATATTTCTATGCATGTTGTTCTTGGCTTACCTCGAACCAGAAATGGTAGAGATTCTGTTTTTGTTGTGGTTGACAGGTTTAGCAAGTTGGCTCACTTCATTGCAAGTCACAAGACGGATGATGCTGTTATTGTAGCAACCTTGTTTTTCAGGGAAATCCTGAGGATGATCAAAGACAACGCCTATCAGATTGACCTTCAAGGTAAGTATACCATATCATCAGCATTCAGTGTTTCTAACTTGCTCTCTTCTTATGCAGATTCCGATTTGAGGACAAATCCTTTTGAAGAGGGGGAGGATGATATGATCGTGGCAAGCAAGGAGCCAGAGGCTGCAGAGCAACCGGAGGTGGTGGGAAGGATCACTCGTTCAGGAGCTAAGGAGATGGTCAAGGAAGCTCATTCACTCATAGTTGACGGGTCATTCAACCTACCAAGGATCCAAGTCTTCAACATATCCACCCTGAAGACTTCACCCGGTAATGAGGACTAGGTAACTTAGGTGTGAAGTTTGTACTCTTTTTCCCATAGCTGAGTTTTGTCCCAATGGGTTTTCTCAGCATGGTTTTTAATGAGGCAAATGGATCACTACGTCGAGTTATCTAGAAATCATTACCAAAGGGGGAATAATGTACTTCTGTACTAGTTCAGCCGATCGTGCTTCTGTACTACTTCAGCCGACTTCTGTACTACTACAGGTCGCCTAGACGTTTTGCTGTTTTTCTTATTTCCTTAAAACATCTTGTTGTTTTGGTTTTGCACTTCTTGTAGTTTGGAGTGTCGAGCCCTAGGGTGTTTAAAAAACCAAAGCTACGCCTCCTTTGTTCTTCAGCGAAGAATGATGTTGTAACTTGAATTGTTGATCTTTCTTCCTCACTTTGATTTCTTGAATGCGTTCTTGATTTCTGGGTTTTCTATACACTTTGTGATTCAGAAACCCTTCACTTATCTCAATCCATACAACCACCTAAACATCTATTTCCATCAAACCATTGTTTTCTTCCTGCGATCTTCACACTTCATCACCCGAAATCATCTGTTCATCATCACCTCCATCGTATTTGTTCCCTGCGCGTCATCACCTTCCACTTCCGCACCATCTCCATTGAACATCATCATCATTCATCAGTCTGCAGCCTTCATCAGAGTTCAGTCCTAGGGGAAATCCTATCATTTTCCCTTAGTTTATTCACATCTTTTGCATCTTTTTCTATCCATTTAGGCCTTTATTGTGTAGCTTTAGCACTAATCATGCATTAGGGTTTAGTTGCATTGCATTTGCATCTTTTCATGCATAAACAGGTGATTTTGGAGCTCAAGGAGCATGGAAGCAATGGAGAAGAGATGTGAAGCAATCTTGAGGAGGAAACAAGGGAGTTCAGGCTGAAACAACAAGGTCCGGAGCCCAACTCGACCACACACTCGACCAGACACTCGACCGTTTGCTGAGGAGGACTCGACCGAGTGGAGATTGCACGTGAGAAGCCAGCTCGACCCCTAGCTCGACCGAGCACAGGTCGAGTTGACCGAGCCCCCTAGCTCGACCGAGCACAGGTCAAGTTGACCGAGCCGTTGACTGCTTTGACTTTTTCTATTTTTAGGGCTTCCACCTTCCCACCTATAAAAGACCTTGTACCTGCAGCCACCAAAGAGTCCAACTTTTTAGATATTTTCCAGAAACCTAGTTTTTACCTTTTTTAGCATTATTCCTTTTGCTTTTTATTAGATTTTGTACTTGTTTAAGAAAACTCTAAGATTCCTCAATATTGTTGGTTCAATAACTTTCTTAATATTGAGAATTTGAGTTTCATCCTTTGAATAATATTGAAGATCTCAGTTTTATCTTTCTAATAATGCAAGTTTCAATATTTTCTGGGTTTTTGATTTGTTTCATCATGTCTTGTTGTGAGTAGTCTTCTTAGGATCTTGAGGATGGGTTAGGAAGGATTGATCTTGTGGTTTATGTGATTTGGTCAAGCTTGATTGTTATAGATCTCTTCTAGGCTAGATGTTCTTAAGGCTGATCTTGAACTGAGAGGTTAGGATCTGATTTCAAGCTCCTTAGCATCACACCAATGTTTAAGAAGCATAGATAAGGCTAGATCTAGAGCTTACCATTAGGCTTGCTAAGAGATTAGAGGTCTTGTTTGGTTTGAGATGTATTGCTAATGCCTGCTTGTGTAGATTCTTTACTGTGTGAGAACAAGTCTAGAATTGCATAGGTTTGATTGTTTCTTGACCATGAGAGTGGGAAAAACTTGTCTTAGATTTATATGTCTAGAGGTTAGCTCATGTTTGATTGAGGTTTGTTGACCAAGTTAGATGACCACAATGATTAGTTCTTCCCATGAATCCATCCTCAGGAACCTTCTTTGTTTATTGATTTTAAAGTCCCAATCTTGTTATTTGCTTGCTGTTTGATCTGTGTTTGCTTTACTCTGTTTTTATTGCATTGCTCTGTTTCTGCGTCTAGTCTAGCTCGACCACCCACTCGACCTACACTCGGTCGAGTGCTGCTCGAGTTCATCCCCAGAACTTGTGTTTATGATTTGTGCTTGTCTTGTTTCATTCCTGTTTCATTCTAGTTGCATACATTTAGTTTCCTTTTCATTGATTGTCTTGCATTAGCTCATTAGTAGTAGTTTCTGTTTCTGTTCTTGCTTCATTACATTTACAATCATTCAGTTTCATTTGCATTTAGCTCTTGGTTCTTGTAGTTTACTTTCTGCATCTTTACATTTCATTCTTAGGATTGTTAGTGACAAACAATCATTACATTTGTCTTAACTTAGATTCATATGCACATCTTATCTGTTCACAAACACTCATTTAGGATTGATACCTCTTGTACTGCAATAGCATAAGGGGAATTGAAACACCCACCATCATTCCATTCATATCATCATTGCATACACCACATTCATTCCACCACCACAAAATAAGCTTGTTTCAAGAGATAGCATATGAAAAACTTGATAAGCATAATGTCTTAATTAAGATGAGAAAAGAGATAGAGGTCTAACATCACCATTCACTTCACCAACTTGCACCACCATTGTCCTCATCATCATTGTCTTCTTATTGGTTTGCCTCATTGGGAACTTGGTTAGGATATGAAACTATGGGAGTACCTTGAGCATGTTCCTAAGGTGGATTACCAGGTTCAACATCATGATTATTGTTGAAGCGAGATGGGCCAGCTCTGGTGCTTTGTGTGGGCTGAGAAGAAGCGAAGTTGATGGTCGCTCCTTCAAGCATGTACTTCTTCATGTACTCAACCACATCAGCCAGCTGCTGTTACAAGGTGGAGAGTTGACGCTCAAGTGAATTCTGGCTATTGCACCAGTAGAGCTTTCCCCACGCTCAAGACTAGAAAACTGTTCTCCACGACCAAATATCCTCCCATTATGAGATGGTACATACTGAAAAAAAAAAACAAGTTAGATAACACTTTCATTTCCAAAGATAGAGCATTGTTAGAACGAAACCACAAACCAAAAATTAATAAAATAGGTGAAAACGTAACATGACTTTTGGTCCCTGAGAATAATTCACTAACATTCTTAACAAAACTCTTCTTATGGATGAACGTAAACACAAATCTAAAGAGAAAACAAAAGAACAGCAGTATAATAATAACAGTTTGAGACAAATACGGGCAGTATACTAACGATGCTATTTTTTTTTTGAAAAATGAGATTGAACAATTACAACCTATTTAAATCAATTAAAGGAACGAAAGCAAATGGATTTATATGTGTCTAACAATGTATAACGACTGTGTCTACAATGTAATTATGTTTTATATGTTTGTAGTATAAAAATCCAGCTAGTTCATTCCAAAGTATAAAAGAAATAGAAGTTACTAAACGTTTAAAACATGAGGATTGGAGTAAGAATTGAAAATGTTAACTTCAAGTACAATTCATCTTCATCAAGTTGTGTGATCTCTAAGCCGTCGTCGGTTGGGCCAACGAAAGCTTGAGAGATGGCTTCTATTTGTCTTTGAAGTTCTTCGTCAATTGACTATGCCCGTCCATCCACATATCAAAACAGTATGTACAATACACAAAATAACAATTAAACTCAACTCCATTTAAAATACACAAACAACTACCTTATATATTATTAGTACACAATACCAACTAAACTGGTCGGTTTCCGTCAAGAGGGCAAAAAAATAAACTACATATCAATGACCCCACTCTAAAGCCACAGACCTGCAACTCAAACAAGTTAAGGAAGAGAAAACAAAAGACTTTAGCCAAAAACACTATAAAAGAGAAATCTAGAAGACCAGCAGACTATAAATATATTTAAACATATACTTTACCCAAAAAACAAAAGACCAATAAAAAAATTGTTAGAACCCATCTCTATGCAAAAATGGACGACAACCAAAATTTAGAATTTTCTTTCTCCTATAAAATTATCATGTCTTATATACACAAAGCAAGTGTAATCAACCTCATCATAAAAGAGGAAAATTACTTTTATGAGTGGTGAGGGTTGTAGAACCAACATGAGTGATAGGAAGATGAGTGCCATCAGCTACCATCATTGTTTCAGCACCATTATATGGTGTAGCTCTTGATAATTGAGTGACTACAACAGTATTGTGAGCAGAAACACCAGAATCTGTAACCCATTCCTGACCACAACTTTCTGAAATCTGAAGCGCATCAAGAGCTTGAATGCATCCTCACTCTGATATGAATTATCAAACCTGTTCCAGCATTTAAGAGCAAAATGACCAACCCTTCCACATATTTGACAAACCGGAAGAGCATTGTTTGATTCTCCAGACTGAGACCGATTCCAACTAGAATTGTTGACCTGCTGAGAAAAACCACGACTGTTGGGCATAATTTTATAATCATAATTAAATAAATATAATTTATTTAGTCAACGCATATTTTATGGAATGAAGTCAACGAAAATATTTATTTATCTTGTAAAAGGAAAAGTCTTCTGATGGGTTCAATGAAATGAGAGTGTCGTGACTGACTCTGTCACGAGACCGAGAATCTCGTGACTGACTTCGTTGATGGGCCAAAAGTCACATGACTGGATCTATTAATGGATCAAAAGTCTAATGACCGAATTTACCAGTAGACCAAGAGTCCTGTGACCGATCTTATCATAGATAGAGTCAGCAAGCCCAAGGCATATCTTAAGGGATTAAGGTAAAGAGATCTATGTATAAAAGGAGAGCGGCTCCACGAGAGACATCTACGAGAACAAAGCAAGAAACCTAAATCACAAGACACGCAAATCAATTCTAGAATATCGGCTAGGGTTTTTTGTTGTGTCTTGAATTCTTGTATTTGAGCTCGAGACTTTGATCAATAAAGCGTCTATACAACTTCTGTTTCTTGTTTTCTGTAGTCTTCAAACGAATTAATTATTTTTGCCCAAAAAATCAGCACTAGAAGGAGAGGAAAAGTAAGCTACGTGAGATAATAGGAAACAGAAGTGACACGACTAACATCGATGCGACTGTCGCTGCTCAGCTGGAAGTCCTGACTACTAAGCTGAACGAGGCAGTGCATAAGCTGGCACATATCGAGGCAGATAACGCTAAGCTACGCGAGGAGAACGCCTTGCTGGTGGCAGCAGAGAGAGTTTTTACCGAAGCAAGCTCTAGATTTCATGGTGTGCACGTCAATCAGATGCAAGATCTCAACACGACTCCTGCAACTACTCGAATGACGTCCATGACTAAAGATGGACGACTAGAGACTCCGCGGCAGGAAAATAACGGAGAAAATCCTATCATAAGGCAACCCCGTGACGACCATATTCAAGAAAGAAACATGGGTCAACAACAAACTGTTAACACGCCGCAAGTGACAGGGATCAAACATGAACAATACTCAAAGTCAGCCGAAGCCACTTACTGGGAAACTATGCTTACAAGAAGTTTGGGTGCAGTAGAAGCTATGATCGAATGACTGCCAGGAGTGGCTCCACCGATCCGAAAAAGCAACTTGCACTCTTATGTTGATACACATTTTTCTGATGAAATTGCACTCATTGAGATGCCGAGAAAATTTACGTTACCAACAATGAAGATGTATGATGAAACATCTGACCCGGATAACCACATAGCACAATACAAACAACGAATGTTCACGACGGCCATCCAAAAAGAGTACATGGAAGCTACTATGTGCAAGGGTTTTGGCTCAAGCCTTACGGGTGCAACACTTCAGTGGTTTATCAACTTGCAAAACGGCTCAACAAATTTGTTTACATCGTTGACAGATCTCTTTGTAGAACAATTCACAAGCAGTAGGAACCTGGATGATCTTTACGAGGTACGACAGAGGAGAGATGAGTCATTGTGTGCCTATGTGGGACGCTTCAACAAGGAGAAAGTATCGATACCCAGTTGCAACATGTCAACCGCCATCTTCGCGTTTAAAAGAGGCTTGCTTCCTGACGATGATTTGTACAAGGAGCTTACGAAGTATTAGTGTAGAACAATGGAAGACGTTCTGTGACGTGCATGGGCACAGATAACGTGGGAGGAAGACTGAGCTTAACACCAGCGACACTCACCATGATCTGATTCCTGCGTGGTAAGAAACGAAAGAGCGAGTAGGGATGATAAGCCTTACCAAAGACCAAGTGACGAAAACATCCAGAGTGGAAGAAGGAACACGCATCGTCCACTGAGCGGAGCTGACGACGGAAAGCCTAAATCAACAACATGGCCAAGTATTAGTAACCTCTTGATCTCTCATACATGTCTAGATGTGTATTGAAGGAAATAGGTGGAACCGTGAGATGGTCTCCAAAGATGAAAGCACCTGAGAATAGGCGTGACACCTCGAAGTGGTGTGAGTTCCACAACGAAACAATCACAGCCACATAACAGAAGGTTGCATCACATTGAGAATGGAGGTGAACGAGCTGCTGAAAAAGGTCACTTTAGAGAATACTTGTCTGATAAAACCTGCAACCACATGGATGGCGAGAGCAATAAGCAAATAACAATTACAAATGGGACAGTTTCACCTCCAAAACGTGATCGAGTCATCTATGTTATCTCTGGAGGATCAGAAATAAGTGGAATAACTCATTCAGCTGCGAAAAGAAACACTAGAGCTGTCAAGAACTCTCACAGCGGATGACACGGTACGCAAGGCGATACACCATCATAGACACTAACTTTTACGACTGATGAGAGGAGTGTACCAACTCTCCATCACGATGCATTAGTCATACAATTAACGGTGGCTAACTCTTTGATGAAGAGGATATTAACCGACAATGGAAGCTCAACAAACATCCTTTATATGCAAGCGTATAAGGAGTTGGGTCTCAACAAAGGAGGACTAACACGAAAATCTATTCCGTTAGTGGGGTTCGGTGAGGTCAATAAAAGTATTGGCGAAGTGACGCTTCCAGTGTATGTAGAAGGAGTTAACACACACACGAATTTTTTTGTAGTAGATTGTGCTTCGGCTTACAATGCTATTACGAGACGCCCTTGGATTCACGACATGGGAGCTATTCCATCAACTCTACACCAGACAATCAAATTTCCCACCCCATGGGGAGTGAAAGAGATAGTAGGGGAACAAGAAAGTTCACGCTTGTTCTATCAAACTACCTTAAAAGGTAAGGGTCAACAGTTATAGCAATTACATAGGCTACCGCTGGTACCTCATAGCGAAGAGCCAGAGGTACCATTACTCAAAGACGATGCTGATAAACAGGTTAACATGGGTTCAAAACATGCAGCCGACATATGGAAGAGGCTTATCGACTTTCTTCGATCAAATGTTGACTGCTTCGCTTGGACACACGCGGATCATGAATGGCCACTGTATCGCGCTGAATGTAGGAAGATCAAGCAGCAAGCTGCATGATACATCCTTAATGGAGGACAATTATATTGTAGGTCATTCTCTGGACCTTATTTGAAGTGTATAACGGCGAGTGAAGCTCAAACATACTTGGCCGAATTACACCTAGGAGAATGTGAAAACCATTTAGGCGCGCTAAGTCTAGTGTTGAGAGCCAAAAGAGCTGGATATTACTAGATGACGATGAACGAGGATGCTGTACGATTTGTTCGCCACTGTGACAAATGTAAAAGGTTTGCTAATATCTTGAGACTGCCACCAGAAAATTTGAAGACAATCAGTTCTCCATGGCCATTCATGAAGTGGGGCATGGACATAGTCGGGAAACTGCCAACATCACCCGCTCAAAAAGTTTTTCTGTTGGTAGTGACTGACTACTTTACAAAGTGGGTATAAGCAGAGGCGTTTAGCCAAGTCAGAGAGAAAGATGTCATAAACTTTATAAGGAAGAATGTTATATGCAAATTTGGGATGCCTCATGAATTTGTCACTGACAATGGACCTCAGTTTGCAAGTAACAAGTTTAAAGACTTCTGCGACGATTGAGGCATAAAACTCAGCTTTGCGACGCCAGAACAAGATTCTTTCTTCTCGAGATCAAGTTGTTGCTTGAGGGAATCAATTGACTGTCGTTAGTGGGAGACTTCAACAATAGTAGATGACAACTTTCTTTCCATAAGATGGTACGATGACATCGCCTGGAGGAAAGAACGGGACGGTAAATTATGATACAAAGATAAGGGGTGAGATGGTGTTGATCAATACACAAGTGGCTTCAGACTATGCTATGAAAGTACCTGGACAAGGTCATTGTAAACTATGCTGGCGATGGTGGTAGTCCCATCAGCTTCTAGAGACTCAAAGTCATGAGAAAACACTTTAGCCTTCAGCTCTTCAATGACCAAATAAGTGTCAGTGTTGGTCACTATCTCTCGACTCGAAACCATCGCAGTTGAGGGGGCGCTGTTATGGGTCAGTCTACCTCGTCTCAGTGACGAAAATGATGCAATGTCTTGAGAAGTCTTATACTTGCTTGAAACAGATATTTCAACGCATTCCACGTCATGAGACGAATCAGCTGGTGTATGTTTTGCCCGAGTAATTTTTCAACGAGCAGCAAGGAAAGAGGCGAATTTATCAGACACAGAATGACGGTAATCACTCGAAATATCAAATCTTGTACAAAAATATAAAAAGGAAATTTGTTAGCATGTCTGAAAAGAGCGAAACAACACAGAGGAAGTGAGCAGTTTTCTAACCCCAAAAACTTCACTCCTCAAGAACGAATTCACTAGTAAGAAAGGTGATGGAGCGGTGTTTGACATCGTGAAGTAGCAGTCTGGAGATTGTTGCTTCTCCTTCTATGTGGTTGTTAGTACGGACGTCTGCAAAAAACAGATAAACAAGACAGAGTAGGTATGATAAAAAGTTCGCAAGTACTTGTAAAAATCTGGGGCCTAGACCCACCAGCGTCAAACCAAGCAGTGGGAAACCCTGGGTTATAACCAACCCTCATATACAAATATCTTTGTCACCAGGACCCTTCAAGCTTCCTTCTTTCAGTTAACTCGAGATCAAACACCAACCAATTATAGGGCGTCGCGAGTGTATAGAGTACCTAACAATGTCGTCTGCAAGTGGAGAAAGTAGTATGCATACATAATCTCATCTACTCCTATGTCAAGTGAGTAAAACTCTCCAAGGGCTTGAGTAGCCATCAGTACTCTCCACGCTAACAGGGAGAATTGACCAGGAGAAATGGAGAGAACCGTAGCCATTTTTGTGATCAGGGATGGTATTACTTCTTGCAAACCCGATGCAAAGTTAGCCTCATAAACGGAAATTCGTCTAACCGTGTATCTGTCACCCGCTCGGAGGACATAGGACATCTTCAAACCACCGAAGATGGTAAGTTGTAAACTTGCTTAATGTCAAGGATGCTATCTTTGGTTAAGACTGTCGCGGGGTTAAATTCTAAACAGCCACCATGACTCTTACTTGGAAGGTTCGACATATCGAACTATGCACACACGACGTGGCCCACCTCTTTGTGAGCATCCTGAACTTGTCAAGAGTTTCATGTGTTGGTTCGATGCTTCAATTATGAAGTTCGAAACAAGTCACCAAAAACTGTTGGTGAAAAACACGGGAATAGAAGCGTTTTACCTTTGTTTCTCAACAGAGGAACTCGACGGAAAGTGCAACAACGGCCGCCCAAACGTCGTGACAAACCTGCAATAGACAGTGATATTAGCGAAAAAAAATTAAAAAGTTGGAAGGGAACAAGCATCTTACACAACACTTCTCAATTGTCGACAATGACACTCAAGTCTTGTGAAGTAAATGAAAAAAAGAATTTATGACATACAAAGTTCACCCATAGATAAAAAGACAGGACAAACAATGAGTTGTAAAGGAAAAATCAGCAATTCATTTTTTATCTTGAAATTTTCTACTCCTTTAAGAAAATGAATCTGGGCACACCAAGGTAAAAAAGACAGTCTTTGCCGTCTTCAACAGTAAAGAAAAAGAGGAAATGAGAAGAAGATAAGTGGTGAGTGGTGAGTATTGTTAGGTTAAAAAACTGGGGTACACGACAACATCTTCGTTTGGGCTTCTCCAAAGCCCAGGTAAGTTTACAACCCATTTTTGATTTTTAATTCTCTAGCCAAAAACACTATAAAAGAGAAATCTAGAAGACCACCAGACTATATATATATAAACATATACTTTACCCAAAAAACGTAAGATCCATAAAAAAAATGTTAGAACCCATCTCTATGCAAAAACGGGCGACAACCAAAATTTAGAATTTTCTTTCTCCTATAAAACTATCATGTCTTATATACACAAAGCAAGTGTAATCAACCTCATCATAAAAGAGGAAGATTACCTGTATGAGTTGTGAGGGTTGTAGAACCAACATGAGTGATAGGAAGATGAGCACCATCAGCTACCATCATTGTTTCAGCACCATTATATGGTGTAGCTGTTGATAATTGAGTGTCTGCAACAGTATTGTGAGCAGAAGCACCATAATCTGTAACACATTCCTGCGCACAACTTTCTGAAATCTGAAGCGCAACAAGAGCTTGAATGCATCCTCACTCTGGTATGAATTATCAAACCTGTTCCAGCATTTAATAGCAAAATGACCAACCTTTCCACATATTTGACAAACCGAACGAGCATTGTTTGTTTCTCCAGACTGAGACTGATTCCAACTTGAATTGTTGACCTGCTGAGAAAAACCACGACTGTTGGGCGTAATTTTATCATTATAATTAAATAAATAGAATTTATTTAGTCAACGCATATTTTATGGAATGAAGTCAACGCAAATCTTTATTATCTTGTAAAAGGAAAAGTCTTCTTATTGGTTCAATGAACTAAGAGTCTCGTGACAGATTCTGTCACGAGGCCGAGAATCTCGCGACTGACTTCGTCGATGGGCCGAAAGTCACATGACTGGATCTGTTAATGGATCAAGAGTCTAATGACCGACTTTATTAGTGGGCAAAGAGTCCTGTGACCGACCTTATCATAGATATAGTCAGCAAGGCCAAAACATATCCTAAGGGATTAGGGTAAAGAGATCTCTGTATAAAAGGAGAGCGGTCTCAACGAGAGACATCATCAAGAACAAAGCAAGAAACCTAAAACACAAGACACGCGACTCAAGTCTAGAATATCGGCTAGGGTTTTTCGCTGTGTCTTGAATTCTTGTATTTGACCTCGAGACTTTGATCAATAAAATGACTATTCAACTTATGTTTCTTGTTTTCCGTAGTCTCTAAACAAATCGATTAATTTTGCCCAAACAACGACCACGAGTTGAGAAGTTGCCTCTACCTCCCCTTCCACGAGAATTCAAACTGTGACCTCGATAACCAGAGAAAGCACCTCTTTGTACTTGAAAAGCCAGATTTGGTGAAACATCAGAGGCAGTTCACATGTGTGCAACTTCGAATCAAACCAGAGACCTGTAGGACCACATCATTGAAGGTAGGAGAAGGCAAACACGACAAAGAAGTCTGGATAACAATGGCTATAGGATCATAATCTCTATCCAACCCATTCTGAAACAAAACAACCTTCATTGACTTATTAACATGCTTTCCTATCGAGCTGAGATTATCACAAACATCACAAAACTCTCAGCAATAGACAGAAAAACTCTTATCTTTCATGTTCAGAAGATTGAGACGACATAGTAACTCACATTCTCTAGCCGTAGAACTTCGATTGAAGCTAGACAAAAGAGACAGCCATACCTCTAGAGATGTAGGTGATATATCATGGTTTTTATAGTTTTTAACCATGATATAAGTGTGTTTTTAATGTCTTTTGATTTGCTTTTAGGTTCTTTTTGAGTCTTTTCAGGGACAAATGCAATTTAGGATGATTTGGAGCTTAATGGAGAGTTTTGGAGCATTTTTGGAGACATTTGGGTGTTGAGGCTAAAGCACAAGAGCTGGTTTTCTACATCGGCCGATATTCCCGAGATAGTCCGATATTTGTTTCCAGAAAGTTATCAAGCAGAAGAGATGGTTTTCCACATCGTCCGATATTCCTGAGATAGCCTGATATTCGTCTCTAGACAGTTTTCAAGCAGAAGAGATGGTTTTCCACCGGCTGATATTGCTGAGGAGTGTCCGGTGTTTGATTCCAGAAAGTTTTTAAAGGAAATTTTATAATTTCTGAAGATTCAAAGGCCCCAAAGTTACTCCTATTTACAACATTAGTCCTCAATGAGTTTTAGGATATAAATAGACTTTTTAGGTTTTAGAAAACACTTACATTCTATTTTTTTCTGAGATTTTCAGCACCTTGAGACTTTTATAAGCCATTTCTGGAGATTAGAGATCTATTATCTTTTGACAATTTGGAGAAGATTTCTAAACTCTTTTCTCATTTTATTTCATCAATTTAATTATGTATTCTTCATCTCTTTGTGTTGTTGCTTTCAATATGTGTGAGTAGTCACCTAATTAGGTTTTAGGGTTCTAAGTAGGGGGTCAAATGATTTAATGGTTTAATTGTTGCTTGGGAATCCTATTTTCTTTGTGGTTCTTTGATTCATATGCTCTTAAAGCTAGAATAGGACTGATCACTTTGTTCTAGATTCTAGGTTTTTCTATGCATCAAAAGTGTTCGATAGAATGCCTGAACTAATATGAATTGGGCAATATTTCTCTAACCTGCGAAAATTGATGTTAGGGGATATTGTAAACTTAGTGAACTAGTTTGATATTGCAAAATTGATTAGGAGATTACAAATGAAAGTTTTGTAATTGAGTAGTCAAGTTTAGTGATTAATACCTTGAAAGAGGGTTAGCCAAATCTTGTGTTCATGTTCTAGAACGGTTGTTAACTATTGAATTTCTTGTTTCATTTCCCCATTGATCATTGATTTCTGAAATACTCTATAGCCCAATGTTTTAATCCCATAAGTTAAATCGTTATATTTATTGCATTTTTATTTACAATCTCTGAAACCAAACAAACAAACATTCGTTCACTTTAAATATCACAAATCTTTAGTGTACCATTGGTCCTTGTGGATTTGACCCTGCATATCCTGCCTTGCGGTTAAGTGTATTGGGTAATACTCGAGTAATCAGTAGGCATAGCATGAGCAAGACTAAGATCCTCTTCAGAAAGAGTTCCAAAGATCCACGACTTGATGAGCTCATCAGTATTGATCCAAGCTTCGTATGATGGATTGGGATTGTTGACTTGAACGTTGTTGATTGTGGTGACACAAGTAGTCGCAAATGCTGGAATCTGACAATTGACAAAACCAAGCAGCTTCTGAAAAAGGAGTAAAGATTCAAACTCAGTCTTCCACAAGAGGTAATTTGTGTCACTCAGCTTGATGGTGACGGCGCTAGCAACATGAATATTGGTTGGAAAATGATAAGGATCGAGTCTTTCTACCATGACAGCAACCTGTTTGGGTTTTTAGAAAAGCTCTAATACTATTAGAACAAAAGAAAGAAGGATTTTCTTATGTTGAAACTTTGACTGTATTATTGATATCTTGTTCATTACAACAAGATTGTGTATTTATATATCTAGAAGAACATTGTAGACTATTTCAACAGCCTAAGGATCTATGACAAGTGTTTATCATCTACTCACATTCTAATGATAAAAGAGAATCATAACGGCTAGATAGAACCAGCGCACAGCTCTCTTCAGCTGGTTCATGTACCTTCATAGTCATTTTCTTCTATTTCGTATCTTTGTCATTTTGTAGCAGAGAAGGTGGAACAGCTTGTTAGACTACTGAACTGGTATTTGTTATTGGGCTTGAAGTGACCAAAACATTTTCTATTGCCTATTCTCAGTAGGAGGACCATATTAAGAGTGGTTCTGACTTTTATATCTAAGCTCTATCCTTGAGTTTTCATCTACAGTTTATGGTTTCCTTCGAGTTAATTTTTCTAATTTTTAATGTACATACACACCAATTTAATGATATAGAATGAAAATTATGTTTAGAACTAATAATTAGGCATACACAATCTCTTCTTCTTCCTATTAAAACTAATTTTTGACTAAATCTTGTTTAAACTAGAAATATCCTTTCGGTTTGGGTTTTAACTAACGAACTGGTTCCCAATTCTTAAAAACCAAAGGCGTCTGGAAAACAATTTGGATTAAAAATAGGAAATAACAATTCTGTGTAAATTGGCTTTCTTGGGCTGTATCCAATATTTCCAGGAAGATGCAATCGCTTCAATTTACACAACACGTAATTGAGCTTGGCTTGATTAGTTGATTGGTCAGCTGGTATCTAATGGGGACATTATTAGCACCAATGAAGTTAAGAAGAAAATAAAGTTGATTGGTCAGCGTGTTTCTAAACATAGTCCCAGTGTTACCTTGTAATTTAGTTGGGAATTCCTTGGAAATTGCCAACAAATATCCCACTACATTTTCCGACCCCAGTGATTTTTTGACGATTTCTGTTTTTTTGATGCTTTGTATCTGATGCATTATCTGACTGATCGGGCAAAAAAACTTAATTCGAAAAACTGAACTGAATTTAACAGAAAGAAATAATTTGGTTTGGTTATAGTTTAGTCTTAAATACTATTTGATTTTTATTTTTTATTAAGTTTTAGATCTAGGTTAATTATATAATTCTAGTTTTTCAACTTATACAGTACTGTGTTAAATTATGTTCTGTCAGATTTTTTTTTTTAATATTTTGGGCGTATAATAACTTGAGTTATATTAACTACATTTTATTCTTTTAACTTATTTAGGATCTTTTTGTTTACGAAACTAAATTTTGGGTATATTCTTTAAAGTATGTTTAACTTATTAATTGATATATTATGCGAAAAACTTTAAAAAGCAAAAAAATGTAAAAACATGGAATAACGTTATGAACAACATGAACCAAACCAAGCCAAAATAAATATGATTTTATATGATTTCATTTTATTAAAAATCTATAAACCGTAAACCGTAAAAAACCGAACAGTAACCAAACTAAATTATATAGTTATTGTATATGTTTTTTTTTTGAATAAAATGTAAAATTTATTCGAAAAAGCGTTTTTACAACAAGTGCATCATCAGTCCGAACGTGTTAGCGTACAAGATCATAAGAAATAACATGTTAGGTACTTGCCAGAGACATTAGTCCACCATAATCAGCGAGTTGCGAGCCACTTGATCAGACAACTATCGAACTTCTTATCCCTCTGCAATTGAACAGAATAGATTCTGTTTCGGACCTCCTGATCCAGCCGTCGAACTAGTTGCGCTGGCATAAGTGAAGCTTCACCACTTGTATATGGTTTCAGTTTTTGTAAAACTAAAAGACTGAACTGAAAAATTGAATTGAAACCAAACCGAAAAACTGTTCACCCTACTCATCATTCTCCTTTGTCGGAATATTGTAACAAAAAAATCTCTGACATTTTCAATCGTTGGAATCCCCTTTATAATAAAACGGAAGTACACAACACTGTTTTGTAGACTATATAATTTTAATAAGTTGGTTACAAATAGGTTATAGATTAATTGATAGATTAATTGGTTACAAGTTAAATAGATTTTATTACTATAGCACATTGTTTCCAAAAATCTTAAAGATAATATTCCAAAGAATCATTTAATATCATCTAGCTTACCATATTAATTTCCTTTACTAAATTATTCATCAAATAAAATTCTTTGATATCTAACTTAACATATTAATTTATTAATTATCATTATACTTCACCTCTCATTTATATATATGAGTCTATTTTGTGAAACAAATAATTATCATATTATTTATTATAATTAAAAAATAGTTTTATTTCTGGATATACCATTAGTTGAATTTTTAAAAACAAATATAAATTGTTCGATTTATAAAATATTCAGGCTTTATAAATAATAAGGAGAGTTACTATAATATTGCATAAAAAATTTCTTATTACAAAAGTAACACACAATTGTTTGTAATTACTAGAATAAAGTCTGTACCCATACTACCCCTAAAACTAGTGTTGAGAAAAAACATAATTACGGCTAATGCCATTAGTGCAAAAAAAATAAAATATTGGGAACTGGGAGAAAGTCTACCGATTCTTTGGTGGTACATTTATATAGGTGGACTGATTAAAGGTGTACGTCAGATATTTTTTGTACACTTAGTTGTAGTGTTGGTACACTTATCGGTCGACGTAGATGGTACACTTAGTTGTAGTGTTGGTACACTTATCGGTCGACGTAGATGAAATCGATTCGTTAGATTAAGTTGGTAGAGGAATTGCCCTTTGATGATAGACTTATGTTTTTAGCGGGTGTAGCGGCAAACGTAAAAGGATGGGAAGATATTTATGGTAGAATAATGGCCTGTTGCGACAGATTTATGCGACAGCCTTCTCTCGTTACAAATATTTTTAGTATACTTTGTTTGTTTTTTGAAATAGTTTTCATAGTGTATTGGTAGGCTTCTGTCCGTGGTAGATTTAGTAAGCATTTTTGACAGCTGTAAAGTCTTACCAGAATAATACGAATTTGTTTGAGCTGGCAAAGACAGTCTAGCGTTGCGATAGACTTATTGGAGGAAGATATAAACACGTTTGTTGTTCTTCCGATTAATGGTGTTCATGTAATAAAGTTCGTAGCAGATTCATCAATCGTGCTCTGTTTGTCGGCCAGAGCAAACGTCTTTTTCTTACTCAGTTTCGGAAATCTTTCCTCTGGGTTCATCCATGGAAGAGCAAGATATCGTTTTGGCGTGTGGGAGGTGGAGGGTAGACAAAAAGCAATGGTTGTTTGATGTTGATACTAGCAAAGGGTGCAGGATTATAGTTGCCGATAAAAAAACGAAGTTTGAAGACTTTACTGCTATGGTGTTCGATGACTTTGGTTTATGTGAAGGAACTTCCGCCATAAAGTTGAGCTATATGTTAGATAGATATAAAAAAGCGGATGTTATATGCCACCGGTGATTGTTTCGAATGGCCGGCAGTTTCAAAACTTTCTCAAACAGTGCAGGGGTGAACTCATCCGGCTATGCGTTGAGATTGAAGATAAATCTGGTGAAACCTTGTTCGAGGAAGTTAAACCGAAAACCCCAGAACCAGCACCCAAGACCCCTGAAGTCGTTGTAGATGATTTCGTAGGCGTGGCAGAGGAAATGGGATAGAAAGATGAAGAGTACGAGAGTCGGAAGGTAGACGGTGAGGATAATGTAGGGAAGGATGTAGATGAAGATGAAGCAGATGACGAGGAGAACAGTAGATTTGATTACTGTGACGACAGCGATGGTTGATGTTCATATATTTTACCATGTTTTCCCTTAGTTTATTCACATCTTTTGCATCTTTTTCTATCCATTTTCACTCTTATTGTGTAGCTTTAGAACCAATCTTGCATTGGAGTGTAGTTGCATTGCATTTGCATCTTTTCATGCATAAACAGGTGATTTTGGAGCTTGAAGAGCATGGAAGCAAAGGAGAAGAAATGTGAAGCAGTCATAAGGAGGAAACAAGGGAGTTAAGGCTGAAGAAACAAGACCCGGAGTCCAGCTCGACCAAGCACTCGACCGAGTGGGAGATGGACTCGACCGAGTGGAGTTAAGCCAGGGAAGCCAGCTCGATCGGTCACTCGACCGAGCACTGGTCGAGTTGACCGATTCGTGGACCACTTTGACTTTTCCCAATTTTAGGGCTTCCACCTTCTCCACTATATAAAGACTTGTACTGCAGCCACCAACTCTCTCTCTCTCTTTTCCTAGATTTTTTTAGTCTGCTTTTCAGAATCCTAGTTTTTACCTTTTTGGGAATATTATTCCTTTTGCTTTTTCTTAAATTTTTAGATTTTGTTCTTTAGAAAAAAAGAAGATTCCTTGAAACTTGGTTGTTGAATAACTTTCTGGGTTTTAAGAATTTGAGTTTGATTCCTTCTTTAAAGTTGTAGATCTCATTCTTATCTTTCTAATCATGCAAGTTTCATTGATTTCTGGGTTTATGATTTGTTTGATCATGTCTTGTGAGTAGTTACCTTAGGATCTTGAGGATGGGTTAGGATAGATTGATCTTGTGGTGTTTCTGATTTGATCAAGCTTGTTTGTTGTAGATCTCTTCTAGGCTAGATGTTCTTAATGCTGATTCTATATCTGAGAGGGTAGGATCTGATCTTAAGCTTTTTAGCATCACACCAATGTTTAGAAAGCATAGATAAGGCTAGATCTAGAGCTTACCATTAGGCTTGCTAAGAGATTAGGGGTCTTGTTTGGTTTGAGATGTATTGCTTAATGCCTGCTTGTGTAGATTCTTTTCATTGTGAGAGCAAGTCTAGGATTGCATAGGTTTGATTGTCTCTTGACCATGAGAGTGGGAGAGACTTGTCTTAGATTAATATGTCTAGAGGTCAGCTCATAGCTTTGCTTGAGATTTGTTGATTAAGTTAGATCACCACAATGATTAGTTTATCCCATGAATCCATCCTCAGGAACCTTCTTTGTTTATTGAATTTCTAGTTTAAATATCATCGTTTGCTTGTTGTTTGATCTGATTTAGTATTGCTCTGTTTTTCTTGTCTTGCTCTGTTTTCACGTTTTTAACCCACTCGACCACCCACTCGACCTACACTCGGTCGAGTGCTGATCGAGCTGTTCCCCAGATTACTTGTTTATGTTTTGTGTTTGTCTTGTTTCATTCCTGTTTCATTCCTGTTGCATTTTCATTGCATTCACTTAGCATCTAGTTCATTACTTGCCTTGCATTAGTTCCATTCTAGTATTTACAGTTTCTGTTTCTGTTTCTAGATCATAATCATACTGTCTTGTTTGCATTTAGTTCCTAGTTCTTGTAGTTTACTTTCTGCTTTTCATCATTATCATCATAGGATTGTTAGTGACAAACATCCTTTCATATTTGGCTTAACTTAGATTCATATGCATATCTTGATTGTTCACAAGCACTCAGACTGGATTGACACCTCTTATACTGCAACTGCATAAGGGGAATTGAAACACCCATCATCATTCCATATCATACACACTTTCACACACATTCACTACACACCATCATAAAAACCTTGTTTCAATTTGGCGCCGTTGCCTGTTTGAGTTAGTATTTGTGACATTTAGGATCCATATTAGTCTAAGATTAAGTTCCTTTTTGCATTTGTGAAGTTTCTGCACTTGAATCTTGTGTTTGGGGTTGAAGTTCCATTTCAGGTACAACTCGACCAGTCACTCGACCACCACTCGACCGAGTAGTGCTCGAGCACTTGATCGAGCCAGACCCCAGATCTCTATTCGTCTCTTTTTCCAGTTGCCATACCTTCCTTCTAGAGCCTGTGCTCAGTCGCTTGCTCAGGAAAAATCGCTTGTGAAAGTTGATGCACACAAGGTCCAAAGGAAAGGATACTCTTGTTAAGCATAGTGACAGCATCAACAAGTTGACCAAGGGTGTGGGATCCAAGAAGAAGAGGGTTGTTCAGCAACAACAAGAGGTTCCAGTAGCCATGGATCATCAGGATCAAGTACAGAGACCAAGACATATTGGTGCTGGAGATGCACCTAACACTCATAACCAAAGAGCTGGCATAGTACCACCAACAGTTGCCAACAACAACTTTGAGATCAAGAGTGGTTTGATTTCAATGATTCAGGCCAATAAATTTCATGGATTGCCTATGGAGGACCCTTTAGATCATCTTGATGAGTTTGACAGGATCTGTGGCCTCACAAAGATAAATGGAGTTAGTGAAGATGGTTTCAAACTGAGGTTGTTCCCTTTCTCTCTTGGGGACAAGGCTCATTTGTGGGAAAAGACTTTGCCTACTGGTGCTATCACTACTTGGGACCAGTGTAAGAAGGCTTTCTTGGCCAAATTCTTCTCCAATGCTAGGACTGCTAGATTGAGGAATGAGATCTCTGGATTTGCTCAAAGGAACAATGAGAGCTTTTGTGAAGCTTGGGAAAGGTTCAAGGGCTATCAAACTCAGTGCCCTCATCATGGATTCAGTATGGAGTCATTGTTGAGTACACTCTATAGAGGAGTCCTTCCAAAGTTCAGGATGCTTCTTGATACAGCCTCCAATGGAAACTTCCTCAACAAACATGTAGATGAAGGCTGGGAGTTAGTGGAGAATCTTGCTCAATCAGATGGCAATTATAATGAAGACTATGATAGGACCATAAGGAGTTCCTCCACTGATAATGAGGACAAGTACAAGAGAGATTTGAAGATGGTCAATGAGAAGCTTGATAAGATACTTCTCAGCCAGTCCAAGTCAGTTCACTTCATTGGTGAAGAAGAAGCTCCAGTTCAAGAGGGGGAGACAGAGTTTGCTGAGTTGTGCTACATGCAGAACCAAGGTGGATTCAAAGGTTACAATCAAGGTGGTTTCAAGAACAACAACCTATCTTATAGGAGCACCAATGTGGCTAATCCACAAGATCAAGTCTACCCTCCTCAACAGCCTCAACAGCCTCAAGGGTTCCAAAGCTATATTCCAAAACAACAGCAACAAGTGTTCCAGCCCCAATTGTGTCCCCCACCAGGGTTTCAGACTAACCAAGGCCAGGAACAAGACCTTAGAGCTATGCTTCAGCAGCTGTTGATTGGTCAAACACAAGGGAAAATTGAGGAAGCTAAGCAGTTTGCTGAGCTGAACCAAAGGCTTACTTCACAGTACAATGACCTGAACATGAAGTTTGAAGGTCTTAACTCTAGAGTCAAGTATATGGAGAGCAACATAGCCTCTTCTTCAGCTCCAAAACCCAACCAACTCCCTGGAAAAGCTGTACAAAATCCAAGGGAGTTCACAGCCAAGGCCATCTTAATTCAGGAAGAAGACATCACTGAGGACAGTGAAGTCCAAGTTTGGGGGAATTCATCAGTTGCTGAAGCCCCAGGTGACATCTGTGCAAGTAAACAGGAACTCGCAGGAGAACTCGACCAGCAGCTCGACCACACACTCGATCGAGTGCATGCTCGAGTGGTCGATCGAGCTGAGCAATTGGAAGCTGTCAAGCCTGCTAAGTACATTCCTCCTGCTTACAAGCCCCTCTACCATTCCCTGGGCGTTTCAAAGCACAGAAGATCAAGGAGTTAAGGGAAATAATTGAGAAAAGGCATTGTTGGCTAAGCAACAAGAGGAAGAGAGGGTTTTGAAAGAAGAAGCTTTGGTTGAGAAAGAGGAACAAGTGTCAGCCATTCAAGAGATCATAATAGCTTACCAAGAAGAGGAGAGAGGACCTGCCTTGGAACAGTATAAGCCTTATCCTCTCTACAAAAACTTTTTGCTTGATTTGTCTAGTAAGAGGGCTGAAGCTCAAGATGAGAAGGATCTTGAGAACCTTGGAGGAGTGATCATTCCAGTAAAGCTCAGTGATCCAGGACCTTTCTATCTACCTTGCACAATCAGCTATCTTCACTACAACCAGTGTCTTTGTGATTTGGGAGCTTCAACAAGTGTCATGCCTTACTCCATAGCCCAAAAGCTTGGAAGGACTGATTTCAAATCTACCAACCTCCATGTGCTTTTAGCTGATGGGACAAATAGAGAGGTAGTAGGCAGATTGGAGAATGTCCCACTCAAGATAGGGAAAGCAAGGATTCACACTGACTTTGTGGTGATAGAAATGGATAAGGAGCCTGAGGATCCAATCTTGCTAGGGAGGCCATTCTTGGCTACTGTAGGAGCAGTCATTGATGTGAAGGAGGGTCTTGTGACTTTAAACATAGCTGAAGATGTGGTTATGAAGTTCAATATCCACAATCCTACCAACCTTCCTACCATTGATGATCAGCCTTTCACTATCAAAGACAAAGGAGGTCAAGGAAGCTTAAGTGATAAGGTAACCCCAAAGGCTGAGTTCCCACCTCAAGAGGATACTGTTGAGAAGCTTAAGAGGTCAGTTCAGGAGTTGACTGGTATGGTTAAGGATCTTCAAGTCAAGCTGACCAAGAAGTCTTTGAGGAAGGCAAGGCCAAGGCTCAAGTTTAAGAAGAAATATGGTATGGGAGTTAAGAGTGAGGTGATTGAAGATCAACTTCACACTGATCAGGAGGTTCCAGGGAGGATTTCATCACCTCCTTGGTATTTGAACCAAGGTTAAGAAGGAAACCAAAGTCAAGCTTAGTGACTTTAAACAAGCTCACTAGGGAGGAAGTCCCTAAGGTATCCCTTGTACATATGGTTTAATTTTCTTAGTAGTTTGATGTGTTTTGTTTTATGATTTTGTTGGGCAGGCTTTTTAAGTAGTGATATAGTTGGGTAAGGAGAGATGTGGCCAAAGAGAAGGAGGTTCGCAGGCCCACTCGACCTCAAAACAAGAGGTACTCGGCCGAGCTGGATGCTAACCGAGGCCCAACCCATTCCCATTCTTCTAGAATGATCAAGTGGAGGGAAGAACAAGGAGAAAATTTTCGAAATTTCAAATTTGGTCAAGGAGCTCGACCACGTGCTGGTCGAGTGGTGGGGTCGAGTGGGAGCCAAAAAGCAAGTCAAAGATTCCCATTTCAAATTTGAAATGTAAGGACGCTCCAACCTTGTTTTCTTGTCTCCT
Source organism: Camelina hispida (assembly GCA_023657505.1). Classification (NCBI taxonomy): domain Eukaryota; kingdom Viridiplantae; phylum Streptophyta; class Magnoliopsida; order Brassicales; family Brassicaceae; genus Camelina; species Camelina hispida. The sequence goes on along the minus strand of CP094631.1, from coordinate 23,504,337 downwards.
AGGCTTCTTTAAATAGCTCTAGCTTGATCCTAACTTCTCACACTTGCTCATTTGCTCAAAACTTTTAAATTTTAGCTTCAAATCTCTCTCAAAGTTCATCTCTTGCTCTAGCTTTGTTCTTTCAAGTTTTTGGGTCACTAACCTATTAACTTTGAGCTTTGAGTTTATTTCCCTTCAGTTTCTTTTTGAAAATGTCTTCTAAGATCACCAAGAAGTCCCACAAATCCGCTGCAAGCTCCCAGGAACGTCGTGATGCTGATCTTGAACCAAGAGGGGAAGCTAGGAGAGCCACTCGACGGACCACTCGATCGACCACTCGACCGAGTGCTGGGTCGAGCAGTCGGTCGAGCCAGGTGCCGAGTCTCAGGAAAAAGCCAATTGTGGAGGATCCTGAGAGGACTGAGAGTGAGGAAGAAAGGGAGCCCACTATTGATGAGATGATAAGGGGGTACAGAAACAAAGGGAAGAGGCCAGCAGTTGAAGTGGAGCAAGAAGAAGAAGAGAGTGAAAGTGAAGAGATGAGTGAGGAAGAAGAATTAAGGGATGATGGAGAGGCTGAATCTTGTGGGCTATCAAAGAAGCAGCTGTATGATGCTTTTATGAGAATGGAGTTCCTAGGAACAAGATATCCTCACAAGGAGACCATGGAGAAGTTGGGTATTGATGAAGATGTGGCATGCCTTTTTGAGAAGAGCAACCTCACCAAGTTCATGGAGCTTTGCTTGGAAGGCTATAGAGAGGAAAGCTGTGAGTTCCTAGCCACTGTCAAGCTGCACCAACAACTAAGAAAGACTGCTGAGCATGGAGCTGGTCACATCTCCTTCACCATTAGAGGGAGGCAGCATGAACTTACCTTGAAGAAGCTAGCTGAGGTGTTTGGATTTGAGGTTGGGAGCCATAGGAGTTTGATGGTTCCAAGAGAGGAGTTGTATGCTGTATGGGAGACCATTGGGGACAACAAGTATTACTCATCCTCCAACTCCAAGAGTTCAAGGATTAGGAGCCCAGTCCTAAGGTATTTCCACAAGGCTCTTGCTAATACTTTCTTTGCAAGAAAGGAGACTGGAAACATCAATGAAGGGGAGCTGAAGATGATTGATTTGGCCCTTAATGGAGTTCTTCTTCAAGCAAGGAATGGAACCATCATCCTTGGTAGCACTGTTGAGACAGATCTTGGAATGGTTTTGATAGATCACATGATACAGTTGAGGAGTTGGGTAGGAAAGCTTGAACACAAGGGTTCAAGAGGAGCACTCACCATTGGGGGCATCATCACTCCAATCCTTCAAGCTGCCAACATCCAACTAAGAGGAGAAAAAGTCTTACCAAGATGGATAGACTCAAGCTACCTTGCCTCCACCCTCATCCTATCCAAAGAGATGCACCAAGGCAACCATATATTCAACTTTGAGCTTCCAACACTTGGGAAGAAGCAGGTCATTTTGCCTAACCAAGAGCTGACCAACATTCAAGAAGGAGCCAACATTGATTTTTGGCCAACTGAGGAGTATTGGTTTGATGGAGTGATTCAACAAAGGGTTGAGGAAGCTGAGAATGCACATGTAGCTGATGGAGAGGAGCAGTTCTACTTTGAAGATTATGAGCCTAACCCAAGAGATAGTAGAGGAGTGAGGGAGAATGCCAAGAGGTTGACTCTTTTGCAAAAATGGGGCAAGTGGCAAGGAAAGAGATTTGATAAGCTGAAGAAGAAGGTAACCAACATGGCTAAGTCTATCAAAGGCTTGAAGAAGGAGATTGCTGAGCTGAAGAGTGGAAACTCATCTCCTAGCCAACATTCAAGCCCTTTGAGAAGAAGCAGCTCAACTAGAGCACTTTCAAGGGTTGCAAATCCTGTGGAACCAGCTAGGGCTTCCATGTACGAGCCAAATCAGAGGAAGAGGAGCTCAAGTACCCGAGAACAACACTTTCCGAGGCACTCGACCGGGTCACTCGAGCACCCACTCGACCGAGCACCTCCAATGCACTCGGTCGAGCACCAGCCCAGAGCACCCTATGGCTTCCCACCTCCAGCTGCTTATCCAGGTTATCCTTCTTACCCACCCATCCCACCCCAATACTACATGGATCCAGCACTCTACCATCAGTACCAGCAGTTCCAGACTCAAGATTGGGAGACTCGCAACCCAGCTCGACCACCCCACTCGGACCAGCACTCGACCGAGTCCCACTCGATTGGCATAGTCGAGCTGCCCCAAAGCCCTTCTCCAAGCCACCAGCCTGATCCCAGCTACTCCTATGACAGCATGCAAATGGATGTGGACAACTTCTTCCACAATCCCTAAGGTACCATCATCACCTTTCCTTGTTTATACCATAGCATTTCATATTGTGTTTTGTGTTGTGTTTTGTTTTTGTTTATAGTCTAGAATCTTCTCACAACTTTTACACACAGGGACTGTGTGATTTAAGTTTGGGGGAGGGTTCTAGATAGCATTTGATGTTGTGTTTTGTTTTCTTATTTCAAATTTTTATCATCATCATGTTAGCATTTGCATTAGCATCTAAGGCATAGAAAAACCATAAAAATTTGAAATTTTTTTGAAAAATCTTTATAAAAAAAAGAGTGTTCATGTAGTTTGCATTGCATATTAGGATCTTGTTTAGCATGTTTCATGTAGAATTGTATAATATTTGCATTAGGGATCTATGATGAGAATTTCCTTGTTAGTTTGCTTAATTCACTAGACTAGGATCAATGCCCAAGTTATTAGTACTTTGATGCTAGTTGAGCAGTAGGAAGCATAAGATTGAACCAAGCATTGAATTCTTGCATTGTTGCTGGTCTAAGTTGAAGCATGTTGTGATTTGATTCCATTTCCTATTTATAAGAACCTAATATTGACTTTTAATTATCAATGTATGCATTGCTTTAAACTCATGGATACCATATACATATTTGGATCATCTTTCTCCTTTTTACCACTCTTGTTGATCCAAGTAGCTGATTTCACTTTTAGATCAGTTTCCCCTACCCCTTAACCAAACCTTTCTTTCAAGCCTTGTTTATTCTTGTGTGTGTGAGGCCTTTTTGGGATTGAGCTTGGTAGAAAGTGTTAGGTTTGAACTGACAGGAATAAGACCTTGTGTAGTTCTAGTTTGCATTTTCCAAACTAGATAGGACTAGGTGATTTACTTGTTGGGTTTGGGACTTGGCTGTTATAAAAAGAAAAGAAAGAAAAGAGAAAGAAAAAGGGTAGAGTCTTTAGGAGAGAGATGTGTTTAAGTGAAAGCTAAAAGTCTAGTGAAAGGATGGGAAGTAAGAAAATGTTATCTAAGATGGTTCTAGTTAAAGAAAAAGAAAAGAAAGCAAAGAGCAGTTTAGCAAAAAGCTTAAGTGTCTTAAGAATAAGAAGAAAAGAGAACCATAGCAATATGAAAGAATCCCCCATCCCACTAGAAAGATCAAATAAGAAACCTCTCCTAAGACTTGAAAACCAAAAGAGAAAAGGGTTAAAGAGAAAAGAAGAAGTTAAAGGGTAGCACTAGGATCATTTGGGTTTAGAATGTTAGGATAAACACTTTGGGTACCTTTGGGTAGACAAGGTTTTATTCTTGTATGTGTCTAGGTGTTCTTACCTTTAGCATTCTTCTAAAGCTCAATCCATTTTTATGAGAGAACCTTGAATTTGACAAACCCCACTCTTAAAAGAGACCATCATTGTCTCAAAGCCCTTTATTGCCAAGCCAAATGAGTTTAAGCATTGCATAGAATTGATTCATGTTCTTGATTAATGAATGTTAAAGGAAATGGTTGATTTGAATGCATGTGGATATCTAAGGTTCAAGTAAAGGTTGTGAAATGTTTGTCTAAAGTCTTTATTTCCAGCTCATTCAACTTGCATCATAGTACTAGTAACTTGGACATTGATTCTAGATGGTCTATTTGCAAGCTTTAGGAGCTGAGATCCCATTTTTAAACCTCACTTACCTTCTTATGTCTTGTTTGTTTGCTTGAGGGCAAGCAAAGACTAAGTTTGGGGGTGTTGATGTTCATATATTTTACCATGTTTTCCCTTAGTTTATTCACATCTTTTGCATCTTTTTCTATCCATTTTCACTCTTATTGTGTAGCTTTAGAACCAATCTTGCATTAGAGTGTAGTTGCATTGCATTTGCATCTTTTCATGCATAAACAGGTGATTTTGGAGCTTGAAGAGCATGGAAGCAAAGGAGAAGAAATGTGAAGCAGTCATAAGGAGGAAACAAGGGAGTTAAGGCTGAAGAAACAAGACCCGGAGTCCAGCTCGACCAAGCACTCGACCGAGTGGGAGATGGACTCGACCGAGTGGAGTTAAGCCAGGGAAGCCAGCTCGATCGGTCACTCGACCGAGCACTGGTCGAGTTGACCGATTCGTGGACCACTTTGACTTTTCCCAATTTTAGGGCTTCCACCTTCCCCACTATATAAAGACTTGTACTGCAGCCACCAACTCTCTCTCTCTCTTTTCCTAGATTTTTTTAGTTAGCTTTTCAGAATCCTAGTTTTTACCTTTTTGGGAATATTATTCCTTTTGCTTTTTCTTAAATTTTTAGATTTTGTTCTTTAGAAAAAAAAAGAAGATTCCTTGAAACTTGGTTGTTGAATAACTTTCTGGGTTTTAAGAATTTGAGTTTGATTCCTTCTTTAAAGTTGTAGATCTCATTCTTATCTTTCTAATCATGCAAGTTTCATTGATTTCTGGGTTTATGATTTGTTTGATCATGTCTTGTGAGTAGTTACCTTAGGATCTTGAGGATGGGTTAGGATAGATTGATCTTGTGGTGTTTCTGATTTGATCAAGCTTGTTTGTTGTAGATCTCTTCTAGGCTAGATGTTCTTAATGCTGATTCTATATCTGAGAGGGTAGGATCTGATCTTAAGCTTTTTAGCATCACACCAATGTTTAGAAAGCATAGATAAGGCTAGATCTAGAGCTTACCATTAGGCTTGCTAAGAGATTAGGGGTCTTGTTTGGTTTGAGATGTATTGCTTAATGCCTGCTTGTGTAGATTCTTTTCATTGTGAGAGCAAGTCTAGGATTGCATAGGTTTGATTGTCTCTTGACCATGAGAGTGGGAGAGACTTGTCTTAGATTAATATGTCTAGAGGTCAGCTCATAGCTTTGCTTGAGATTTGTTGATTAAGTTAGATCACCACAATGATTAGTTTATCCCATGAATCCATCCTCAGGAACCTTCTTTGTTTATTGAATTTCTAGTTTAAATATCATCGTTTGCTTGTTGTTTGATCTGATTTAGTATTGCTCTGTTTTTCTTGTCTTGCTCTGTTTTCACGTTTTTAACCCACTCGACCACCCACTCGACCTACACTCGGTCGAGTGCTGATCGAGCTGTTCCCCAGATTGCTTGTTTATGTTTTGTGTTTGTCTTGTCTCATTCCTGTTTCATTCCTGTTGCATTTTCATTGCATTCACTTAGCATATAGTTCATTACTTGTCTTGCATTAGTTCCATTCTAGTATTTACAGTTTCTGTTTCTGTTTCTAGATCATAATCATACTGTCTTGTTTGCATTTAGTCCCTAGCTCTTGTAGTTTACTTTCTGCTTTTCATCATTATCATCATAGGATTGTTAGTGACAAACATCCTTTCATATTTGGCTTAACTTAGATTCATATGCATATCTTGATTGTTCACAAGCACTCAGACTGGATTGACACCTCTTATACTGCAACTGCATAAGGGGAATTGAAACACCCATCATCATTCCATATCATACACACTTTCACACACATTCACTACACACCATCATAAAAACCTTGTTTCAATGGTGCAAGTTCAGGGGATGAAGACTATCTGCTTTACTCCAACTTCGCCCCGGATGAAGCAGAGGAATCATTGGACGACGGACCTGGGGGTGGGTCTCTGCAGCTGATGCAATTGAGAAGGAGGTTCGCAAAATAGAAAACGGAGGTGGTGACATTGCTGTGGGGGATAAGTTTGATAGCAAAGAAACGTTGGTGGCAAGGTTGAGGGTGCTGAGTGTATTAGATAAATATGATTACAATGTTCGATATTCAACGCCCAGTTTGTTAATCGTTGAGTGTTGAGTAAATCGTTGTAAATGGAGAATACAGGCTTCAACCATGGGTGATTCGCCGGTGTTTCATATTCGCAAATATTGTCGTGAACATACTTGCTCTGTTACAGAACGATTTGGCCGTAGCCGTAATGCTAAACCACCAATCCTAGCTCAATTATACAAGGATTATGTTGTTGGTGTGGGAGGTTCTGTTGTGCCAAATCTTGTTGGGGAAGGGCTCAACCTACGATATGGTGTACAGGTGGGCTACTGAAATACTCTAAATCAAGTCTTTTTAATATGTTTGTTTTTTGGTTGGCTTTGTGTATGTGATGGTATATAGGGTGTACATGGAGAAATTTCTTATGTTGCTAGTGGGCTTTGTGTACGTGAAGACGTAGTGGAAACAATAACAAACAGATCGTAGCTTTAGTTTGTTGGTTTTCTAAGAAATTAGTTGATTCTATGGCCTGAACTGCACATATATATAATTCGATCTAGTTGATATTGTTGACAGCTGATGTCTTTTACTGACCATTATTTCATATAATAGCTTGGCTACTGGAAGACACATCGTACACTTATAAAGGCGCGGGAGTATGTTAGGGGTACACCTGAAAGTGGATACGCTGAATTACCTGCATATTTATACAGGCTGAGGTCCTCTAATCCGGGGACCCTTACTAGACTGGTCGTTGATGCAGAAGACAGATTCAAGTATGTTTTCATTGCGATTGCTGGATGCATTAAGGGTTTCAGGTATATGCAGAAAGTTGTAGTTGTAGATGGAACCTTTTTGAAAGGTGAATTCAAAGGGACTCTTCTGATAGCGACAACACAAGATGAGAATTTTAATATTTTCCCTCTGGCGTATGCGGTTGTCGATACAGAGAACGACGTGTCGTGGGAATGGTTCTTTATGCAATTAAGTAGTGTAATTCCTGATGATGAAGAGCTTGCACTGATATCTGACCGGCATAAATCTATTAGTAAAGCTATCGCTAAATTGTACCCGCTGGCAAGTCGTGGAATCTGCACTTATCATCTTCACAAGAATATTATCCTGAGATTTAGTGGGAGCGAAACATTTCCGCTGGTAAAAAAAGCAGCTGCAGCGTACCGTGTAGTTGATTTCGAAGAAATCTTCCAGCAAATTCAAGAAGCGAATCCGCAACTGCATGCTTACTTGGTGCATGCAGATGTATCCAAATGGAGCAGGGCGCACTTTCCTGGTGATAGGTACAACTTCACCACGAGCAACATTGCAAAATCGCTAAACAAAGTAATGAATCCTGCGAGAGCCTATCCCATTGTAGAGTTATTAGAAGCGGTTCGGAATATATTGACACGTTGGTTTGCTACAAAGAGAAAACAAGCGGCCGCAATGCCAACTTTACTCACCAAAGGAGTGGAGAACCTGTTACAAGTATGAGATTCATTAACATATTCATCGATATATATGTTAACGAAAGGAGTGGAAAATGTTAGTGGATATGTTGTGTTTCGTAGGTTATATGAACTTACGCTTTCATTTACTCATAGGCACGTATTGAACATTCAAGGCGTCTAAGGGTTCAATACCTCCCTCAATGTCGCTTTCCTCGGCAACAACCCGGAGACCTTCGTAATAGATTGCCTTTTTGTTCCCAGCGTCAAGGCATCTTTTGAAGATACGCCGGTGCATCCCTTCCTCTTTGATTCTACGATTTCGCTGATGTAATTTTTGGAACCAAGAAGGATGGCAAGTAATGTTGGAGATGTTAGCATCCTTGAGAACTTGAGGCGTAAGCACTGTTTTCACTCCTCGAGGTCCTGCCTTGACTACTGGAGCAAGGTACTTCAAACCATCAACTGCGAGAAACCCGAAGATGATAACCAACATCTCATCTGGTAGATGAGGCATTTTTTGAGACGCAGACGCCATCTTGATGTGATTTTTCAGTAGGAACAGCTACTTGTACAGAAGGGTGTTTGAAGAACTCAAAGTTTCGGTTGTACTCAGTGGGACTGGTACATATAATTTATAGAACGCTAACGAGATACTTAATTTAGCTAACACCGTACCCGTTTATTGTTGTAATGTGACGAGACATACGTCACTTACTACTGTTTATTTAAAACTCGCTGAGATATAAATCACATCTACGTTTATGTAAACACGACTTTTGGGGGTAGGAGTTGTCACTTCGTCCAACCTACTGCCGTCATGTCTACCCTACCTAGAGCCAAGCGGAATTTAAGCGATTTAATTGTCTAAGTAGTGTATAACGCATTTGACATTCGTTATTATGGTTTCGCCACGTATATACTAATACGAAATATCTGCGTAAGAACTTATTTATATGCAATTTGCATAAAAACGATAATGACGGAACTCTTGTTTACCATTGTACGTACACTAAATTTACAAACTCTAATTAAGCATGGGTAAACCGATGGCTGATTGCTTGAAGATCACCAACAACAATATTGACAATTTTCGAAAGAAGTTCGCGATGGACGTCTACGAAGCTGGTATCAGCCCTATAAATTAAGTAGCGAATAAACATTCTTACTGGTTGTACTTATTACTTTCACACAGGTGGTCCATCTGATCCGTAACCGTTACTTTGCATGATTTTAGTTCGATGACTTGGAATACAATTTAATTGCCTCGCTCATCATATCATACCTCTACCTACATGTTGCCAATGTACGTAGGATTGCCAGTAGGGACAACTTAGTGTGCTCAAAATGAAGAGAAACTAAGCACCAACCATGCACCTAAAAATAACGTCTATAACGTTAGAGAATCGATTGTACGTACACAGATGAATATACATACGTGTGTACACAGACCATAATAAGGCCGTTACTTAGTTGATGATACGCACACATCTGATAAAGGCCTAACATATACTAATACTGGTTAGAAAGACGTCATAATGATACATATCTAGACCCTACAATATACAAAAAACACTACACCTAAAGAGGGTTTAAACCGATCGGAGCTATGTGAGTGACCAGACGTCGGATAATCTAAGAATGATATCCTCAAATCCCACATGTTACCAAAAAAATGACCAAACACGCATCTTCTATTAGCAACACGCGTAAAACCAATCTTCAATTTCTCAAAATCATACTGCTCCAGTAATGTACATGGAACCTAACTTCTTCAACTTTTTGATCTCGAGTTGAACTCAGCTTCCGGATAATCTAATGTCTCCGACGTAGCATCTAGTTGCAGAAAGCAGTCTCGGTCTGGGACCTCATCAAACACTTCTGCAGCAAGTTTCATCCTAATCGAAGGCATGGCCGCATCACATAGGCCTGTGTAATTTTGTCCAAGAGCTATATACTCTAAGCACTTCAACGTGTAAACACCACAGTCACCTTGTTGATAGTTCTGTGGAAGTGTTTTCACCCGGTAGTAACTAAATGCCACCGCCCCAATATTCTCATCTTTGTACCTCCAGTGATATGCTTGTATCAAGCGTGGGATCATTTTTGCGAACGGCTTACACTTCTTTTGTAGAATCTCGTCGCTTCTACCGCTGTTTATGCTATCTTAAACTCTTAGCCTTCGCTGGACTAAGTCAGCTTCGATGGCTACCCAATGGTTGTTATCGAGGTTGTATGGGAAGATCAGGGTGTCTACATCGTCAACCCACACCTTGTGTGTCATTCCGTATTTTGGCAGCCTCTCCACGTACTTCTCAAAACAACCTTCTCCAAAAACCCATTTATTAGAGGCTTCCATTTGAGGGAATTCAAATGCCCACATACTAACAAACAACGGATCGAGGAAAGCAATACGATCTGTTTTATATGTGGATGGCGTTTGCGTCCCCCTAATACGGAACATATGCATACATGTAACCATGTGCTGCAACACGAGTGACATCTATCAGGCATTAGTATACCATAGTTAACTGCGTCAGATGTTATGGAACAAAACTACGAAGCTTACCGCATCCCATAACCAGCCGATGTTGTAGTTGGCCACGATTGTTTAGGGGTCAGGAGGCGAAAATAAAATTCGGCATTTCCAGTGCAAGGTACTTTAGGCCTGAATACCAAAATTAACAAATCAGTTATAAATTGTACTTGATATCCGAATATAAACACTAATTATATACAACTCTAAATGAACACTTACAAATCATCAGTTAGGAAGGACTTCAGCTTTGCAATTTTCTCAGGACTTGCCTCAATAAAAGGATCGTACACTGCGGGAGATAGGACTACAGTGTGGCTTTCACGTCGGGTAATTAATGCAGCTCACATTGATTCGTCATTAGGGCTTAACCCTATGTTAGTGCCCACATGATCTACTAATAGAAGATCAAGCTCTCTTGAGGGAGGAAACACCTTTTGTAACAAATGTGCAAAATACCTGGCTTTCTCCTTATCTTTCAGTGTACGAGATGATGCAGGAGTACTGGTCCCCTCGGTTAAATCCACAACAGATTCACACTTTCTATCCGACCATACAGGGTTACCACCACTTACCAGATGGATAACATTAATAGGAACGGGTTGAGCACCTGCTCCATCTACTTTGTCATTATACTTTGCTCTTTTATCACCTTCCTCTGTCTCCCAACTCTGTACTCTTTTGCCACGCTGTAAACTGTCTATCATCTGCTTTAGAATTCGCTCTACACTGGCGGCTGCATTGTCCTCTGGTTCGATTTTAATACTCCCAGACCACATGACCTTATCCTTAATGGCTAACGGATTCCTAACACAACTAGCAACTTTATAACCATCCTGGTCCGAATGGTTTATCTGATATAGCCATGACTTGAAAAAAGACATGTATTTGACGTTATATACAAGACATTTGAAATATAATATGACGCTGTTAAAACTAGAGACAAAGTATACAAATTGCAAAATTTGTGTGTACGAAAAAATCATATATCAAAATAATTACAGAATTATACAACTTCACAATACTGAAATTAATATTGTTTCCTCGAATAGATAAATACAAAGACTTCATACTGAACACTAGATATATAATAACAATTTTATCAATACGGTACGCAGATCATATCTCCTCTATTTTTGGTTTGTCATTTCTTATTGTACGAGGTCCTTGCGTATGCGCTCCTCCATCCGTTGAGTTGATAACAACTTTCTTCAATAGTTGAACGTCACTCTCAAAGTTACCCATCCTACTCTCCATACCTTGAAGTTTGTACACAACTTCCGCTATTGCTCTAGAAAACGATATCTCAATATTATCCATTTTCGCCCCTAGTGTTTCAACAATAGTAAATAACCTTCCACTACCATCTTCACCCTGCACACCTGACTGCTTATCTCCAGACGCCTTCTCTGCTGAACATTTGTCCCCAACACTTTCTTTCTGCTCCTTCGCATTTTTGGGGACATTACTGATGCTGGTTGGGGCTGTTTCAACGAAATCATCGTCACTTACCCCTATAACAGGTTGCCTCCTCTCCCTCTTCTTCGTATGTTCCCCCTTCCTTTTTTTACACAATCCCATTCTCTTTCATCCACTTCGCCATTGATCACGTCTAACAGCAGATTATCCAGTTTCTTCTTCAAACCTTCCCCTACACCATACACAGAATACTGTCCTGGCCAATCTGGATATATGAACTCCAAAGGTTTAGGTACTAAATGCTTCACCTGAAGCTGCATTTCAGATACCATAACTTTTAATATGCTATCTGAAAGAAAAAATGCAGACAAATAATGTATACGTAAATTGAAGGCATACCTCCCCATTATTAAGGAGTTTGCTCCCGGATATGAAGGCTTCAATATCCTTCCTTGGCCTCCCTCCTCTCCACTTTAACAGAGGTAAATCTACACCTTCTCTTACATTCCCGTAGCTAGCCCCCAGCACCTTCACGCTCTCAAATGCCCATATCAACAATACATGGACATATCCATGGAGAGTATAACCATTGTTAGGTAACCCAAAGACTTTAATGGAATCAACTAAACTCTTGAATCCAACCCTACCCCATTGAAAACTCTCAAATGCTTTTTCATTCAACCCTACCCCAATCCTACTGTTCCTTGATAAACCAAGTACTCCAACATGCACAAGATACAACCGAACAATCTTCATCTTCATTTCATCAGACCACCCACGGCAGCTTCTCAAACCGTCAACTAGCTCCTGCCAGTTGGGTCCATTAAAAGCTTTCACCTTTAAAGCCTCCCATAAAGGTGTATGATCGACTTCACACTCTGTTTCATCCATCTTCTCACAATTCAAACCACTAATTTCTTCATATTCATATAGAGCGAACCTTAGCGGCTTTCCTCCAACCAAAAACCGTACCTCCGATGGAATATCTATTGACATTAAAGTCTTCCATTAAGACTTTCATTAATGAATGGTCTTCCCACAAAACAGGTAGTTGGATTCCGCTAGATCCAATAACACTCCCAGCTACGAATTCTTTCTTATTTTTTCGTACACCTCATCACCAACGAAGCCTTTAAAACCAGCTAGATTGGACAAACTACAATCATGGTGCATGCTTCTCATCGCCAGTGGAAATTTACCATCCGGATACCGCCTTCTTGGATACCTCTTCGCATCATTGCTTGACCCCATAACTACGACAGAAGCATTAGTTTTGTTATTAATTCAATATCACAAAACATCTGTTGCTTAGATTATCAATGAAACAACATGAAGTCTCACAAATATCTTCCAAAAAACAGAGTTCAAAAGAATACAGAAAACTAACATGAATATCGTCATAAGTAACCTTCCACAAAATACAACGCCTACTAAATACTCAAACTCTTTCTAAACAGTAAGCAATAGAGACTAAACCACGATATAGAAATTTACCTCACAGCAGATCGCTATATTTCCCTCCTCCTCAACTTCAAACCACCTCACCGTCAACTTGCCGTCCGCCCGTGGTCCACCAGCCAAACGTACTCTACACAGATTCTGTCCACGCCGCACGCTATCAAAATATTTTCAAAAATAGCCGATCTGAACCCAACTTTCGTAAGACAAACAACACAAAGATTCAAGGGATCGATTCCTGCTTTTATTGGAATTCTCTATTTTCCCCTTTTAAGATATTCGTTTTAAAAGAAAATGGTATAAACCGTAATAAAACAAACAACCCTGGTTTATAACTAATAATCAAAATTTTTTTGTGTTGTTTGAGTAAACCGTAAATCTAAACGTGTTGTTCTAGTAATAAACCTACTTTTATGTAATATTCTAGGTAATTTCCCTAAATAATATTATTCTTTAAAAATAATATCTATTGAATTAAAAATTTTACTGAATAACGGGTCAAAATTTGAATATTTTTAAATTCAATTTCATATTTTTTTGTTAAATTTTATAATTTATATTATATAATAAACTTTAAATAAATTATTTTGAAATATTTTTAAAATATTGAAACTTGATATAAAAGATCGAAACTATAAACACTCTAAATTGATTTGTTATAGCAATGTCAATAATATGTCACTATAATATGAAATTTTTTTAAGAAGCCAAGTATATTAAAACAAAAAATATAACAATATATTAAATTACTCATAATATAATAATTCGTTTTTTAAAAACAAAAAATTTACAAAATTATGTCTTATAATGACATTCAAGTCATGATGTAGAATATACATTGTTGAAATAACTTCACATAAATAAACTAATACGACATATTAAAATTTTATTTTAAAATATAAAATATATTATAGCACGGATAATTATCTAGAATCATTAACAATATAAAACTTACAAAATATGTATCTTTTTTCAAGCCATCATATTTATTTCAAGCCATCATATTTAGCATATGATCTTATTACATAATGTTTTATCCAAAATTGTTTTTAAAAATAATCACATAAATTATATTTTATATAAAAATTACAATATAAATAAAATGAATTTTAACCCGTGCTCTATCGCGGATCTTAAATCCAGTTTACAATGTATTGTGGTAGCCAAAAAAATAACTTGTGTGACGCAAAATTTTACTAAACCTATTAATGTTCTTTTTATTTTTCAGTGTTCAACATAGATATGAATATGTAAAGTGAACAGTTATTTTGTCATCATATTAAAGAAATAGGAATATAGATTTTTTGTAATTTAGTAACAAAGTGGGAGAGATAATTATTCGCCTTTTGGTCTCTCTCCCAAAGAAGAGTTCGCCCTAGCCGTCAACAAGCTTCAGTTCTCCGTTTGCCCTCTCCGGTGGTCGGCGCTCCTCGCCGCTGCCGTGAGAGGGTACCTTAGTCTCTCTTTTGCTGTTGTTGTTTAGTTCCTTGCTTCCTTTAACTCTTGGATATCGGTGGAGTTTGGCTTCAATTTGGTTGAGACGGCAGATCTTCACGGCGGGGCTTGCGAGTTTCGTCGGCGGCCAGCTTCTCCTGAGGGAGTTGTTTCTTGGGTCTCCTAGATCTTTTATTTGGAAGATTCGACAGAGTTTTGAGTTTCATGGTGATTCTCAAAATTTTCTCTCGAATCTGTGGTTGTTGTCTCGTTTGTTTCTTTAGCTTGGTAAGCTGACCTTCTGATATCTTCTTCACCGTTGTCTAGAGCTAAATGGAACTGTTTTAGTTTGTTTCAATTTCTTGGGTTAATGGTTTAAGTAGATATTTGGCTTTGGACTGGGGAATCGTTTGGCTTGATTCGAGTCTCAATTTGGGTTTGTGGAGGAAGTTGGAAGTGTCTTTTTGCAGAGATTATGCTAGCAATTCTGGATCTTGTAGATCCACGGTATGACTCGAAGAATAAGGTATCTTCTTTGCTAGGTACTTCCCTGTGTTCATTCGTTCATGTGATGTTCGATTGGAAGCCGTCAGTGTTGTGTGGTTGTGATTGCGTAACCCGCCCAGCCTTTACCTTCCTATCACCCTTGTTTTATCTCGTCTATCCTTTGTGATATATCATGGTTTTTAGGTGTTTTTAGCCATGATATAAGTCTTATCTATAGAGTTTTTTGGTGTTTTTAGAGTCTTTTGAGTTTTTATAGGATTTAACATGGATGGGAGCTTAATGGAGCTAAATATGAAGATTTGGAGCTTAATCAAGCATTGAAGCTGAGCTACGAAGTTGGGAGACGAAATCTAGAGAGTGCATCGATCGACACACTGATAGCATCGGTCGATGCACAGCCAAAGTCAAAATTGGAAGTTTTCCCACAAGTTTTGAAGATTTACAAAGTTGCCCCAAAGTCTTCCATATTTGCATCATTGGTCTCTGGACGTGTTTAGGAATATAAATAGGATTTTTATGGTCATTGTTTAGACCTAAGCTTTATTTTTCCCTGCAACTTTTGAGAGCAAAACCCTGAGAGATTTTTAGAGAGCTTTTGGAGAGAAAAATCAAGACTCCTTCAGAGAAGATTCAGAACTCCTTTATTTCTTCCTTTAATCTCTTAATGCAATTTATTCAAAAGATGTTTTGTGTTTCATTGATTATGTCTGAGTAGATCTGCTTGTTAGGTTTAGGGTTTCTCATTAGGGATTTCATGTATTGTTAGATCTGTTGTTAATTTAGGATTCATTATCTTTCTTGTTCTTCACCATAGGTTGTTCTTAATGCTAGATCTTTGATTAGTCATCTGGATTTAGATCTTAGGATTATTAATTGATATGAGAATATAATTAATTTTCCTGATAAAACCTTTGGTGAGCAAAATTACTTTCTGCAAAGAGATTTGATTTAGTAATTTTGTGAACTTATCTAAACCTGATTTTATTGCTGGTTTTTAACTTGAATTTTGCAAAGAGATTTGGATTTTCTGGTTTTAAACTTAGATAATATTTGCAGTGAGAACTGATTTATTTTATAATTATGTTTAGAGTTCAAAAACGGTGCTTAATTGTTGAATCCTGCTAGTTTAATTAATTGATCTGATTTTCCATGATTTTCTGAGAATTTCCCTAGGCCTAGCGTTTTTAATTCCTGAATTTACAACTCTTTTATTTTCTGTTTTGCATTGCTATTTAAATTACAATTTTGGTTTAGCATAATTAAAAGATTATTACATCTATTGTGTGAATCTAGAGTTCTTGTGGATTCGATCCCTAAGTACTACAATTGATCTCTTAATTTGAGAGAGTAGCTCAGGGTTAAATTTGAGCATATCAAATTTTGGCGCCGTTGCCGGGGACTCTTTTGATTCACCATTAGATTAATGTCTTTGATTTTGTCTAGATTTTTATTTTTCTGTTTTACTCATACGCTTTTGTTTCTTTTCTCTTGTGTGTTTCAGGTTTATGCCTAAGCCTAGCACCAGGAAAAATCCTACTGGTCCAATTGTTAAGCTTACAAACCAAGAGTTAGGACAACTAGAGCGTGAAAAAACCAAAGCAGCCAAATCAGCAAAGATGGTCAACCCTATCATACTGAGACCTGATGCGGCTGGAGTTTTGAGAGATCAAGAGGGTCATGTGCGCAACGAGCAAGGCCAGAAACTTGATGCTGAAGGGCAGGTTATTCAGGAAGAACCTGTCGTCGCTGATGAGCATGCAGATGGCGTCGACCGACGCAATGTTGGCATCGGTCGACGCAATGAAGAAGGCATCGATCGACGCATAGTTGGCATCGGTCGATGCAATGTCGGGGCTGGTGCGAACGGAGCCAACTTGGATGGTAACAACCAGCAGAACCTTCAGCCTAGACGGGACAACAATGGAGAGCTTGTCAAGACTCTTGCGGACTTCAACAGACCAGACTTGTTCTATGAAAACCGTTCCGCAATTGTCCCTCCTCCATTCCCAAGGAATGACTTTGAGTTGAAGCCTGCCTACTTCGCTCTTGTTGGACAGAGGCCATTCCAGAACCTGCCAAATGAGAAGCCTCTAGATCACATTGAACACTTTGAGGACATTGTCACTAGCATCAAGTCTAATGGAGTCACTGAAGACTACCTCTACTGCAAACTTTTCCCCTACTCTCTTGTTGGGGAAGCTTCTCATTGGCTAAAGCAGCTCAAACCAGGATCTCTGACAACCTGGCATGACATCAAGGTGGCGTTCTTGAACTACTTCTATGATGATGCCATGTCTGATGAGCTGAGGATCAAGCTCTCTACCTTTAGACAAGGACCAGCTGAATCTTACAAAGCTGCTTGGGTAAGGTTCAAAGCATACCAGAGAGACTGTCCACATCATGGGTTCTCAGAGGTGCAGCTGATTAGTATCTTCTTCAGCGGGATTGACTGGAGGTATCAGAATGCTTTGGATGCTGCTAGTGATGGGAAATTCAAGACAAGGTACCCAGATGATGCTGAGAAGTTGATAGAAAGGCTAGCATCAAGCAACAGTACCAAGAATGCAGACTTAGAGCGGAAAAGAGCACATGAGGGCAATGGTTCAAATCAGTTTGCTGCAGTGAATGCTAAGTTGGATACAGTGCATAATCTTCTTGTGGGAAAGAAGTCTGTCCATTTTGCTGAAGATGTTGAGACTTTTGAGCCAAAGCCAGAGATTACAGAAGATGTCAACTATGTGTATGGAGCTGGCTATCAAAATCAGAGATTTGGTCAGAAGAATTCCTTCACAGGAAATCCAAACGGCAATTTCACAAGGAACTATGGATCTTCTTCTTACCAACCCCTCCCTCCACCCAGTTCAGAGAGCAAGATGGAATCAATGGTTGAACAGATTCTTCAAGGTCAACAGAAGTTAACAGTAGACTTCAATGGAAAGATTGATTCTGTTTACACTGAGCTGACTGGGAAATTTGAAGCTCTAAACACTCATGTCAAGAAGCTAGAGAATCAAGTGATTCAGACTGTAGGGTCTGTTAAAAGACAAGAGGAACTTCTTTCTAGAAGAACAGAGATGGATCCAAGGCATGCTTGCAATGCGATTTTGGTGAAGGAGGGAGACGAAGATCCGTCAGTTGATCCAGCATCGATCGACACTACACAAGAGCATCGATCGATGCAATCATCACCAAGCGTCGATCGACGCCATGTCAGCATCGATCGACACCCCCCACAGACAGCTACGGTTTCTGTTCCAGTTCAACCATCCGATTCAGAGCAAGCCTACAAGCCTAAGGTTCCTTTTCCTAAGCCTAGGAGGTCTAAGCAGGAGCTTGAGGAAGCTAGATGCAAGGCTATGATGGACAAGGTGATGATTGAAATGCCTTTGGTTGATGCAGTCAAGTTTTCTCCTGGAAATAAGCGGTATGTCAAGAGAATGGTCACCAATGGTTTGAGTCCTGAGGAAGGAGCACTGCTTACAAAGGATGTCAGCTCAATTCTGTTGAAGCAGCCTCCACAGAGGAAGAAGGATAAGAAGCAGGAAGTTGTTGTTTCTAAGGAAGTAAGTGCAGTGATTCAGAGTAGGATTGCAGAGAAGTTACCAGATCCTGGAAGTTTTGTGTTAGATTGCTCTATCTCCACAAGAAGGTTTCCTCATTCTCTATGTGATCTTGGCTCTAGTATAAACTTGATGCCACATTCTGTTGCTGTGAGACTTGGGATGACGGATTTCAAGCCAACTAAGATCTCTCTTATCTTAGCTGATCGATCTAGAAGGATTCCTGAAGGTGTCTTAGAGGATATTCCAATCAGGATTGGAGATTGCATGATTCCCACTGACTTTGTGGTGCTGAAATATGACCAAGAGCCTAATGATCCTCTCATCTTAGGACGCTCTTTCTTGGCTTCAGCTGGTGCTATCATAGATGTGAAGAAGGGACACATATCTCTGAATGTGGATGATTTGGTCATGAACTTTGAGATGGATAAGCTGAGAAGAGCTCCCACTATTGATGGTCAGACATTTTCTGTGGAGATAGCTTCTGATGATGATCTGATCATAGAGCTTCATAAAGACATTACTGCTAGGAATGTCAAAGAGTTGGAGCCTGTTGAGGAAGTGAGTAAGCAAGCTGCTAAGCTTGAAGATTGGAGTGGAGATCATCTAATCAGTACTAGAGACCATGATGAGGTTCTGATGCATGACAAGTCGCTGGTAGATGACGTTTTTGTGATGGAAACACGTATTGCTGAGGTTAGAAGCGTTGAAGAAACACGAGTTGCAGGCCATGCATCGATCGATGCAGCTGTTGCATCGATCGACACTCCTTCCAGAGTCAGCTCGGACTTGTCCAAAATCAAAGATTCTCGTGTTGGATCCTTAACTGCAAGTCCTAGACCAGTTGTAAAGCTGAAATCTCACCATTCTACAGTCCATAACCCACAGGTAAGGCCAAGGTATGCATCTCCTTCTCCCAAACCTTCTCCTATCATCAATAGGAATTTGAAAGGTACAAAAACTGTTGTGCAGTTAACCAAGCCACGAGATTATCGTAGAGTGCTTGTTTCTTATGTTGATGATTTTGCAGGACTTAAAAGAAAGCCACCCATCCCTCAATCTCGCCTTGGTCCTGTTCCTCACATCCTTGGCAGATCTCATGCACATATTGCCTACACACCCCCTTGGATGAAGAGGACATCCTCTCAGAAGCATTCACTGCCCTGTTCTGATCCACCGGATGCCTGAGATCCGACACAGTCAAGCTAATGACTGAAAACAAGCGCTTAGTGGGAGGCAACCCACTGGTAGGTTTTTGCTTTTTCATTTTTCTTTAATTTTCATTTATTTTTATTTTTATTCGTCAATCTCATACTTGATAGCACTGGGGACAGTGTTGTTTAAGTCTGGGGGAGGCAGTTACTAACTACGTTTTTGTTTTTGAAAAAAAAAATGGTTTTATTGAGTCAAAATTTTGTTGGGAACTATGATTTTTCTTTTTAGTGTACTGCCTTGGTTGATTAATGCTGCAGATTGAATCCACAAATCCGACTAATGAAAAATCCAATGGCTGACCAGTGAACCAGAAACATCCAAATTTCCAACAGAATCCATAAAAGCTTGAGACTTCTGAAAGAAAATGGTACCCCTCTCCCTTATTCAAGTTAAGAAAAATCCTGAGAGCTTTGTTTAAAAAAAAAAAAAAAGAGAATAAAAGATGAGATGATTTTGATCAGTTTAGAGAGGTAGGTAAATTACCTGTGACCTCATTATTCTACTCTGAGTCAAATGATCACACAAAGCTTGGAAGCGAGGGGTAGGTAAACTACCGATGACCCCATTATTCGCCTACACCTTTGATAAGAAGAAAGAAAAAAAAATAAATTCAGAAAAAAAAAAAAAAAAAAACAAAGCAAAGCTCTGAGGAAGATGAAAAAGAATAAGTCTTGGGGAGAGAAAGAGTACTAAATGTGGTAAAAGATATGTCTTGCTTGTTATGGTATTGTACGGGAATGAGTCTAGAAGGTTCTTGATATTGATCAAATTGATGAGACTCACCGATGAAAGCTTAATGGAGGAAGTAGTGGAATTTGGTTTGAATTTGGGATGCTAAGAAAGTCAACGGAGAAGTACATGGTGGTTCGATTTGGATTTATCAGCTAAGCATGTGGATTAAGGTTTGGATGATCATGGCATTACTTTGAAAAGAAAATGAGTTTCTATGTTTTCAAACCTCTTTCACAGATGAAGTTTATGTTTTGCTTGAGGGCAAGCAAAGGCTAAGTCTGGGGGAGTTGATATATCATGGTTTTTAGGTGTTTTTAGCCATGATATAAGTCTTATCTATAGAGTCTTTTGGTGTTTTTAGAGTCTTTTGAGTTTTTATAGGATTTAACATGGATGGGAGCTTAATGGAGCTAAATATGAAGATTTGGAGCTTAATCAAGCATTGAAGCTGAGCTACGAAGTTGGGAGACGAAATCTGGAGAGTGCATCGATCGACACACTGATAGCATCGGTCGATGCACAGCCAAAGTCAAAATTGGAAGTTTTCCCACAAGTTTTGAAGATTTACAAAGTTGCCCCAAAGTCTTCCATATTTGCATCATTGGTCCCTGGACGTGTTTAGGAATATAAATAGGATTTTTATGGTCATTGTTTAGACCTAAGCTTTATTTTTCCCTGCAACTTTTGAGAGCAAAACCCTGAGAGATTTTTAGAGAGCTTTTGGAGAGAAGAATCAAGACTCCTTCAGAGAAGATTCAGAACTCCTTTATTTCTTCCTTTAATCTCTTAATGCAATTTATTCAGAAGATGTTTTGTGTTTCATTGATTATGTCTGAGTAGATCTGCTTGTTAGGTTTAGGGTTTCTCATTAGGGATTTCATGTATTGTTAGATCTGTTGTTAATTTAGGATTCATTATCTTTCTTGTTCTTCACCATAGGTTGTTCTTAATGCTAGATCTTTGATTAGTCATCTGGATTTAGATCTTAGGATCATTAATTGATATGAGAATATAATTGATTTTCCTGATAAAACCTTTGGTGAGCAAAATTACTTTCTGCAAAGAGATTTGATTTAGTAATTTTGTGAACTTATCTAAACCTGATTTTATTGCTGGTTTTTAACTTGAATTTTGCAAAGAGATTTGGATTTTCTGGTTTTAAACTTAGATAATATTTGCAGTGAGAACTGATTTATTTTATAATTGTGTTTAGAGTTCAAGAACGGTGCTTAATTGTTGAATCCTGCTAGTTTAATTAATTGATCTGATTTTCCATGATTTCCTGAGAATTTCCCTAGGCCTAGCGTTTTTAATTCCTGAATTTACAACTCTTTTATTTTCTGTTTTGCATTGCTATTTAAATTACAATTTTGGTTTAGCATAATTAAAAGATTATTAAATCTATTGTGTGAATCTAGAGTTCTTGTGGATTTGATCCCTAAGTACTACAATTGATCTCTTAATTTGAGAGAGTAGCTCAGGGTTAAATTTGAGCATATCACTTTGATTCCCAAAAGGCTTGTTCCCTCTCTAAGCTTAGGCTCCGTTTTGATTGAAGATTTGCTAGTCTCCTTTGTCTGCAGTTGGTTCTTCTCATTGTTGTGGTTTGTTTTGGTTTGTTGTGGTTGATAGCTGTCTCGGTTAGACTTCCCTCCTTGTCTTGCTTTGCAAATCTGTTGAGATTTGATTGCGTTTTGAAGCCTTCTATCTAGACGTTATGGGACGCTGAAGTCGTCGTCGTCGTATCCAGAATCGTTTGAGTCTTGTTTGCTGGGTTATGAAGTTCTTGGTTCTTGTTTCGAGAGATTGGCTCTCACATTGATAGGAGGTGGTGGTTGTTATTCTTGGATTGGCTTTGGGCATCCTTGGTAAAACTCAGCTTCAAGAGCTTCAGAAGAAGAAACCTTGTGGTTTGGGACTAGTTTATTTCTTAAAGGTTCAGCCTAGTTTGCCTTTGTTTTTAGCTCTTGGGTTCATCCTCTTTCCAAAGTTAATTTTTCTTTGCTTTGTTGTTTGTTTTTCTTTGTTGGTTCTCTTATGCTTCTGGGGATTTATACTCGTCCGCCGGCTTTGTTTCCCTTGTTTGGGCATTAGACTCCGGAGAAATCTTGTCTTCCGCCGGCTTAAGTTGTATTCCACAATGTATTCCACCTAGTTTATCAATATTACCAGATGACAAAAAAAAAAAAAAAAAAAAAGTTCAGGACTAATACTTTCACAACGACTTTTGACGCCCTTACATACGTATACTTTTCTACTGTAGTCACAAATGAGTTTTGTTTTTTTCCGTGGAAAGTTGAGGTCACTGGCAAGGATTTGGAGCCCATCAATATGAAATTGTAATACAAATTTCCTTTTTTGTAAACTTCAGTTTTCCCTATATATATCTATGCTATCTTCAGAAAATTTAATGTAGTTATCTCTATCACTTACGAAACAATACAAATGGACATCATCTCAGGACAATCTATGTTTCTCCTCTTCTGTTTCATCTTATCATGTTTTCTTTTCTTCACCACCGCAAGATCCCGCCGGAGCCCTAGTCAGGTATCCATATCACCTCCGGGACCTCCACGGTTACCCATAATCGGAAACATCCATCAAGTCGGAAAGAACCCACACCACTCGTTCACGAACCTCTCAAAAACATATGGACCAGTCATGAGTCTTAAGCTTGGATGTTTAAAATCAGTGGTCATAGCATCAAGAGACGCTGCTAGAGAAGTACTAAGAACACACGATCTAATCTTGTCTGGGCGGTACATAAATGAAGCGATACGATCCAACAATCATCATGAATTATCCGTTGGCTGGGTTCATCCGTCGTCTCCTCGTTTCAGGTAACTGCTTTTTATATTTTAAAGAACATCTTTTTGACTGGTCTGAGCTAACCACACTTCATGAGTTGTTTCTAATGGTTACGTAATGTTTCTATTTATGTAATTTTCTTCAGAATGTTGAGGAGATTATTGGTTACACAGCTGTTCTCTCCGCAACGTATCGAAGCTACCAAAGCTCTGAGGATGAAGAAGGTGCAAGAACTTATCAACTTCATTAGTGAAAGCAGTGAGAGAGAAGAGCCACTTGATATTTGTCGTGCATCATTCATCACATCTCTCAATATCATATCGAATATTTTGTTTTCAGTCAATCTCGGTAGTTACGATTCCAAAGATCCCAGTGCGTTTCAGGAGATGGTGACTGGTTACATGGAATCTAACGGGAACCCAGACCTTGCTAACTTCTTCCCATTTATGAGGTTTCTTGACTTGTGTTGGATAAGCTTGAAGAGGAAGACTTCCTAATCGAGTTATGATTAGAGAAGATAAGTTCAAGAGTGTTGAGATAAGCTTGGTCAACAAGCAATCCTAATGAGTTTAGGAAACTAGAGAAAAGGATATACTTGAGAATTGGAAGTTATCCTAAATAAGAGAAAAGGAAAATTGTGAAAACCCTAGGCTTATATATAGAGATGTCGAGATGTGGCATTCTAATTGAGAGAGACATAAGCTTGTGAGTTTGTGAGTTTTAGAGAGAGAGAATTAAAGTTTTAGAACTACGTGTTTGGCTTGATCCCTTCTAAAGGGTACGTAGGCAATCTTCTTTAGAAGGTGCAGCCATTCTATATTTGGTATCAGAGCGACAGGTTTTGTGATCCTAAGAGAGACCGTTGTGACCGAGAGTATGAGTGATATCAATACCACAAAAAAAAGAAAAAAAAAAAAAAAACAAAAGAAGGAGGAGGAGAAGTTTCTGAAAGTCTTTACCACACCGAATGGACCAGGCAAACAGAGATTGGAAACAAGGAAAAGTTGCTGGAGGTGATTAAACAAGAACGTGGAGCAAGAAAAGAAGGAAAAAACAAGCTTACAAGCAAAATTACAATCATTAATGTCTTCGAGATCACAGTTAGAGATCTCATCAAAATCAGCGAGCTTAAAGAAAAACCTCGAAGAACAAAAGATATTTAACAAGGTTCTCAAAAGTCTTCCCCACATAGATGACTTTGGAAAAGTGTTAGATCCTAACACTACGGACTTTAAGGACATTGTTGAAAGTATCTTCGAGAAATTAGAAGAAGTCCAAGAAAAAGAAAAGAAGCTTATAGAAGGTAAAATAGATAAAGAGTCTCGCAAATACAACAACAACTCTAGAAACCAAGTACTTGGAAGAGGATGTTTTAACCAGGGAAGAAAACATGAGCGTTTCAGGATTGTTAAAAATACCTCAAGGATGGTATATTTTCGATGTAACAATAGAGGTTCAGATTGCTTAATTGTGTATTTTGGAGATGAGAAGTTGCTTGTTGGGACATGTGTTTGGTGTGATGCAGGTCAGTCGAAACAAATTTGCAGAGTGTTTCAGAAAGTATTCAAACGCTAAGAAGACATTAACTGCAGCTGGAGAAACCGTGAAAAAAATTAGGAAGATACATGGAGTCTTTACTAATACATAGTGGTGCAGAGGAGAAGACGTACGAGCTTGATAATCTCCAAGAGACGAACAATTGCAGTGACTTACTCGAGCTTGAGTTTTGGAAAGGAAGATTTCTGAGATTTATTGGTCTAAACAAAAGTATGGTTCGACCAATTTTTGTGAGGCAAAGACAGCTTCTGAAGTTGAAGATAAGAACAATGATGATGAAGAAGAGAAAGATATGAGTGATGGTGATAAACGTTTGATCAAAAGAAAAGAACAAAATTCCTTTCGGAAATCATTAGAGAAGTGTTATGTGGTTACTAAGATGAGATTTGAGATAGAACAAAAGGAGAAGACTATTTCACAAAAGGACGTGACGACACTACCAAAGTTTCACACAAGTGAGATTCGAGAAATTGTTCAGAAGGAAGTGGTACCTAGTATGAAGTTCCAGCGTGGCTGTGAGCTTCTTAATATCTGCTAATTGAAGAAGCAGCTCCAGGTAACTCCGGTGAGTCAATGACCTCACAGCAAAGAGAAGAAAAGATTTAGGTGAGTTTCTTATGTGAGGTAGATTCATGTGTAAGGAAGAAAAACAAGTTGTTACACAAAGAGAAGGAGAAATGGAGTTACCTGTGGAGTCCTGAAACTATGAGAAGAAAGTTCAATAAGGAGATTATTGATTCCAGGTGGAGCTGTGGAGAGAGTTACCTGCAATTATCGGAGCAGCAAAAGAACACGGGTGGTGATTCAACGGAGAAGCTGCGGAGAAAAAAAATCATGGAATCAAAAGTTTTAGATTTCATATTTTTTTTTTTTTTTTTCAGAAAATCAGAAATCTCAGAAGAGATGGTAAGAGGAGTTTGAGAATACCTGAGATTACAGAGATTACAGAGGGTAATGGTGATAGAGGAATCACCGGAGATACAAGGATTTGTGGTAGAAATTGCATCCGATTTTACTATCAAAGAAGAAGATAACGATGACGATGAGATCACCGTAGAAGAAGATGTTTTACCGAGACTTGAGACAGAAGCTATTGAGGAAAACGAGTCAGTTTCAAGATGATTTTTTATATGTCGATAAGAAGGAAATCAGAATTGATTAATGGGTTCATGGAGTTACCTAGAGGAGTTTTGGAGCGGAGAGTGATCGGTTCCAGGTTGAGTTTCTGTGAGGAGGATAGTGAAATCAAAGACATGATTTCACGGGTTTCTGAAATCGAAAGTGATAAAGTGTGAATGATCATTGGTTCAAAGCCTTTAAAGATTCTTTTCAAGGATCAGTTACGGCCTGAATCTTATAAGATGGATCTTATAAGAGGAACGGCAGAGGAGTTGACTCTCCTTGATGAGCAGCGGAAGCAGTGGGAAGCAAAGGTTGCTCAGTTGAATGCAGAGATTGGAGAATTTGATGAAGCCGTTGAAAGAGATTTACCTTTTGTCCAAGAATTAGAAGCTAATATTGAAGAACTCAACCAAAAGATATTTGGACTGAATAATCAGCAGATGTCGCTGCGAGCAACCTTCCAGAAAATGAGAAAGAAGAGTACACAGATGGATAATGAGATTTCCAAAGCAGAGTTTGACCTTGTGCAAACTGTCCAAGAAAATGCAAACCTCCGCTCACAAATTGTTCAATCCCCAGAAAAATTGCAGGGAGCCTTAGAAGAGACGAAACTAGTACTTGGGGAAACAACGAAAGCTCATCAAAGAAGAAGAAGAACACACGTTTGTTCATCCAAGAAGCTGTGAAAGGAAGAGTCCAAATTCTGAAAAACTTCAGAAAATTTGTAATCTCAGAAGAAATTAAACTCAAGTCGTCATAGTAGAGATGAAGAAGAGTTTGATAGGTACCAGAGTTGTAGAGATCGGTATTCAGTTTCACCATGGAGGAAGAGAAAAACAGCGAGTCTAGCTTCTTCGAGTAAAGAGAGGCCGCAGAGGATTCTTAGGTGTTGGGAGTAAAATCGGTGAAATCTCTGGCGAACATGGAGGCTGAGGCTGGCCGGAGTTGCCGTCATTGGAATCTCGTTTCAGTTTTGATCATCAGAGAAAAAGAGCTTCGTCATCATCGTTATAGAAGAAAGAGAGGAAGAGAGATTCATGGGCTGGGCCTAGAGAAGAAAAAAAAAAGGGTGGAGTTGATAAAAGCCCAAGGTGGAGATTATGAAGATATGGGCTTTAGTTACACTTCCTGGCCCAATCCGAATTGGTTTCTTCTAAAATGGCCCAAACTGTGAAGCCTCAATACAAGTCGGTAATGCTTGATTATTAAAGGAACAGAGACAAGACCAAGAACCCTAAGACAAAACACAAGCATACGAGAGAACAGAGCCGTAAGAAACACAAAGAAAGAGACGGTGACATTTTCTTGTGTAAGGAGGAGTTTATGGCTGTCACTAAAGCATCTAAAGAAGTAAACTGACTTCGAGAACTATTTGATAAGGTCATTGGAGAAACATGTGAGAAGATGACAATCCCAATGGTGGATATTTTAACAAAGGCACTTGGAGGAATCAAGTTTCAAGAAATGAGAGATCTCATTGGTGTTGAAGGTTTGGAGAAGATAGACTTCAAGCTTAAGAGGGAGAATGTTGGATAAGCTTGAAGAGGAAGACTTCCTAATCGAGTTATGATTAGAGAAGATAAGTTCAAGAGTGTTGAGATAAGCTTGGTCAACAAGCAATCCTAATGAGTTTAGGAAACTAGAGAAAAGGATATACTTGAGAATTGGAAGTTATCCTAAATAAGAGAAAAGGAAAATTGTGAAAACCCTAGGCTTATATATAGAGATGTCGAGATGTGGCATTCTAATTGAGAGAGACATAAGCTTTGTGAGTTTGTGAGTTTTAGAGAGAGAGAATTAAAGTTTTAGAACTACGTGTTTGGCTTGATCCCTTCTAAAGGGTACGTAGGCAATCTTCTTTAGAAGGTGCAGCCATTCTAATCATAACTCTTGAACTTATCTTCTCTAATCATAACTCGATTAGGAAGTCTTCCTCTTCAAGCTTATCCAACATTCTCCCTCTTAAGCTTGAAGTCTATCTTCTCCAAACCTTCAACATAAGCCCAAATTTAACATGGTATCAGAGCCCAAGGTTAAAATTTCTGGTGGATCTAGAAAAGTGGATATGGACATGCCTCTTGTTAACCCGAGTAATGGGGGCCCAAGAAGGGGTTTATTGTCGGTCCAAGTGGGATCGGTTCGAGATGGAGTTATCATCTCGAGGAGGTGTGTTAATATCCAATATGTGGTCCTTGGTTTGAAGGGGAGATTGTTGGGATACAAACCAAGTCCCACATCTGAAGTTTGAAGAGATTATCATTAATATATAAAGGGTTAGGGTCAATCTACTAATTGCCAATTGGTTTTTAGTTAGAAGCCCAACATAAGCCCAAATTTAACAACTTGCAAGGTAATAGTAAGAAGATGAAGAGGAACTCAGAGAGCTTGTTCAAGGTATTTAGAGGGTTTTATGACGCTCGGGTTGTGGAAAACTCATCGCGTACAAAAGAGAAAGATGTTTCGAGCAGAGACTTCCTGGATGCGCTCATCGATCTCCAACAAGGAGATGAATCTGAAATCAACATTGACGAGATCGAACATCTACTTCTTGTAAGTCTTAGCTTATTAGCATAACATGATGATTGTATATTAGTTATTCACTGATATATAATATGTACTTGTATGATCAGGATCTGTTTGTAGCGGGGACAGATACAAACTCTAGTACCGTGGAATGGGCAATGGCAGAGTTACTTCGAAACCCGAAAACGATGACAAAAGTTCAAGACGAGATCAATCATGTGATAGGGCAAAACGAAGACTTTCAGGAGTCTGATATCTCAAAACTGCCGTATTTTAGTATTTACAAGCGGTCATCAAAGAAACATTCCGATTACACCCGGCTGCTCCATTTCTTCTCCCAAGAAAAGCAGAAACCGACGTAGAGATTCTTGGATTTCCTGTGCTTAAAGACTCTCAGGTTCTTGTGAACGTTTGGGCCATTGGAAGAGACCCGAAGTTGTGGGAAAATCCGACTCAGTTTGAGCCAGAGAGGTTTTTAGGGAAAGAGATTGATGTAAAAGGTACTGATTATGAGCTTACACCGTTTGGGGCAGGGCGTAGGATTTGTCCGGGACTGCCTTTGGCTTTGAAAATAGTGCCTCTCATGCTTGCTTCTCTTCTCTGTGCCTTTCAATGGAAGCTTCCAAATGGTGTCGGTTCTGAGGATTTGGACATGGAAGAGACCTTTGGTTTAACAGTGCACAAGACCAACCCTTTACTTGCCGTGCCTCTAAAGAAACGCGCCAAAAATTAGTACTTATAAATTTGTTTGAATATAATAATGTCACAAACATATGAATTGAAGTAAAATAATATCGTCTGTTTTTTTCCTTCTCTTTAAGTACTCATAATAAATATTCTACAAATTTTGATCTTTCGATTTTTTTTTTTTTTTCAACCAAACATTAAATTAGAAGAAAATCCTAGAGTTGGTAGCCTAAACTGGAGGAAAAGAGTTTACAAAAGAAAACGCATAAGGTAAAGATCTGGAAGATCGAGCAAGACAATCTGCTCATACATTATCTGTGCGTGGAATCCTCAATAGCTTGAAGGAGGGAAAGGATGAACGTAGCAAGCTGAAGTCGGCCAATGAATTGGAGAAAGCGGGCCATTCTTCAGGAGATTGCACCATCGCCACTAATTCTGATCTTTCGATTTTCATTAAATACTCTTAAGAAAAATGTTTAATTTATGATTAAGAGTAATTCATCATTAAATACTCTTAATAAATATTCTACAAATATATATTCTACAAAGATATATAATCATAAATTAAACATTTTTTTACATACTTTATTTTATTTATATCTTATATGGTGTATAGTTTGCTTAAAAAAAAAATTCACATTGTTACAAAAATATATTTCTTCCAAATTTTTAGTTTTAACATGTAATATATTTCCTAATGAAAGCATACATCACATAACTTAAATATAAAACTACTGATCAAACCAACTAAAACAAAAAGAAGTTTTCATACTTTTAAAGTAAAAATTGAAACCAAGTTCATTTATGATAGACTAATTTTAAAATATAGAATATGTACTAATATATTTTAAAAAATCACATTGTATTCAATAATCATATATATTGTATTAAAGACAAAACTCAGATAAAAATGAAACTATCGATCGAACCAATTAAAACAAAAAAAAATTCATACTTTTAAAATAAAAATTGAAGCCAAATTAATTCATGACAGACTAATTTAAAAATATAAAATATGTTCTAATATATTTAAAATCACATTGTATCCAATAATCATATATATTGTATTAAAGACAAAACTCATATAAAATTTAATTATATTTAATATTCTATAAGTTACAGTTTGACTGTCTTTAAAACGTATGTACTAAAAGAAAATAAAAATAACATAATTGCTTAATCACCCCATGAAATAATAGGAAACAATAGTTTCAAAAATTATTTAATGGTAATTATAATATTTATTTTAAAATGATTAGAAAATAGATATAATATATCGAATCTAAAAAAACATTAAATTTGACACATTTTTTTTTCATGAATTTTATTCAAAATTTAATGTGAGATATAGTATAAGATATTTCATAAATTTTAATAACATGAGCCATATTTTAATATGCATTATTCCTATTTTTTTATATTAAGGGTGATTACAAGATTAGAGAGTAAACACTGGAGCATATGATAAATCATGAGCACACTTATTAAATATTCAAAATAATCATTGGTGATTCTTCTGTTACCTTGTAAAATATATTTGTCTAGATTTATAATCTCATTAGTATAGTACAAAATTCAGGTTTTAGGAGTTTAGTTTATTGATTGGATGAATTTGAGTTGGTCTGATTTTTTTTCCTCACATATCTTATTTTAAAATCATAAATATCTGATGGAAAAGTCAATATATAGATATTATAAGTTTTTATATAGTTAATTAAAAAAAGCATTTAGATGTAAGTTAAAATAAATTAGAAATATAGTTATGTCAGAAAAATAATTGGAATGCATCTATTGTTTATATCAATTTTCCTAATTTTGTCTTCCCTTCTGTCTACACCAATTGACATGTTAGAGAGTTCGTTTTTTTGACAATTAAAAGAACATAATGAATAAAAATAGAGACAAGGACCGAGAAATAACATCATCATAAAAGTATAACACATTCTAAGCATTCATATAGAGTTTCTAATTCATAAGATATTTGTTAGGAGGCTAACTGAAGAAAATCAAACCATAGCAACATATGGTGGAGTCAAAAATAAAATCAAATATCAAGATTGAGTTAAAGAATATATAAAGTTGTAAAACCACTCGCAAAAAGATAAATATTTATGAATTTTTTTTTACCATCATATAAGTCTTGATCGCATCCATATATTACAACTTTGAAAAAGATGTAGGAAAAGATGAGATTTATTTGGTAATATTTGTAAACAATTTTCAATACTCAATTTTTGTTTCGAATGTCTGATGTATGGTCTCTACACAAATCTCATGTGTGCTAAAACTATCTCTAATATATATTATTTTTTTTACTCTAAAATAGAGCATAGTTTTTTCAATATGTCAATCTATTTTATACTAAAAAATGGAGTTAGTGTAAAAAATTAAAGTTGCATATAGAGTAATCCTACCATTTACTCTATTTTAGAGTAAGATATAGAGTAGGTTTATAGCAAATGTTACTCTATAACAGAGTTTTGACTTTAAACTCTATAACAGAGTTTTGACTTTAAATTAGAGTTTTGACTAAGAATCTAACAATTTATCACAAAACAGTAAAATCCAAAACAACAAAACTTTGAGAGATAATTACTTCGACTAAAAAAATTTTCGATATGTTTTGTTTATTTTATTTTGCATCCAAACATTACGAACTATATATAAAAAGGAACAAATATATATATTTTTAAAAATTCATATAAAAAAATACGTTTCTAAATTTAAAATATATCATAATCAATAAAAATAAAATTAAATATATCTCGCGCACCACGCGAGCCTATTTCTATTATATATATATATATATATATATATATATATATTTGTCTCTAGAATTATAAAACCCACGGATAAAATCGTTTAAAATTAATTTTAACTAGCAAACTCAGATATTTACATTCTTTACCTTGGAGATAGATATCTTCATGTGAGAAACAAGGGAGACTATTATTCACTAAAATACAGTACATAAATGAATCATTATATAGGAGAAGAAAAATCATGTATTACTGTATAAGGCCGATCCCAGACCCACAAATGGACCAACAAAATGATCATAAAGTGAAGATCCCATGCAATCATCAGTTAGATTTACGTTGATGCGGGTTTGCCGAGATACATAAATCTATTTGTGATGGATGCAGTAAAGATATGGCTTTAATTTACTGTATCAGATGCAAATTTCAGGCACATGAGGAATGTACCCTCTGGCCAGACATCATCAACCACCTTTTTTTTTTTTTTTTTTTTTTTTTTTTTGAATAAAATGTAAAATTTATTCGAAAAAATTACTGTTTTACATTAGATGCAGCGTAGAGTTGAAAAGAAACTTTGATGAGAAACTATAGACTTAAGTTACAACAATGAAAAGTGGGGATTTTTCTCTTCAGCGTGAAGCTAACCATTCTTCCATATAGGCATTAAAGGTTCCTGCAGCTTGAGTCGATAATAACTTATTTCTGACTTGGCGATCAAGGTGTTTTATGAGCATAGCGGCTTGGATCGGATTCTCACCGTGTCGGCGATTGTTTCTCTCTTTCCAAATGGTGTGAAGAGAAGCCTGGAATGCGTAACGCAGGAGAAAGAGACAAGTTTTTCCCAACGATGTATCCACAATGAGAGACATGTTGGTGTCCCAGTCTGTAGAAAAGTGAGTGTCGAGTAGTTTGGAGATAAGCCCTGTCCAGACCTCTGCTGAGTAAGAACAGGCAAAAAAAAGATGGTTTCTGGACTCGTGGGGGGCGCCACATAAGGAACAGGAGGTGTCAACCCGAACGTTCCAGTGCAGCATGCGATCCCCCGTAGTTAGGCGATTCTGTGCGGCCACCCAGACCATAAAGGAGTACTTTGGTGTGGCCTGGGGGAACCACACACCTGCCGCCCATGGTTTCCTCTGACCAGTGGCCCTTGTAAGCTCCCAAGTGTCCTTGGTTTTAAACTTTGCTTTGTAGAGATCCCCTTTTCCTCTCCATAATACAACATCCTCTGTTTCTACACGCC
Source organism: Camelina hispida (assembly GCA_023657505.1). Lineage (NCBI taxonomy): Eukaryota > Viridiplantae > Streptophyta > Magnoliopsida > Brassicales > Brassicaceae > Camelina > Camelina hispida. Next base: position 23,471,349 of record CP094631.1, on the reverse strand, counting down.
CTCTGTTTCGAATAGTCGCTAGAGCGGCTTCCATCTGATTCAAATGGTCTACACGATGGTGGCGTTGTCTATGAGTGAGAGCTTCCGCCACAGTGGCGTGAAGACTAATACCCATGTCAATGGTACCCCTCTGTCCTGTGATGGTAAATAGGCATCCAAGCGTAGACCAGTTATCATACCAGAAAGAAGTACTTTCTCCATTTTTTACTTCATATCGCACAAAATCCACGGCTAAAGAGCGATATTTGAGTATTTTTCGCCACATCCAGGAGCCTGAACTGGTATTAGCCTTGATTGACCAGAAAGAACCCTTCCTGAACAGATAGGTGCGAAGCCAAACCACCCATAAGGAGGAAGACGTTAAGATTCGCCATATGAGTTTTAGACAGCTCACTTTATTTGCTTCCTCCAAAGACCGTATGCCCAGTCCACCCTCATCTCTTGGTCTGCAGACATCTTCCCATGATATCTTAGCTTTCTTTGGATTAAGAGCTGGTCCAGACCACAAGAAAGCTGAGCTCAAACTGTCGATCTCCTTAATACATGCCCTTGGTAATCGAAAAGCTGACATCCAAAAATTTGTCAGGCTATGTATAACGGAATTAATGAGTTGGAGGCGTCCTGCAAATGATAAATGTCTCCCTGTCCAGCTACCAAACTTGTCTCGAATACGCTCGATAAGGGGTGCATAGTCAGCTGCTGTCATACGCTTGGTTAGGAGGGGTAGACCAAGGTAGCGGACAGGCAGCGTTCCTGAAGCAAAAGAGAAAGCGTTTAGTATCTGATCCTGATCATTCACTGCAACACCCGCTAGATAGAGAGTAGATTTTTCCAGGCTGATAGTAAGTCCCGAGAACTCTGCAAACTGGTGAAACACTCGAAGAATGCCTTCTAGTGATAGTTTTGTGCCATCAGTAAACACTAGCAAATCATCAGCGAAGCACAAATGGGTGAGGCTAATATTTTTGCATCTCGGGTGGAAACCAAATTCCCCCGCCTTAGCTGCTTTATCCAGCATCGCTGACAGCACTTGCATGCAAATGACAAAGAGATAGGGCGACAGAGAGCATCCTTGGCGAAGCCCCCTCTCACTTCGAAACAGACCAGACAACTCTCCATTGACTTGGACCGAAAATGATGCAGTGGTAACACACAGTTCTATCCATCGAATAAACTGCGGTGGGAAGTGCAGAGTTCGAAAGATTGCAAACAAAAAAGGCCATTGAACAGAATCAAATGCCTTGGAGATATCAATTTTAACCGCACAGCGAGGAGAGATTGTGTCTGCGTGATAATCTGCAACAATCTCAGAGGCTAACAAAACATTTTCCATGAGAAGACGGTCCTTAACAAAAGCTGATTGGTTAGAGGAGATGAACTGGGGGAGCAGCCGTTTAAGTCGATTAGCAAGAAGCTTTGAGATGACTTTGTACGTCACGTTACAGCAGGAAATTGGTCTATAGTCCTTCATTTCTGTGACTTCTTTCTTCTTTGGGAATAGAGCTAGAATTGTGGTGTTGACTCCCTTAGGTAAGAACCCAAACTGGAAAAAGGATTGAATAGAGGTGACAAAGTCTTTGCCAATGATAGGCCAGGCTTCCTTTAGGAACTCCACGGTGTATCCATCGGGTCCTGGACTTTTATCTCGTGGCATTGAGAATAACACATCCTTGATCTCCGTCTCCGTAACTTCCCTCACCAACTGAACTTGTTCCAGCGCAGAACATCGATAAGTTAGCAATGCAGACAACTCAGTTTCATCAACAGGCTGATAGTGTGGGAATTTTTTGCCAAGGAACTCACGGAAAAATCTCTCAGCCTCTGCTTTAATCGTCTCTTGTGTGTCTGCAATATCACCCCCAGGACATTGAACCTCTTTGATCGCATTTCGTATCTCACGAGCCTTAGCTGCACGATGAAACACTTTGTTATTACCATCTCCAACCTTGAGCCAGTGCAGTTTGGATTTCTGTTTCAAGAAAGTCTCCTCCAAACCAGAAACAAAAATCCATCGACTATGAGCTGCTGATTCAGTCCGTATTGCCTGATCAGTGGGGTTTTGCAGAGTCTCCATTTGACAGGCACATAAATGGAGATAAGCCTCTTTCGTCTTTTTCACCAAATCACCAAGTCGATCCTTGCTTAACTGCTTTATAGTCGGTTTTAAGGCTTTAAGCTTCTTTGAGAACCGATACATCGCAGAAGTGGAGTGATAAAGTTGTTCAGTGTTCTCCCAATACTCTTTCACCGTTGGCAAAAAAGTAGGATCTACTACTAGAGCATTTAAGAACTTAAATGGTCGTTGAATCTTCAGTTTGTCCACACTAATCTTTATATGACACCGCAAGTGATCCGAGCATCCACCCGCCTCAAAGACCCCATAAGATTGTTGATAGGTGGCGAGCCAAGTATCATTTACAAGTACCCGATCAAGTTTCTTGCAAATTAGACCAAACTCACGTTTATTGCACCATGTGTACGCAGGACCATGGGAAAGCATATCACTAAAAGAGCAATGCTGCACTACCGCTTGAAAATCTTTCATTCCCGGCGATACAGTAGGCTGAGTATCATAAAGAGAATGTTCGTGCCCATGCAAGATTTCATTAAAATCGCCCAACACCATCCAAGGCTTATTGCGAAACAATGGTGAGTCTTGATGATATTTTAAATCTTCCCACAAAATCTTTCGAGCCTCAACACCATTCGCTGCATATACGAACGAAACAAAAAACTCCTCCAACGCTCCTTCCAACAGAACAGAGCAGGTAATCACCTGACTACTCGTGTAACAAGGCGTGAGACGAACACCAGAACTCCAAACAACCCAAATCCTCCCTCTACGATGACATGTATAATTCGTTATCGAAGACCATTCCGGAAAAACAGAGCTAATGATACCATCTGCTTTGCTTTCCTTCACCCTTGTCTCCAATAGACAGCCAAACTGAAACTTTTCTTTCTTAACCCAATCTCGAACTACAGAATGTTTAGACGTTTTATTGAAACCACGAACATTCCAGAAGAAGCTCGACATAAATTAACGACGGGGTGGGTCCAGCTTACTCTGGTCTCGAGGAGGCTGAGTAGTTGGATTTGAGACAAATTTGTGTGTATCCTTAGAAGCTCTCGGTATTGACTCACGCAGAGGGACCACCTTTGCACTCCGAACATCCTCGTGACCGAGACAGTTGACTATACAGATCGTAGATGCAATTTTTGTAAAGATGAACTTGGTGATCAGATGTAATTTCAGCATAGATAAGAAGTTTTGGGTAGATAAACCAAAGCTTACTATTCATCACTCAAGGAGCCACGACCATACATTCACCCTCTTGCCGATAAAGGTCTCCTTTTTTTTTTGAATGAATGCTAAATTTTATTCAAATCAAAAAAACCTTTGTACAATAAATTGCGTCCTTAAGTAGATAGAGTTTGAATGAATTGAAAGAATCATATAAAAGAAATCTAAAAAACAAGCTCTACCCTAAGGACGCGACTGGAACCATACTTGCAGTCCATCCATGAGTTTGTCATGACGGAGACGATGTATAGAAAGAATCTTATTTCGGACTAAGCGGTCCAAAGTCTTCGCATGGTGAGGCGCTGCGGTCAAGGGATCACCATGGCGACGTTTGTTTCGTTCGCTCCAGATGGCATGAACTGTGGCTTGGAAAACAAGACGGAGAATATAGCAGGATGACCCAGTGAATGTTGAACTTGAGAGGAGGCAGAGGATTCGTGGGAAAGAAGTCGTGTAATGATGGCGAAAAAGTTTCCTGGTTAACACCGCCCAAATCCGAGAAGAGTAAGGACAGGAGAAGAAAAGATGCTCCACCGTTTCAACTGGGGTGTGGCAGAAAATACATGAGGAGGAGATGCCTCGGCCCCACATAGCCATGCGGTCACCCGTTGTTAACCTATTCTTCACTGCTAACCAAAGGATGAAAGAAAATTTAGGGACAGCATCAGAGAACCATACTGCCTTGGACCAGGGTACCAGAGGTTGAGGGTGGTGAAGCTGCAACCAAGTGTCTGATGTGGAGAAACAAGGAAGATATGTGCCATTTGAGTGCCGCCATAAAGCCACATCACCCTCTAAGGATGTGCCTCTACTGCGGAGAGTGGCAATCTCCGTCTCTACAGCATTCAAGCCCATGTTCCTATGTAGACGAGGGCGGTGGGAAACAAGGACCGAGGCTACAGAAGCCAAGGAAGAGATCTTAAGAGCAATGAAACCACGGTAGCCAAAAACATCAAATAATCGACCCATAGGACACCAATGATCATACCATAAGGAAGTCTGCAGTCCACTCTTAACCTCAATACATGAGAAAGCCTTGGCATGGGCTCGATATTTCAGTAGTTTCTTCCACATCCAGCTCCCAAGACTTGTAGAACTACTGACTGACCAGAACGAGGACGACCTTATCAGCTCACGTTTGACTCAGTTGACCCACAAAGATTGTGTACCTGAAAGAAGTCGCCAAATGAGTCGATAAAGGTCCCCTTCACTTGTACGATTGTACCGCATGTGGGATAATTGGTGATCGTAATCCTTACATTTGTCTTGAATGTGTGTTCATGTTGCACAAAGATTGCATCAGTGAAGTGAAGGAGACTGATGATCGTAATTGGTGATCGTAATCCTTCAGTGAAGTCATAAGCATAAATCGTCATGACCATCGTATTTCTCGCTCTTATCATCTCGGTCACGGCGATTGGAAATGTGGAGTTTGTCGCGAGAAGATGGATTGCCCCTTTGGAGGTTTCTCTTGCAAGCGTTGTCCCAATTACTCTGTTCACTCAAAGTGTGCGACAAGGGACGATATGTGGATGGAGACGAACTTGAAGATGAGCCTGAAGAAGAGGACGAAGAAGATCCGTACAAGGAAATAAATGAGAAAGAAATCATTCATTTCAGTCATGAAGAACATAATCTAAGACTTGGTAATGATAATGTCATCGATTGTGAAAAGATGTGGTGTGACGCTTGCATCCTTCCCATCAATTCTGATCCATTCTTCAAATGTATGCAATGCAATTTTTTTCTTCATAAAGTATGTGCTAGTCTTCCTCGGAAAAGTATCCTCCAGAACCACAAGGTTGATCTACGGGTTAAGGATAAGGCGGGCAAGTATTTTAAGTGTACATACTGTCTTCAGTTCTTCGATGGCTTCAGATACAAGTGTAATTCTCTCAAATCATTTACATGTTGTTCTTTAAAAATATTAAAATAGATGTGTGATGCGGTTCCATTTCTAAGCCTTTTAACCATGAATTGCTTCCTCATCCCTTATATTGTACCTCGCGAGAGCCTAAGACTTGTAGAGCATGTCGTAAAGATTCAGAGTATGTCTTAAGTTGTACAGTGCCTGAGTTTTCTTTAGGCATGGAGTGAAACACATATGCGATGATCATGTTTTGTCGTTACATTTTGGGGCTGGAAACTCAAAGGGTCAATTGTGGTGTGATATTTGTGAAGGAAAGGCAGATCCAAAAGTATGGTTTTATGGTTGTGATAGTTGTGGAACCACTCTCCATATTAAGTGTGTACTTGGAGACATGAGTTATTTAAAGCCAGGGAACAAATACTTGGGAGCTGAACTAGTCTCCAACGATGGTATGACTAGACCTTTTTGCATAGTTTGTGAAAAGCGTTGCATGTTCCCTTCCTACTTCAAGGCTACTGTTGATGATTCAACTGTGGAATATGGTTGTTCAATGGGCTGTTGTGGTAAGTAAACCTTTGAGCATGTCTAAAATGCCCACAAGACAAACAAAAGTGCCAAGTCGATCTCCTAAGGAAATTCTATATATATGATGTATCCGCCTATTACCTTGTTTATTGCTTCATATCTTCTTCTTTTTTTCTCTATCTTCTCTGTTTATTTGGTTTTATTATTTTATGTGTTTAGGATTCTTCTAGCATCTGATATAACTTCTAGAACCTGTGTGAGAGGTTCATAAATATGATCTATTAGCTTCCATGTAATGTACTTCAATATATTTCATTTCCTTTCATAAGTTGGACAATAACCACAAAACAAAAAAAAGTTGGACAACGAAAAAAAAAGGACATCGAAATTCAGAATGATTTCTTTGTGTACGTTCATCGTCTCGGGTTGCACTGTGAAGGTTCTTGTTGGTTGCAGTGGAGACCGGAGATAGATGATATTGAAAAGTAGACAGTACACCAGCTATTTAGATTGTCATTTTAATCAATCTTCTAAAAATCTCCTTCAAAACTTTTGTTCAATGACTTCGACATTCACCAGAATTAAGAACCCGTAATCTTTAGTCTAAAATGAGTTTTTTTTTTCAATAAAATGTTAACTATATTTAAAAAAAAAAAAAAAAAAAAAATTAACTTTGTTACATGAGTGCATCTTGATGCAGAGAGAGTTACTCTGGGAAAATACAGAAAAAATATGTGAAAAGGTAAAGCTAAAAATGAAGTTTAATATGCTCATATTTGATATAACTAAATGATTGTAGATATGGCCTAGGTACGAACAATTTTCTGATTAAAATTTTAACTATATGAAACTGAGGAAATACGAAAATATTAGATGTCTTTGAATGAAAATTCCGAAAACATAACAAATGAAACTGTTTTAACTCAGAGCCGACCCTAAGATAGTTAATGCCACAAGCAAAAAAAAAAAAAAAAAAAAAAAAAAAAATCAAATTTTTACCGCCAAGCTAAGAGGAGTATCTACCAAAATGTCGACTGCTAAAATATATAGACGGATAGACCTATTTAAGGCCACATATTATGCTTGGCCCGTTAAGCTTTATGGTCGGCTCTGTAATTCTACCGTTTCATTTAAGTATTCTCAACATGTAAGTAAACAATATACTACTGGAAAAGGACAAAAAAAAAAAAAAAAATAACAGAAAACAAAAAAAAATTGAAAAGAAAAACTAATTTAAATGATCAAAAAATATATCCATGTACAGGGGGTATCACTTAATTACCCCATATATATCAAAATGAAATACGCATAGGTTGAAATTGAATGAACACAAATTAAGACAACTTGTAATCTGACTTTGTTATCCATATACATTATAATTAATAGACTAAATCTCTAAATAATATCACTAAATAATGAAAAAAAAAAAAAAAAAAAAAATGGCATTAAAATACTATTTTGAAAATTTTAACGAAAGAAAACATCACTACTTTGAAACAAAATAGTAAGGGAAAATTCCCCAAAAAAACACCAACTATTTAATATTTGCCAGAAAAAAACATGAATTTTTTTCGTTGCCAGAAAAATACGCAAACTATTTTTTAGTTGATAAAAAATACACGAACTATTATTTTTTTCCAATTTCTCCTCGTCTCCGTTACGACCGTTAACGGTATTGTAACGGCGTTACTATTTTTGGAAAAAATTCCAGAAAAAAACACAAGCTATTTATCTGTTGCCAGAAAAATACATGAACTTTTTTTTTTTGCCTAAAAAATACATAATTTTCATTTTTTATTTTTCCATTAACAATGTTAGAGATCATATCTCATAACTTTATCTGCTCTCTTGAACTTCATACTAGTTTTAACTACTATTTATGATAACAAAATTCAAGAACAAAAATACACAATTAGATTAATTGATTTCTAAATTTCTCAATAGTATTGTTTTTGCATAAATAAATGGTGAATCTGGTTAGGTTACAAGAGTTGATATCCCACAAAATGGCTATAATCTACGATCTCGATCAAGTTTGCGTACACAAGCCCATTTGATGATTTACACTGGTTATAAGCATCATAAAAGGTACTAAACTAAAGAGATGCATATTTTTTGAAATGTATACAAAGATCTACAAAGCTGGAGATCTCATAAAATTTTAGAGAAATGTTGATGAAGTTTCAAAATTTGTAAAGTCAGTATAAATCCAAAAACAACACTAATTGAGAAATTTGGAAATCGATTAATCTAATTGTGTATTTTTGTTCTTATTTTAGTTAATCCTAAATAGTAGTGGAAACTTGAATGAAGTTCAAGAGAGCAGAGAAAATTATAAGTTATGATCTCTAACATTGTCAATGGAAAAATAAGAAATGAAAAATTATGTATTTTTTAGGCAAAAATAAAAAGTTCATGTATTTTTCTGGCAACAAATAAATAGTTTGTGTTTTTTTCTGGAATTTTTTTCAAAAATAGTAACGCCGTTACAATACCGTTAACGGTCGTAACGGAGACGAGGAGAAATTGGAAAAAAATAATAGTTCGTGTATTTTTTATCAACTAAAAAATAGTTTGCGTATTTTTCTGGCAATGAAAAAAGTTCATGTTTTTTTCTGGCAAATATTAAATAGTTAGTGTTTTTTTGGGGAATTTTCCCAAATAGTAATGTTAAAACATTACTTAATAGTAAACTAAATGTACGTATCAACGTCTAGAAAATCAAGTGGTACAATTGTTTTAAGTTAATATTTGACCACTTATATATATCATTCTTCAACTATACAAATTTATTGCATTATAGAACCGTAGCTTAAGAACATAAAATTAAATAATTAGAATTCAAATACATACATAATAACGCGGTTTACACGAACGAGAGAGGAGTGACGTTGTAGAAAGCACGTTCACATTTGTTAGCTCTGTTGATGATTTCTCTTCTTGGTAGACTAATACACTTCAACGTAAACAGCTCACTTTCTTCTTCTTCGTTTTTGTCTCTTATTTCTTTATGTGTCAAATTCACCAACCAGAATCTCATGACTTTTTCTTCCTTAGACACTTGGATATTTAAAATGATTACGATAAAATTATATTGATAGACTAAGAATGAACCTGGAGCTAGCAACATGCCAATATCAACAAGGTCGAATGTGAGAGTAAATTTATTAAAATCAAATGTATAATCATGCCTCACATACTCACAAAGATATATATATATATATATATATATATATATATATATATAGATGCTTGCATTTTTATAGTAATTCACTAGTAGAAGTGTAGAACATATCAAAACTATTCAATTTCTTCAATATATTTTCCCGGCAAATGGAATACCTAGTCGTAAAATATTAGCTTTAGTGGATTACCAAGTTTTATTGGTCAAAATTCAGGACTCTATAAAAATACTATTTAAGGACAGCTTACTTCTTGACAAGGAGAAATTTATTAATAAGTATTCTATTATAGAAGTTTCAAAGAAAAATGTATAACGACCGAAAACTATAATGGATGTACATTATATATTACACAAATGGCTAGGGTCAATGTATTTTCGATGGAAATATAAGAGTAATTTCAAGACATAGCAAAAACAGGAACTCCAATCAAAATGAAGATTAATACTGATACTACTTTTACGTAAAAATATATACTTCGAATATAAAAATAAACTATGTTATTTTAAAAGGTTTGTATTTTGTACAATTTCTCTAATAGGAAAAAAGATGATGTATGTTTGTTCAATCAGTAGATTGCGTGAGTCTTTAAATTACACATGAGTGTTAGTTCGAATATGCTTGTCGTTTGACATTCTGTCCATTTCAATTTACTTATCTTATAGAAATGGTCATATCACTAAAATTTTATACTGTCTATTTATTTTGGATAAAACCGAACAAACCAATAAGTGATAGTGCTCCTTATCCTTTTTACCAACTCTTTTACGGGGTCAGCTATTAACTGGGCACCTGCTACATTATTTTACCGAAAGCCAAAAGGCAAAACAATCATGATGTGCATTCCCACTTCAGTTATAACTTTCTTTTTAGTCATATATTATGGAAGATATGCAAAAGTAATTTTTTCAGTGGGTGGGTGCACTATTATAGTTGATTTATTATTTATTTTAAAAAATATTTGGAGATTATAACTTATAAGTCACATGAGATTTGGCTACAGAATCCTTCTTTCAAAATGAAAAACAATAAAAGAAATAAAAATGTGGATTCAGTGTGGAATTCGTCTACAAAATTCACAAGAAATTGACCAAAAAGTATTATTTTGTTATATAAACGTTCATACGGCTTTCAATAAAGGAGTTTTAAAACGTCAAGTAGACAACATACTCTTGGTAATCTTAATTTGCAGTTTAGTAATCACCAACCAAAGCTTTATTGTGTGGCCCGCATGTTGTCTTCTTTTTCTTCTTACTTTGCTTCTTCTATTTAAGCTACTTCTCTTTCCCCTACCTAGAAATTTCTATAGACACCTGTCTCTTCGTGTTTCATTTCCTTCATATATCATTCACATTTCTCTCTCTCTCTCGCTCTCTGCTCTGGAGACTTGAACAGAGAATCCTCTTTTGGTAAATTTCACATTTTTGTTTGTAGTTGGAATTGTAATCATAATTCTTATCTATACATAATCATCACATCAAGCTATATTTTCAATTTTCAAAGCTGTTTCTCTTTCTCTTTTCTTGATTTTTTTTTTTGGGTATAATTTTTCTTGTTTCTTCTGTTTATCTTTTGTGCATGTTCTTTATTTTGAGTAAAGGTTTAGCCCTTGTGCACTTGAACTCTTGATCTTCCTGACAGCTTCTATCTTGGCTATTTTTGTGGTAAAAAATCATCAATATTGTTCATGCAAAAGCCATGACAGATTTCAGTTTTCTCATGCAAAACAAGCTGTTTCTTGGGTTTAGTTTTGTCTTTTTTGTTTTTGGCTCTTTGGTGGACACACTGTCCATCCAGAGTTTCTGACAAAAGACTACTTTTTCACCTGAAATAAATCCAGAAAAAACACCAACTTCTGTCTTTTATGAACATATATATCTGATTATCTGAAATCTCTAATGCTTTAGTGTTAAAGTTTCTGCAGGTTTATTATACAAAAGATGCAAAACGTTTCTGAAGACCAAAACCAAATGGTATATTTTGTTTTCTTTCTTTATCATAACTACTAATTACGTGGTTAACATTAAAAACCATACAAAATAATAATAAAAATAAAACGTTATTACGCACAACAGTGACGCAAACTTAGCTTCTTCTTTGATTATATATGTGGGTCAAAACTCTTTCTGTAGGTTTAAGGTCTGATTCTTATTATTATGCTAATGATTGTACAAAATATATATAGAACATATGAGAGAGACCTAGGTAATTTAATAATTACATCTGTAACGTTAGTATTTAATACATATGTCTACATTATAGGTCACAGATGATAGACTTCCTCCATTTTCATGGGAAAGGAAGTTGAACAGCCAAGCAAAAACCCCTTCTGAGTTCAAACTGAGTAAACGAGATCATCTTCATCTGGTAATTTCATCTTTCTCTCCCTCACTATTCTTTATGATTAAATATTCTTCAATTAAAGAAACAGATTCTTAAATCCTCTTTCTTGCTGTGAAAGTTATGCTTTAGGTCAGATGCTCTGTTCTTTGGAAATTATTAAAAAAAATTAAACCTCTCTCTGCTTTGGCTTTTTTCGAATAGTTCCCATTAGGGTACAGATTGTGGCGTCACACCAAAGAAGAAGCCGCAAAAGGAAGAGTAAGAGATATTCTCATAGCTTTTTTTTTTAAGCTCACAAACATTTGATCACCTTTGTCTTCCTTGAATGCTGAAAACTTACTATATCATGCAGGCTTCGATCTTCGATATCTTTAGAAAACACCATATAACGGGAGATCATGGCGTCCCTTTAGGAGGAATTGGGTATGTGATTCAAATAAGCTTCACAAATATTCATAAAACACAAAGTAACAAAGGTCTAGAGTTATAAGATCTCCTCTGTTGCAATGTTCTAATGTACAAATACCGCGGGGCGTGTTTCAGTGCAGGAAGCATTGGAAGGAGTTACAAGGGTGAGTTTCAGCAGTTCAAGCTATTCCCAAAAATTTGCGAGGAAGCTCCAATCCTCACGAACCAATTCTCTGTTAGTAAACGATCATGAACATTGCTTGGTTTCTTGTGTAATAATGGTGGCTTGGTGAAGTATCCCTCTCATGCTTCTTGTTCTTTTATAATTATAGGCTTTTGTTTCTCGCCCTGGCGGTGTTAAACACTCAACTGTTCTATGCCCAACAAAGCCACAAGTTATTAAGTAAGCCAAATACATTTTTTTTCTTGTGTCTTCATTAGATCCCTAGTTAAAGAAACAGAGTGAAGGTTCAAATGATATTAATTATGTTGCTGTTTATGATTGTGCAGAGACAATGGAGGTTATTTATGCAAAGGCCAAGCTCCAAAAATAGGAATTGAGTCTTGGGACTGGAACATGACAGGGGAAAAATCGACCTACCATGCTCTTTATCCGAGGTCTTGGACCGTTTATGATGGTACAATATATGTCCCAAAATGTTTCTAACCATGTCTATAATACAAATTAATCTATTGCAAAACACTTGATTTATAAAGTTTATCAAAAAATGTTTTTTACTTGATGAACAGGTGAACCTGACCCTGAACTCCGAATAGTGTCTCGTCAAGTCTCCCCCTTTATACCTCATAATTACGAGGAAAGCAGTCTTCCGGTTTCAGTTTTCAACTTCACGGTATGAATACTCTACTGACGTTTACCTCAACGTTATAGCTAAGGTAACAACTTGTGCTGAGCTGATTGAGTTCTGTCATGTTTTAGGTGACAAATACTGGAGCAGAACAAGCAATTGTTACTTTGCTCTTTACTTGGGAGGTACGTAATCTCAGTACATAGGAAATCCTCTCTAGTTCATCCCCTTTAAGAACCTTTAGAAGATTGGTTTCTTCTTCATATTTTCACTATGTAAGATATTGACCCATTTGTCTCTTTTTGGTAAATTAGAATTCTGTGGGAGGAGCATCTGGATTAACTGGACAGCATTTTAACTCAACAATTAAGTAAGACGCGTCATCTTAAGCTGTAACAGATTTTGCTATGGCTCTCTTTTCCTGACATGGATCTTCTTTCTCTTATGGAATCTTTTAGGGCAGAAGATGGAGTTCATGCAGTAGCTTTACAGCACAAGTAAAAACCACTTTCTTTGATTGGTTTGGTACTCTACTGGAAGATTTTGTATTGATGATTTGTTTTAATAGTTATGTAACGTACCTTGCAGGACAGCAAATGGACACCCACCAGTAAGCTACGCAATTGCGGCAAAGGAAACCGAGGATGTTCGTGTTTCCTCGTGTCCTTGTTTCATAGTCTCAGGAACTACTCCAAACAAAATCACCGCAGGAGATATGTGGGATGAGATTAAAAAGGTAACATATTTTTTTCAAATTCAAATAGTAATCTTTTGCAAGTGTTCACTATTATTGTTCTAAAAAAAGATCAAAAGTTTTATTTCTTTTTTTGTTTCTGCTCTTTAGAACGCATCATTCGACAAGTTAACCAGCAATGCATGCTTTCCTTCGAAACCTGGAACTTCCATTGGAGCAGCCATAGCAGCAAAGGTGAAAGTTCCACCGGGCTGTGATCGAACAGTCACATTTTCTCTCTCTTGGGATTGTCCTGAGGCTAGATTCGACGAAAAGACTTACCATAGGTATGTGTGTGCTACCCACACTAGACTTCAATCCAACACATATTTTCTTTCTAACTTAAAAGAGTTCTATATGTAGACGATACACAAGATTCTATGGCAGTTTAGGAAATGCAGCGGTGGCAATGGCTCACGACGCTCTTCTCAGTATGCAAAACAATTCTCATTTCTTGTTTCTTGAGTCTAGTTAAAGTAAGAGATCATCACATTCTGATATCTAACTCCTTTCTATTCCTTTTTTCTTCCTTGTTTGTTAGACTTTTCTAATTGGGAGACTCAGATTGAAGAGTGGCAAGCTCCTATTCTTTCTGACACCACACTTCCTGAGTGGTATCGGATAACTCTCTTCAACGAACTATACTATTTCAACTCAGGGGGAACCATGTGGACCGGTAACAAACGTTTTATTGTTACACAAGTTTACATATTTCTGTAACTTCGATTTTCTAAACCCGGATTGTTTTTTTCTCTGTAGATGGTTTACCTCCAAAGCAAAGCTTAGATAGTATAGGAAGAAGAAAGATCTCTCTCAGTATATCAACCATAGACAATACTGAATCAGACCAGAACAACATAGCCTTAGACATCTTGGGAAGAATCGATGCGGTCTGCTCACAGATTCATGCACCTTTATCCTCAAACGCTGCCCTTGGAACCAGTATGATTCAGAACACCGCAGAGAACATTGGACAATTTCTTTACCTAGAAGGAATCCAATACCTAATGTACAATACTTACGACGTTCATTTCTACTCCTCTTTCGCATTGCTTATGCTTTTCCCAAAACTCGAGCTAAGCATCCAGAGAGATTTCGCGGCTGCTGTTCTGATGCATGACTCCAGCAAGAAACAAGTCATGAGTTCTGGCGAATTTGTTACCAGAAAAGTCCTAGGAGCTGTTCCTCATGATATTGGTTTGAATGATCCATGGTTTGAAGTAAATGCTTATAACTTGTTCAACACGGATAGGTGGAAAGACTTGAACTCCAAGTTTGTTCTTCAAGTTTACAGAGACGTGGTTGCCACTGGTGATCTAAACTTTGCGAAAGCGGTTTGGCCGTCGGTGTACACTGCAATCGCTTACTTGGACCAGTTTGATAAAGATGGAGATGGGATGATTGAGAACGAAGGGTTTCCAGATCAGACTTACGACGCGTGGTCTTGTTCGGGCGTTAGTGCTTACTGTGGCGGTCTCTGGGTCGCGGCTCTTCAGGCCGGATCCGCGTTGGCACGTGAAATTGGGGACAACGGGGCTGCAGTTTACTTCAACGCTAAGTATGAGAAAGCGAGAAGCGTTTATGAGAAGCTTTGGAACGGTTCTTATTTTAATTACGATAATAGCCGAAGCGGCTCGAGCTCGTCGATCTTGGCTGATCAAATGGCTGGACAATGGTAAGTGTCAAAGATAGTAATTCTGCTTTTAGAATTTGACTTCTCAAGTCAATACTTAGTATTGATATTTCTGCGTTATGTATAGGTATGCGAGAGCTTGTGGACTAAAGCCAATAGCGAAGGAAGAGTGGATTAAGAAAGCGTTGGAGACTGTTTATGACTTCAATGTGATGAAAGTGAGAGATGGGACACGTGGCGCTGTGAACGGGATGTTACCTGATGGACGAGTAGACACAAGCACAATGGTGTCAAGGGAGGTTTGGGCAGGGACTACTTACTCGGTTGCTGCTTGTATGATTCAAGAAGGACTTGCAGATAAAGGGTTTAAAACAGCAAGTGGAATCTATGAGGCCGCTTGGTCTGACCAGGGTCTCGGGTAACCACTTCTTGGAATTAGTGTTTTTTTCTTTGTCAATTCATCAGTGTTAGTGTTCGACTAACAATTGTTGTTCCACCTTTTTTTGGTTGCAGCTGCTCATTTCAGACACCAGAAGCATGGACCGCGAATGACGAGTATAGGTCACTTTGTTACATGAGGCCTTTAGCTATTTGGGGGATACAGTGGGCACACACAATGCAACCACCTAAGAGAGAACAAGAACAATCATTAAGGTCACAAGAGGAAGAGGATACGTCTGTGTTGTTTCAACAACACGCTGGGTTTATCAAAGTGGCTCACTATCTGAAAAACACCAAGGGAAAGGACCATAGAAACCGCCTCCAGACTACGTACGAAACCTTTCTCCGAATAATTCGCCTGTAGGCCAGGACACAACCTAATTATGCATAGTCGCATGCAACTCACAAGACGTTAAGTTCTGCTCAGATATATGCATAGCTTATTGTGTTCGGCTTTTCTTCGGCTTCGTTTACGCCTCTTTCTACCCTCTTCTTCCATGCGTTTACTTCAATTGTTAGATATTGCTTTACAATATTAAACAGAAACAACTGTTAATAAAATTTCTACAGTCTTGGCGTGCGCAGCAAATGCTTGGATCTAACTTATTTCATTTAAAAAGACAATTAAGTATGTCCCTGAGAAAAAGCATATATGGTAAACAACTAAAATACATAACTTTCCAAGCAAGAATCAGTAATAATGATCACAACTTCTTAGAAATTCATTGAGCAATAGCAGCAGTACAGATATAGAAGAGGAGCGAATTAGGGAATACTCAGATCACAGTGCAAAATCTATGAACTAGCTAAAATTGAAGAGTATGAACTAGTTAAAAAAGAATTGAAGAGTATGAGCAATTAATACTGTATAATTTTTATAATATTGAAGAGTATGAACTAGTTAAAATTCACAAAAATTAATAGATTACGTAGACAAAGGGGATGCTGTTCACATATATATCTATCTTATGCCGATGTTATATCGTAGTCTAAGTCTTATATATATATGATCCAACGGTGCTTTATGAGTAAGAAAATGAAACGAGTACTTTTGTTGAATGACAAGGGTTAAAATACTACTTTCACTGATGGGACTTCTTCGTACTTATTTTGATCAGTACATATCTTATTTGGAGCTACAAATTTGTAGTTTTCATGCTGCTAAGCTTTACAAGGAGAAAGCGGTGAGCCACAAAGACAGTCGTTACCTTTGAACGCGCTGGCCGGGAATTTTGTCACTGGAAGCTTTCCACAAAGATGGTTTTGACTTAAGTTCAGGTTTTGCAGTCCAGCTACCGTCACAGGTACCTTCCCAAATACTAAGTTCCTTGACAGATCCAATATTCTCAATGATTTCGCAAATGTTAGCTTCCCCATGTCAAATCGTAGTTTGTTGCCTGACGCTTGAAACTCCAGCAGCTGCTTCGCATGGTTTAGGAACCATGTTGGACTCCCATATATCTCGTTTTCTGACAGATCAATGTAAGAGAAAAACTTTGCTCTCGGTGGCTTCCAATCGTCTAACCTCATCTTGATACCGCATTTTACCAGTTTCAACGAGTAGATAGACTGCGACGAGGTCACCCATTTCGGTATTGTTTTAAGATTGAATTGGTTGTACGACAAATCAAGTAAAACGATGCCACCAACGATCTTCAATGTAGGGAATGGACCGCTTAAAAGATTGTGGGAGAGATCAAGATGAGTAAGTTTGGTCATATTGGCAAAACTTTTTGGTACGACCCCGAAAACTGATTCTTGGAGAGATGCAATAAGGAGAGCGCCTCAAATCTTGATAAATAGTTGGGGATCGTCCCCGAGAGCTTGTTATGGCCTATGTCGAGGTACACGAGACTTGGTGCAAGCAATGCAAACGACGGAGGAAGTTTACCGAAGAATCGGTTGCGGGAGAGATCAAGAAAACCAAGCTTGGTCATAGATTTGAAGATGTCAGGGATGGTGCCAGAAATGCGGTTTCCGCCGAGACTGAGCCAAGTTAATCTAGTCAACTTAGATATGGAAGGCGGGATCGGACCAGTGAACTGGTTGTCCTCTAGGGTTAACTCTTCCAACTGGGTTAGCGCGCTGATGTTAGCCGGGATGGGACCAGAGAGACGAGTACCCCTGAAGTCAACATACTTTAGCATTGGTAATTGGAAAAGAAACTGTGGAAAAGATCCAGTGATATTTCGAAGATAGGTGAAGTAAACCCCCTCAAGGTGCTGAAGTTTGGCCAAGGCCGGCGAGATTGTGCCAGAGACGACGCTTTGGCCTAGAACGCTAGATCCCGAGATTCTCAATGACGTGACGCGGTCGCCGGTGATGCAAATGACACCCATCCAGGAGCAACATTCAGTACCTTTTTTCCACTGGCTTAGAATGCCCAAACGATCTCGGGTTATACCCGATTTGAAAGCTAAAAGACCCGCCTCGTCATCAGGATGACACATGGCAGCTCTGGTGGGACTTAGACACCGGAGGAAGAGAACTGCGGCAAAGATGAATAGAGTGAAGGATCGAGTTTTCATGGTGGTGTTGTGTGGTGCGATTGAGAGAAGCAATATGTAGCTATTAATAGAGTGAGTGTGTAACTCTCTGAGATCTCATTTCATTTTATTTCTTACATTTTTTAATTCTTATAACACGTTTATTTTTGTGTAGTAAAATAATTTAAACAAAAAAGTTGACGATTTTTGACCAATCCATTTGCATGTGGCAATAATCATTGGTATCCGTAATAAGTGGCCCTAATCATGGTCGAGTTTTAGTTCCCCCAGAGACTTCAAAAACACTATGTCGATAGAACATATTATTCATGTATTATTGTAGAAACTGAGGTTTCTCACAATGAATTTGTTTAGAAGAGAAACAAATTCAATAACAATCTCTTGGAGAATTCGGATCAAAAGCAAGAAGAGAAGAAATGAAATATCTTGAGGAACAAGTTAGGTTTTTCTCAAGATATTTGAAGGAATAGGGTTTTTTGTATTAATTTCTGGATCATCTTACAATGAGGGAATTGCCCTCTATTTATAGGTTTTTCGAAGATCTACTGCGTATATTTAAGAATATACTGAATATATTGACTTTCCTAATTTGCGGCGAGCTGATTAGGAAAGTTCACCTCTCTACGCTAGGTCAGCCGCAAGGCGTGGCGAAGTGCCAGCTCGTCACCTCGTCCATGGGCTTTTCAGTGCTACTGGGCCTCCAGAGATGAAATCCAAACCTAGGTCGAGCTCCGGTTTAGATAACCGGTTCTTTTAACAGGTTTAGATCGGTATGTTGGGGGTGCTAATTCCCACACCAGCAATTATAGTACTAAACACATGTGTTTAATACCAAGAGCCAATAGTTCAACTCATTTTTTTTGGCAAAAGCCCCTAAAGATTGCTGATTTAACCATGTAAGCTGTTATGGTTTCGGGTCTAATGAGATGTATGTGTTTCGACCCAAAACTTCTTAATTATTTCAGAAAAAAAAAAAGAAAAAAAAAACACATGTGTTACATAAACCGATATATAAGATCTTGACAAATTAAAGAGACTTGATCACATGTTACATACTTGGTAAGCGCTCCTGTATATATCAATCCACAATCCACCGTTGGTCAGTAATTTTAAAAGCTATTAACTTGCAATTTTAAATAATGCAAGGTTGCGTAGAACACAAATAAAGATTCGAGATGTGATTGTTACCAGAGTCTTGAGGAGGTTGTCCTGTTGATCATGTGGAAATAAGCAATTTAAGAGTTCAATTATATACTTAACGCTAACAGTTTAATAAATTAGCTTTAATGTTAAACTACTAGGAGTCGTTTGGGTTTGAGGTAGCAACAAAAAACTTCACAATGACCAATTCTCGTTTATATTCCATTCAAAGGAAAACCAAAATCTCTGTAATATCTTTCCTGAACGAAAATACAAAACATGCCTTCATGATCATTAATTATATATGCGTTTGATATTATAAAGGTCAATTTTTATTTTTATTTATAGGTTTAGCCACAATTTGATTTGCCCAATTATTGATTGGAAAACAGGTTTCTTTCATCGAAACTCTGAAGCATCTTTACTGTCCAAGCTACAAATTCGTCTCTTAGCTACTCTTAAAGATGCATAAATTAATTTCCTTTCGACTTTCGACTTTTGATTTACATCAATAGTGGAATGATGTAATAAGCACCACTGAGGAGGTTAAAGAGGTTCGATCAAGTGATGGTTGTAAATGCTGGCTGAGAGTACACTTCTTAAACCCGAGAATAACCTATCATCTGATTGTGATTAAGCAAGAATTTTCTAGTCTTGGAATTGACTCGACAAAGACAGAGAATATGAAAAACACAAGCTTTTGCCTCCAAAAATATTTAGATAAATTCAAAGGAACAAATACAAGTGTCTTTTATAGAATGATGTATATTGCTACCTCTTTGGGATTTCTAAAAAAGAATACGAAATCGAGACTTTGAAAAGAAACAATACTTGTTCTCTTGGTTGTTGTTTTTGTTATAGTCAATGAATATATGTTTGGTGGTTTGTGTGAGAAGTTAATTAGTGATCATCATATGTAACTCATAGTTTTGCTCGCTTTACGAAATTTATGATTCATTTCCAAATAGACAAACAGGATCCTATCTCACGCCGATGTTATCGTAGTCTGAGAGAAACTTTATTACATGATCCAACGGCTATATCTCAATCCTCCACGGTGCTTTATGAGTAAGAAAATAAAACGAGTGTTTTTTGAATATAATGTACAAGGGATAAAATACTAATTTCACTAACGCATTTTCTTTATTATTGTGATGGAGCCTCTTCGTTTCTTGAGGTACAGATCTTATTTGGGGCTTCAAATATGTAGTTTTCATGCTGCTAATTAAGCCTTACAAGGAGAAAGTGGTGAGCCGCAAAGACAGTCGTTACCTTTGAACGAGCTGGCGGGAAACTTTGTCACTGGAAGCTTTCCGCAAAGATGATTTTGACTCACGTTTAATGTCTTTAATCCAGCCACGGTCGCTGGCACCTTCCCAAATACCAAGTTCCTTGATATATCCAACAATATCAATGAGTCCATAAATTTTAGCTTCCCCATGTCGGATCGGAGTTTGTTGCCTGACGCCTGAAACTCTACCAGATCCAGTGCTTGGTTTAGGAACCATGTTGGACTCCCAGTGATCTCGTTTTCTGACAGATCGAGGTAAAAGTAAAATTGTGGTCTCGATGGCTTCCATTCGTCGAATCTCATCTTGATCCCGCATTTAACAAGTTTCAACCCGTAGATAGACTGAGACGAGGTTACCCATTCCGGTATTGTTGTTAGGTGGAATTGGTTGTATGACAGATCAAGAAATACGATGCCACCAATGATCTTCATTGTAGGGAACGGGCCGCTTAGAAGATTGTGGGAGAGATCAATATGAGCAAGTTTGGTCATATTAGCAAAACTCTTTGGTACGACACCGGAGTACTGATTCTTGGAGAGAACCAATGTGGAAAGCACCTTAAGTCTCGATAAAAAGCTGGGGATCGTCCCCGAGAGAATGTTCTGGCTTACGTCAAGGAGCTCAAGAGTTGATGCAAGCAATGCCAACGACGGAGGAAGATTTCCTGAGAATCGGTTCTGAGAGAGATCAAGAAATACAAGCTTCTTCATAGATTTGAAAACATCTGGGATGGTGCCGGAGATGCGGTTACCGCTGAGACTGAGCAACGTTAACCTAGTCAAATTAGATATGGAAGTCGGGATCGGACCAGTGAACTGGCTTTTCTCCAGAGTTAACTCTATCACCTGGCTTAGCGCACCGATGTTAGCCGGAAGGGGACCAGAGAGAACAGTATTTGTGAAGTCAACGTACTTTAGGTTTGGTAATTTGAAAAGAAATTGTGGAAAAGATCCGGTGACATTTAGAAGATAGTTGAAGTAAACTCCCTCGAGGTGTTGAAGTTTGGCCAGGGACGGGGAGATTGTGCCAGAGATGACGCTTTGGCCAAGAATGCCAAATCCATTGATTTCCAGTTTGGTGACGCGGTCACCGGTGTTGCAAATGACACCCATCCAGGAGCAACATTTAGTACCTTTTTTCCACTGCCTAAAAATGCCCAGACGATCTCGAATTATACCCGATTTGAAAGCTAAAAGACCCGCCTCATCATCAGGATGACACGTGGCAGCTCCGGTGGGGCTTAGACACTGAAGAAAGAGAACTGCGGCAAAGAGGGATAGAGTGAAGGATCGGGTGTTCATGGTGGCGTTGTGTGGTGCAATTGAGAGAAGCAATAGGTAGCTATTAATAGTAATAGAGTGAGTGTGTTGACTCTCGAGATCTTATTTCATTTTTTTTCTTTACATTTTTTAATTCTTGTAACACGTTTCTTTTTGTCTAGTCAAATAATCTTGAAACAAAAAATATTGACGATTTTTGACCGATCCATGTGCATGTATCCATAATAAGTGGCGATAAGCATGGTCGAGTTTTTCATCTCCCCGACAGACTTCAAAAACACGGCAGAGCATACTATTTATGTAGTATTATACTGAAATGTCTTGATGACCACATGTTACAGACTTGGTAAGTGATCCCTGAACCTGAAGTGACATTGGTAACCGCAGCGATCCTGTATATATTAATCCACAATCCACAATCCACAATCCACAATCCACAATCCACCGTTGCTCAATAATTCTTTAAGCTATTAACCTGCTATTTTTGTTCACTATGTATTGGTTTAATAATGCAATGGTTGTTGCGTACGTAGAACACAAATAATTAAAGATTCGAGATGTGGTTGTGACCATAGAGCCGGCGCTTATTTCAACGAGGCTACAAGCTGCGGAGAAGAGTCAGCCCATAATTCATTTTTAGATTATGTTTGTTGTTAAAAATGTTGTGATATATCAGGAAACAATTTTTCATTTTTACATATAATAATATTAAAATTTTATAGATTATTAATTATCATTAAAGATATAAAAACTATAAATTTAAGTATTTTATAGAGTTAACCTTGTAATGTAATAACTCCATCTTAGGTTTTTTTTTTTTTTTTGATCAAACAAGTGCTTCTATTAATCAAATAGAAACATTACAAAGATACGGATGAAATATCCCAAAGTTTAAGAAGTTACAAACCAAGGCTTTCCCCAAAGCCATAAGCATGAATAAAGGTAACAAAGACATCAAGCAAGGGTCCAAGATAGCTATGAAACAATTGCTATAGAGCAAATGGAAACAAGCGGAATCAAGGTTGCAAGAGTGGACATCTTCGATAGACGCGAGAGATGATAAATAGGTCACAGTCAATAGACATTGTGCCGTTGATATGAGAAGCAGAGCCAAGGAGCTCGCCGGATTGAGTAACAATAGCCAAGTCAAGGCCAAGGTCAGGGTTTCGGGAACAAAGGCCCGTATGGTGGTGGAGGTCTTGGTATCGGTTTGCTTAAGGCATTGGTACTTGAAGTATGTGGCCGGAAATGGCGAGAGGTGGTTGTTGGTGGAGAAAACTCTGAGACCATAAACACACCCTCGGTAGCTTGCAATCAGAACTGAGATGCCATGAGACTTCAAGGGTTTCTGAACAGAAATGTTCACCAATGGGACTAAAACCAGGGTTCGCAAGCAGTAGGTGTAAGCCCGTATCATAGAAGGTGGATCCTCTCTGCCACGGAGATGGTGATCAAGAATTCCACACAGGGTATGAAGTCGGTGAGATCCTAAACGATGTAAAACAGACCTTAGCTTTGGGCGAGAGGTTGGTTGTGAGGTTTTGTGGGCAGGCGAGCGTACAAACGGAGTTACTAACAGGTACGAAGAGCAAGTGTGATACCGTGACACTCTAGGTGGATCCTCTCTGCCATGGAGATGGTGATCAAGAATTCCACATAAAGAGTGTAATCGGCAAAACACGGACCAGGGAGCAGCAGACCTGAGCTTCATGAGGGATGGTGATTGTTGAGGGTTGAGAACATATTGATAACTCAAGTTTCGGGAACCAGTAGACAATGACACATCCTGAGTAATAACCATAGTTCTACCACGCCCTATGTACATCCGTGACAGCCTAGCTAAGTGGTTTCTCTGATGCAGTCTTCGGACACCGAGGCTGACGAAATAATCTAGACAGAGTCGAAGGAAAGACAAAGGGTTAACCATAGAGAACCTGGGCTTTTGTAATTTGGGCGAGTCCTCATGTAAAGCTACCATGCCGATATCAGATCTGGAGTTCAGATTTGAGAATTGTAACGCACAGCGGCTGGCCCGGGAGGTTGAGATAGACGTCTCCGGTGAAAGCATATACAGGGCTGCCAAGCGTAGGGGATGGTCTGTTTTCAAGACGGTAGTCCAGCAGCGGAGAAAAAACACTTCGTTGGAGGTTTCCTCACCCACAGTCGTCTCCGTCTCCGCCTGCCAAAGCACGGGTGACGTTGGGGCAAAGAGATCTGCAGAAGCGGTAGTCATTCCGGATCTATAGCTAAAGAGACAAGGGGACTTGATTTCCGTCGGCAGTGAGGCTGAATCGGAGTTGATTTTGGTTTTTTGCAAGCCTGTGCCTGAGACCGGTGGGATGGGAAGGGTCTTTGTAGTTTGCAAAACGGGAACCAAAAGGGGGAAAAAGGGGAAAAGAGAATGAAAACAGAAACTAAAAAAGCAAAGGAAGCAGAGTACGAAAGCTAATGTCGGTGTACTCCGACGCCGGCGAGCAGAAGCTCCACCGGCGTCGGAGAGATTTGGTGATAGCGGCTCCTCGATATTCGAGCTTGGGAGAGAAAGTTTTAGGGCGAACTTGCGTTTTCCTCCATCTTAGGTTTTAAATAACAAAATTGTTGTACAAATTCTATTTTTTGAGGTTTAAATTGGAATTGGTTCTCATCTTAAAAGTTTTTTTTACAGGATTTTCTCATTTCTTATTTATCATAATACTCATTTTTCAAGTTGAAGTAATATTTTTATTTACCAATGAATAATTATCAAATATCAAAAATCACAGTTTTCTATTGACTATCTATGTATCATCACATAATTCTGTTAATTACTACTCCATCTTTTTCATAAAAAATGTCATTATAGGGTTTTATTTTTATTTCACAAAGAATGTCATTCTACATTTCTTATGCATCTTTTATTTTAAATTTCCTAATGTTACCTTTAATCTAGAACTAAATTAACTTATTAACCATTCATTAAATAAAGACATGCATATTTTAATATTTTCTTAATTTGTGTGAAATGAATTAGATACTCTTTGTAAAACAATGAGAGTATGTGATAACATTAAACTAATGATGAATCAGTTACTCTACAAACATTTTTTTTTAACAGCCCCGACAATTTTTAATTTAAATCAAGTTATTAATGATGTTTTTACAGCACTCTATATATATTATACTAGAAAGTCGCCCCCGCGATGCGTGAGTTATGCATGCAATATTAATTTAGAATATATAATTATATATGAAATGTACATACAATTGTTAATATATTTTTTGAAAAATTATTTAAATTATTCGTTTACATGATTATGAATTATGAAATGTGAGAGAGACTCTTAATAATTGAAAGTTCTCAATGCACTTTAAAATTTATAATATATTTTAGATATATGTATCTACTTTTTCTTAATTTGCACAAACTTTTTTTTGTCTAGAAATATATCAAATACTGTTTTCTCGAAATAATTTATGAACCAATAGACTTCACTGATAAAAATAGCCTCAACGTTTCAATTTGTTTGATATAAGTATCGAGGATAAATTTATATATTAAACTTTGGGAAGATTATTTTAATAAGAAAAAGTTCCAGTAAAAATTCTTTCCAAGTACTAAGAACAGCTTATTTTTTCATATATAATTAATAATAAAATTAGGATTCATCATATTTAATTGTTTGCACAATTTTGTTAAACATCATCATATTTAATTGTCTGCCCAATTTTGTTAAACATCATCATATTTAACTGTTAAGCCAGTTTTAATGTGTATATAATGTTGAAAATGTAACAAAATATAAATAATTTGTGGTCATGATTAAATTCAATAAAAAAAAGAATATCAACTTGTACCAAATGAGAAATTTTCTTTCTCATCAACCATAATTTTGTTTAGTTTTTTTAGAAGTTTTCATTTTCAAAGTCAATTTATTCACATCAATGGATGTTTCAAGATTTTTTTTCTTCAATTTAAATGGTTTGGTTTTTGGAAACTTAGTGTGTAAAATGTAAAACATGTATTAAATGGATGAAACTTCAAGACTGAACTGTTTAAAACATTATCATATTTAATTGTTAAGACAGTTTTGATGTGTATATAATGTTAAAAAATGTAATCGAATATAAATAATTTGTGGTATTGATTAAATTTAATACAAATAGAATATCAAGTTATACCAAATGAGAAATTATCATTCTCACCAACATCACTCATCAAACATAATTTTGTTTAGTTTTTTTAGAAGTTTTCATTTTAAAAGTCAGTCAATTCACATCAATGGATATTTTAAGGTTTTTTTCTTCAATTTCAATGGTTTTGATTTTTGAAAACTTATAGGTGTTTTGACAGAATAATTAATATAAATGTAGGAAAGAGTCTGCTTTCCAAAGAAAAATTCAATTACATAATTGGCCTCGCTTTGGAGAGAAGATAAATAAGTCCACGGAAAATACACTTTCTTGTCAATAAAATGAAAAAAATACAGATGTTATATCTATTCATTTTCATTTCATTTATCTTTGTTTGTAAAAAATATTTTACTATTTCACGTACCCACCAATTAAACATTAAGCAAAACTTAGTGTGTAAAATGTAAAACGTGTATTAAATGGATGAAACTTCAACATTGAACTGTTTAAAACTGAAACGACCGACCTTTTTTTAATAAATAATAATAATAAATATAATATAATAAATAGAACTACAACTAGTGGTTCCATACCCACTAGCCACCTAACCACAATCACAATCATCAGCGGAAATAACAACACCAATATAATATCCAATAATACTCCAATAATAATCAATAACCATAATCATCAACAATAATCAATACCAAACATCAAGAAACAAGGAACCAGCAACCTAGCAATGTTTCTAATGACCCAACTCTAGCAACCTAGCAATGCGAGACAACATCCAATCGAGTCCCTAGAACATCCTCCTCTTCATTGCCTTGATTCCACGATCACACTTTGCCTTTACCTGCACCACAAACACAAATTGAGATGCATGAGTATTTGATAAACACTCAGTGAGGCAATCCTCCCATCTACTGGGCTATACACACAAGCAACAATGATTCCAAAGTTCCAAGACAAGCAACAAACAAACACACAAACCAGGAAATCAAACATCGACTAACTGGAAGGGAGGTGTCGACCGACACCAGCCTAGTGTCGATCGACACTGGCTTAGAGGTGTCGACCGACACTACCCCACAGTGTCGATCGATGCCCAATTTTCTGGTGTCGACCGACACCAAGTGGTATCGATCGGCACTCCCTCTGCAACTGCGATCCGCACGGAAACGAGAGTCGAATCTCACTTCCCAAACTCCTCCAAATCGCCCAATACTCACGACCCAAGCCGGAAACCTCAGTAGGAACCTGTATCCACCAATCCCAAGCGAGAAAAACACACAAACAAGCAAGAACAAGCAAGAACAAAGGAATCAAAGGCTTAGATAAGCCATGGTCATGCACTCACCTCTTGGAAGGAAGATTTAGACCAACAGAAACGAATCCAACACTCCTAGCACCCTTCCAACACGTTCCTAGCCTTGGATCTTCAATCCCACAGCAAGATCTCACCAAAAACGCCTTGAAATCTCACAAACTCTCTCTAGAACCTCAAGAACAATTTTCTCTCTTTGTTTTCTCTGAAAAACGGCGACACAACAACTAAACACGACCCTAGGTCGTTTTCTCCCTTTTAAGACCCGGTTCAATGGTTTTCCCTAACCAAACCGGTCCAAATCGACGATTGAAACAAACCCGACGAACCCAGAATAAGTGGTGTCGATCGATGCTACAAGGGTATCGATCGACACCCCTACCAAAAACACATATTTTGGTTCGCGGATGTTACAAAAACACAACTAATTACATAGTTGAAGTTAGATAGTTGAAGTTTAGAGAAAAATGTGATATAAATATTTTAATATCAAAAGTTTATATGGATGCCGATAAAAATATTTTTTGATGCCCTCATAATTATATTTTGTTTATAGGCTCTCTTTATGACATCCATAATTTGGCTATAAAATAATAATATTTTTTAAATATGTGAAGATTTATGAATTTCATTTGACACAAAGTTTGTATAAATGTCAGTCGATATTTTTTTTGGTTACCACATGTTATTTCTTCTTTTGACATGCGTCACTTTCAAATCCAAATACACGAGTATCTATGATAATGAGATTTACGTATTATATTATATTAAATATAGCTAATGTAAACATTTTTTGTTGTTTTTTCATCGTTTTAAGTAATAAATAAAAAATAAGTTTTAATAATAAAATAAATTAACCCCATGACACATTTTTATAGTTGACAAAAAATTCATGTGTACAATTTTTCTTTATATTCTTTTTAAAAAAAACAGAAATTTGTATTATGTGACATTTTTCATTTTTACATGTTTCCTTTTCTTAAACTTAAATAAAATAATATCAAGTTTCAGTAGATTACAATATATCATGAGACTAAATATTATTTATAAATATTTATAATTTTAGTCATCTTAACTATAAATTTAATTCATTCAACTGACTAACTATACCATCAAAAAAATTTCTAAATTTACGTGGAGATGTATGCATTGTAATGAAAGAAAAAATTACTATTTATAACAAATGAGTTAAGTTACTAAGAGTTTAGTGCTTGATATTATTTCATAATTAGTATGTTATTAATTTCTTAAATTAAAAAGATTTTAATGGAGCTGACTAATTGAATTGTCTACTCAATTAATGAAAGGAAAGGTTCTATGATTTTTAAATCTGTAAAAAATTAATGTTTATAAAATTACAAAACTATTTTGATGTTTTTAAATGTTAAGTAGATGTATCAATTATGTGATCGTAAATTTATTATAAAGTAGTCAGATAATTTTATAACTTTATATAATGAAAGACAAATCAAATACAATGTAGAAAAATTGTGTGAAACTTTTTATATCAATTATGCGATAGTAAATGGATAATGTTTTCGAGAAAAGAACTTAGATAAAAAATTATATTTAAAAATACATGTCAGATGTACTAAAATTAGTGTTTTTTGAATTAATATTAACATAATTTTGTAAAATTTATGGATTAAATTAAAAAAGTAAAACAAATAAAATAAATGAGGACATGTGTCGCAAAAAGAGAGTGTCAAATGTTGAGATGCTAGTAAAAGTTGGAAAAAACTTTCTCTTATCGTTGTAATAAAGCTTTATCATATCAAACAACTTTAGTTATTATTATCATTACAACTCTTAGTTTGAAACTACGTCAAAGTAAATCCAAATTGAAAATTGTAGTTTTCTTGCCGCTAAACTTTACAAGGAGAAAGTGGAGAGCCACATAGACAATCGTTACCAGCAAACGCGCTAGCCGGAAACAATGTCGCGGGAAGTTCTCCGCAAAGATGGTTTTGACTTACGTTTAGTCTTTCCAGACCAGCCAATGTCGCAGGCACCTTCCCAAATACAAGGTTCCTTGACAGATCAAGGGTTTTAAGCGTCCTCGGAAACGTCAAATTCCCCATATCGAATCTGAGTTTGTTTCCAGCAACCCGCAACTCCAGGAGATACTCTGTCTGGTTCAAGAACCGTTCTAGACTCCCTGAGATCTCATTTTTCGACAGATCAATGTAATGGAAGTACAAGGGTTCCGCTGGCTTCCAGTCGTCTAAACTCATCTTGATCCCGCATTTTGCTAGCTTCAACAAGAAGATGCTTGGCAACGAAGTCACCCACTTTGGAATCGTTTCCAGTTGAAATTTGTTGTACGAGAGATCAAGATATTCGATGGTATTAATGATCAAGTCAGGGAACTGATCAGTTAGAAGATTGTGGGAGAGATCAAGATTGTTAAGATTTGTAAGATTGACAAAACCTTCCGGCACAACACCGGAGAACCGGTTCTTGGAGAGATTCAATTTTTCGAGTCTGTTGAATCTCGATATATAGCCCGGGATCATCCCCGAGAGATTGTTTTGGCCCAGTTCGAGGTCGAGGAGTGTTGGTGCGACTGACACAATGGATGGAGGAAGCTCCCCGGAGAATCCGTTTCGGGAGAGATCGAGAAATTTGAGCAACGTCATGGATTCAAAAATATCTGGAATGGTTCCAGAGAGGCGGTTGCCACCAAGATTCAGATTCTGCAAGAGCTTGAGATTAGCAATCTCAAAGGGTATAGTCCCGGTTAGGAGATTACCGCCCAAAAAGAGATACGATAAACGAGTCAGATTTGATATCGAATTCGGGATCGAACCGGTGAACTTATTTCCATTAAGAAAGATTTCTTCCAACGTGTTTAACACGCCGATGTTGGCCGGAAGTGGACCGGAGAGACGGTTATTTTGGATGTCAACGTATCTTAGCTTTGGTAATTGGAGAAGAAACTTTGGAAAAGATCCAGTGATGTTCCCATGATCTCCTAAGCTAATCACGTTGAGGTGTTTGAGTTTGCCCAACGAGGGAGAGAGAGTGCCAGAGAGGGAACGTTCGGGTTTTTTGAGAAATCCGACTAGTTCGAGTATGGTGACGCGGTCGCTGTTGAGGCAAATGACACCCTTCCATGAGCAGCAAGAAGTACCTTTCTTCCAAGAGCTGAGCATGCCGGAAGGATCTTGAGTTATACCCGATTTGAAAGCTAAAAGACCTGCCTCGTCATCACGATGACACGTGGCAGCTCCAGTGGAACTTAAACACTGTAGAAAGATAATGATGGAAAATATGAAGAGAGTGACTGAGAAAGAGTTCATGGTGATGTTGTGCTGTGGGATTGAATAAAGCTATCGGTATCAATGTATCAATATAGAGGGAGAGCGACGACTTCAGAGCTACGAAGTCAAAGTCAACAATTTGGACCAATCCTTTTGCATGTGGCAGCAATAAGTGATATACACAGGTAGACTTTATCTCATGCCGCGTTATCTTGCTCATAGAGACAAGGTTCATTTCATGATCCTACTGGCACATCAACTCATGTAAACGAGTGATTTTGTTGTGTAAGATGTAGGTAAAGTCGTGGAAACCATATACCGAAAAATTCACTGACGAAAGTAATATTTTATCTTTTTTTTAATATCATGTTGAAGTAATATTTATCCAAAACTTACTAATAACAATTTTGTTTGTGTAACAAAATATCTATGTTATTTTATGTCTGTTTTTCTCCCGTTCACGCGGGACAAAAAATATAATAAAAGTAAATAATTATGTATGTTCAGATTTATAAAGGTTAAGTGTACAGATCCATAAGTCCTGGATTTTTAGGTATTCGGTTTAGTTTCGGATATATCCATTTGATTTCAGATATTTTGGATATAAGAGTTTAATATCCATTTGTTTAGTTTATTATTTCGGTTAGATTTGGTTATTTTCGGTTTAGTTCTGGGTACCCGTAACAATATAATTTTATTTAACATTGTTATTGTTAATTTGAATAAAAAAGTGATAAAATTTTGACAAATATATCTAACATTTTCTGGATATTTTAGTTATTTAAAATATTTTCATATTTTAATTTAAATTTATATGATATCGGCTTAATTTCGGTTTCAGTTTTTAGTTTAACCAATATTTATTTATTAATTCAAAATGTATTTACTCGTTAGTGGTACAGTGGTTGGTTGCATTTACTCTTTGAAGGCCGAGAGATCTTTGGAGGTATATTTCTGTACTCAATCCACGTCCAGAGTTAGCATTATCAATTCCTATATTCTTGTTTGTAAATGTTTACTCTGGAACATGTACTTGTCTACATGTATTTCAGGAAATTCGGATATTTCTAATTAAAAAAAGTTGGAGTTTATGAAAATTAGTTACGAAAATAACATTTTCATTTCGTTTATCTTCAACACCTTACTTTTGTCTAACAATATGTACGTTATTGACCACAAATTAAAAGTCAAAGATACCTAATTACAATGAGATAGACTGTGTGGACTAAGTTGGCCTCAATATGGGCTGATATATAGATTTATGCGCCTTTATTCTCTTAAGGTGATCTAATATTAGTAGGCTTTATGCCGTCTGTTTATCGTAAGAAAGTGGAAATTAGATTAGTTTTGAATAATTCAATTGGTCAGTTTTGGTTTTATTAGTGTTGAAGTTTAAGATGCTGCCTCTCTTGTCAATGGCGTAGCATTTATCAAGATCCTTTTGTCATATAGCTTTAAATAATGCTTCTAGGGCGATGTCGGTGGAAACGCCATTTTGAAACGCCTAGATAGAAGCCTTTCGAACATAGTATTAGTAGATATCGTTCAAATTTGTTTTATAGAGACAAGGAGCAAAATCTTTCCAAACCCGACAGATTCGCTCTCATCTGACTGAAAATAGACAAAAGATGGAGTCGGTAAAAATCAAAAGCAACCTCCACCAATGTAGGGACAAGTTTAAACACAAACCGCCAAAAACTTAATAGATATATACAACTACTATAATAAGTTTTTTTAATTCCCGTACGTAAAAGTTTCATGCCAACGCATGTAGGCTATTACATTCATTATTACAAATATTTTTTGGAGCTACGTCTCAAAGTAAATCCAAATACAAAACTATATAGGTTTCTTGCAACTTAAGCTTTACAAGGAGGAAGTGGAGAGCCGCAAAGACAGTCGTTACCTACGAAGGCGCTTGCTGGAAATTTAGTCGCTGGAAGCTTTCCGCAAAGATGGTTATAACTCAAGTTCAGTTTCTGCAGGGTAGCAACTGTCGTTGGTACCTTCCCAAATACCAAATTCTTGGACAGATCCAGGATCTCTAGTCTCTCACTTAAATTCGTCAGTTCCCCCAAATCGAATCGGAGTTTGTTCTTTGACGCTTGAAACTCATACAGGTTACGTGCTTGGTTCAAGAACCTTGCTGGACTCCCTGAGATCTCGTTTTCTGAGAGATCGACGTAAAAGTAAATGTTTGGGTTCACAGGATTCCAATGGTCAAAGCTCATACTGATCCCGCATTTTACCAGCTTCAACGAGTAGATGGATGGTGACGAGGTCACCCATTTGGGTATCGTTTTGAGGTTAAATCGATTGTATGAGAGGTCTAGAGTGGCGATGCCGTCAACGTTCTTCAAGGCTGGGACTGGACCGGTTAAAATATTATGGGAAAGGTTGAGATGGAAAAGCTTTGGCATATTGGCCAAACTCGCAGGCAGGACTCCTGAGAACCTATTCTTGGAAAGATCCAACGAGTCGAGTACCTTGAAGTTGGATAAAAAGATCGGGATCATCCCGGAGAGATTATTCTGGCTTAGGTCGAGGAACAAGAGAACCGGTCTGAGTGATGCAATAGACCGAGGAAGGCTCCCAGAGAATCCGTTGCGGGAGAGGGTTAGAGATTGGAGCTTCGTCATGGATTTGAAAATATCAGGTATGGTTCCAGATAGACGATTGCCGCCTAAGTTGAGTGATAATAGGAGGTTAAGTTTAGCAATCCCTACGGGTATAGTTCCGGTTAAGATATTATTTCCGAGGTTGAGCTGAAATAACCGGGTTAAATTGGAAATCGAACTCGGGATCGGACCGGTGAACCGGTTTCCGTCGAGACCTAATTCCACTAACTGGCTTAGCGCACCAATGTTAGCCGGAAGAGGACCGGAGAGACCGTTATTTGTGATGTAGACTTGCTTTAGCTGAGGTAGTTGGAAAAGGAATTGAGGAAAAGGACCAGTGATATTTCGAAGATCGGTGAAGTAAAACCCTACAAGGTGTTGGAGTTTGGCCAATGACGGCGAGATAGTGCCGGAAAGATATGTTTCGTTAACATCAGACTGTCCACTGAGAGAGAGTCCCGTGACGCGGTTGGTGACGCAACCGACACCGGACCATGAACAGCAAGCGGTACCTTTCTTCCAGGAGCTGAGAATGCCGGAAGGGTCTTGAGTTATACCCGATTTGAAAGCTAAAAGACCCGCCTCATCATCAGGATGACACGTGGCAGCTTCATTGGAAGTTAAGCACAAGAGAAAGATAACGGCGGCAAAGATGAAGAGACAGAAGGAGTAAGAGTTCATCGTGGTCTTTGTTTTGTTTTGTGTTGTGTTGTGTTGATTGAGAGAAGCCATTGGTAGCTATTAATAGAAGGAAAATGACGACTAAAGAGCTGACGATTTTGACAAAGTCATGTACTCATATCTCATATGCATGTGGTCGCAATAAGTTGTGGTATCCCGTAAGCGTTGTTGAATTTACCATCTCTCGATCCCTTGAGAGAGACAGTTTCTTATACTATCTTTGATTGTAACAAATTTTATTTAAAGGTTTTTTTATGTAAAAGAAGTTAATTAAATGAGAAGTATATATTTTATTAAGTTTTACGTAAAATTTTCAATATCACTTAAAATGAAACAAAATATATATATATATATATATATATATATATACAAAGGTTTAACGTATTTTCCTTCTTTTTCTTGAACTTTGTTGTTAATGGTATCGGAAGGGTTTAATTCAAAATTTCCATCATGTATTTTTGTTTGTTTTCTATCATGATTAAATAATATTTTAGTTTATTATGAAAACTTATTTAGGAAAAATAACAATTTTCATTTTTGTTTACAAAAATGTACGTTATTTTTGTAAAACTTTGTTCAACACGTTATTTTTGTCCAACTGTATGTGCGTTATTGACCAGAAATTAAAAGTCAAAGATATATAAGTACAATGGTCAAGATTGTGGACTAAGTTGGCCTCTAGTTGCATGGGCTGAAGATTCATGCCTTTATTCTCTTAACATTAGAAGCTTTATCTATTCGTTTATCGTAAGAAAGTGGAAGTTTAGATTGTTTTGGAAGAACCAATTAGTCATTTTTCGTTTTATGGTGGTGAAGTTTAAGATACTGCCTCTCTTATGAATCCCTTTGTTATATAGATTTTGATTTTTTTTTCTAGGTTAGTTTCATATGTTATTGTTTAATTGAATGTGGATAGCTTAGTCTAGTAGAACTTTTCTTTTAGCAAAAAAAAAAAAAAAAAAAAATACTAAGAAGAAAGCTAGATGGTTTCAGGCCTCTCGATGTTACGCTATATGTCATAGGAATGACCTTGTGTTATGTGTATGTAAAGAGAAAAAAGGTTTGATGCTGTAAATTGATCACTTGGTTTGTAGTTTGGTAAGATTTATGTGTGCTTAAATATGTGATCAAATAAATTTTGTAGGGATGAAGTTATCTATACATCTATCTAGTAAGGACTGCTCCGGTTTTAATCACTAGGTTTTTGTTACCATTTAGAAAAAACTTAAAATAAATTCTCACTAAATTTAAAATAAAGAAGTTTTATCCCATGCTATAGAATTCCTAGTAAACATACATTATCTACGCATCATTTGTTATTATTATTCTGATTAGGGAACACATCGGCTAAGAGTCTAAATATAAGCAAACGGTACATAAATTGGAGCACTCTTGTAACAGAATACTACTCTGTTTTTACATTTTCATTATTTTTATAATCATGTTGAAGATGACGAGTAACAATTTTGTTTCTTACAAAATCATAGTCAATGGTTATAATGATTTTATGATCAAATCTATTTAGTGGCAAAATAAATCAGGTATCTCTAATTATTTATTTAATATCAAATTCTTTCATAATGTGTTGACAAAAAAAAATTCTTGAGTTCATTCAATTTCTCATTTTTGTACTATTTTTGAGTACGTTCACGAAATAAAATAATACAAAAGTGTTGAAAACTTAAATACTACTTTGAGTACTTTCACTAATACATACATATCGTTGAAATGAAGCTTATTCATGTCTTAAAACTACTTTATTTGTTATTTAATTAATACAAATCTTATTTAGAGCTAAACTTTAATTGTCACCATAAATCCAAATACCGGTTGTAGTTTTCTTGCCGCTTAAGCTTTACAAGGAGATAGTGGAGAGCCGCAAAGACAGTCGTTGCCCGCAAAAACGCTGGCTGGGAACTTTGTCACCGGAAGCTTTCCGCAAAGATGGTTTTGACTCACGTTCAATGTCTTTAATCCAGCCACCGCCGCTGGTACCTTCCCAAATACCAAGTTCCTTGATATATCCAAGGTTTTCAACGTCTTCGCGAACGTCAACTTCCCCATATCAAATCGGAGTTTGTTTCCTGATGCCTTGAACTCCACCAGATACTCTGTTTGGTTCAAGAACCTTGCTGGACTTCCCGAGATCTCGTTTTCTGACAAATCGATGAAATCATAGTAGTATGTTTGCGCTGGCTTCCAGTCATCTAAGCTCATCTTGATCCCGCATTTTGCTAGCTTCAACGAGAAGATGATCGGCGACGAAGTCACCCATTTTGGAATGGTGTTGAGATGAAATTGGTTGTAAGAAAGATCCAGAGATTCAATGCCTTTGACGTTCAAGACAGGGAATGGATCGGTTAGAAGGTTATGGGAGAGATCAAGATTGAAGATTTTGGTTAGATTGGCGAAACTCTTTGGTAAGACACCCGTAAACCGATTTTTGGAGAGATCCAATGTGTCGAGAGCCCTGAAGTTTGATAAAAAGTTTGGGATCTTCCCGGAGAGTTTGTTATGGCCTAACTCAAGGAACCTAAGAATCGGTGCGAGTGATGCAATCGACGGTGGAATATTCCCGGTGAATCCGTTGCGGGAGAGAATGAGAGATCTGAGCTCAGGCATTGATTTGAAAATATCCGGGATAGTACCAGAGAGACGGTTGCCGCTGAAGTTGAGAAATGACATGAGCTTGAGGTTAGCAACCCCTAACGGTATAGTTCCGGTTAAGAGATTATTGCCGAGATTGAGCTGAGTTAACCGAGTCAAATTAGATATCGAACTTGGTATCGGACCGGTGAACCGATTTCCCGCGAGACTAAACGCTTCGAACTGGCTTATCGAACCGATGTTAACCGGGAGAGGACCGGAGAGACGGTTGTTTTCGATGTAAACGTACTTAAGATTTGGTAATTGGAAAAGGAATTGAGGAAATGGACCAGTGATGTTCTTGAGATTCATGAAGTAAATACCATCGAGGAACTTAAGTTTGGCTAGTGACGGCGAGAGAGTACCAGAAAGAAAGCTCCCGGCAACATCCGCTTGTCCGCTGACAGAGAGTGCGGAGACGCGGTCGGTGGTGAGACAAGTGACACCGTTCCAAGAACAACAAGGAGTACCTTTCTTCCATGTGCTGAGAATACCGGAAGGGTCTCGGGTTATACCGGCTTTGAAAGCTAGTAGACCGGCTTCATCATCAGGATGACACGTGGCAGCTCCGGTGGGATTTAGACATCGGAGAAAGATAACGACGGTAAAGATGAAGAGAGGAAAGGAAGAGTTCATGGTGTTCTTGTGTTGTGTTGTGTTGAGAGAAGTAATTGAAAGCTATTAATAGAAAGAGAGTGTCGACTGGTGAGCTGCGGAGTCAAAGTTGACGATTTTGACTAATCCATTTGCATGTGGCAATAACTAGTGGTATCCGTAATCGTGGTCGAATTTATCATTTCCCCGACAGACTTGAAAAAGACAGATTCATTTGATTTTTTTTTTCTGTCTTCTCTTTGATTATTTATATATTTATGTTTAAACACTTTCTCAAAACAAATATCTACTTTTTTTGGTATAATATTATATATTGTTTTTCTTTTTCTTTTTCTTAGACTTCTTATTTTGATATATGTATTTTACTATCTTTTTAAATCCATAATTTTTCACAACCTTTTTTTCTTCGGGCCGTTTGATATTTTCTATCATGTTCCTTTTTCGTTGCTTCGTCTTTTCTTTTATGAACTACTAATATTTTAATTTTGTTTCTATATTTAGTCACGTAACACAACTTTGACTTTCTGTGTAAAGTACGTTATTTTATTTGCCTTATTTTTTCGCAGTTGATATTGACCAAAACAATGAAAGTCAAAAGATTGAGTGTTTAAATTTTAGACGGGCCTTCAGATTTATGTTCATGTAGCAGTCTCGTATGCATTCATGCAGACGTTTGACGTTTGAACAAGAGGGAAGTACTTACTCTTGTTTGCTTTGTTCCTAGATTCTGCATTCTCTCTAAGTTCTGGTAAGGACAATCTCTAGCTTTTCTATTTCATATGATCATACATTAGGTGTAGTAATCTCCTCTACAATTTGAAGTTCATGATTCGGTTGGAGACCTCTCTGCTTTATTTTTTCCAATAAAACCTAAATTATGTAGACCTTTCTCCTTTATTTCAGTGTGAAGTTTGATGTATCCTAATAGATAACTTACGTATTACCACCAGTGGTAAGGAGAAAGGAGTCACTTAACCGGGTAAAATAATTTAAAAAAAAAAAATTTGCATGTAATAATCTTGTAAAGTACCAACAACATATTGGTAAGTTTTTTAGTGCTGACACCCCATATCTGATTTCGATCCATCATATGAATCTGCCACTAATTGCAACTGACTACCACTATCAATCTCTCTTGATTGAATCCGTCAAATATTATGTGTGCGACGCCATTTTGAAGCCAGAAATATCATATTTGTGATTTGAATCTGAAATTGAGTTGGAACAAATGTCTTTGTTAGCCATGTGCACGATAGTTGTAGTAGAATGATTAAATGAACTGCATGCCAAGACTAAATTATCTTGGTATTTCACATGTTGTTGTTTGATTTTTTTTTTTTTTTAAACTGATTACTTTGTTATAATAAGAGATTAGGAATTGATAACTAAAGATGATATATGTTATATATATATATATGAAGACGTTTATTTTAAAGTACACTTAATTAGCTCTGATGAGCAATGACTTTATACAAGAGGTTATCAAGAGTTTGATGGAGCCTACTCGTCGAGCCAATCCACGGTGAAGCATTTTTCAGGGATTTCAATGCAAAGTTCCGGAATCACTTTTTTGACATTGTCCCACAGAGACGAAGCCTCCTCATCGCAAATGACATGGCGTAGAGACTCGAGGGCGACTAAAGAACTTGGTAGATCCAATATACTGCATCCTCTCATGTCAATTTTCTCAAGTGTCCTTAGCTTTCCTATCTTTTCAGGAAGAGAACTCAAGCTGATACACTGTGAAATGTCAACGTACTTTAGACATGGCAGCTCACAAATTTCGACCGGAAGGAATACCAGCTCGAGGCAAGCATATAACCTTAGGCGTTCAAGGGATTGTAGATCACTCAGATTCTTGGGTAACTCAGTAATGCGGGGACAGTTGGTTATGCTTAGAGACTTGAGAGAAGTCATCCCAGAGATTTTGGAGTTTAGTTGCACAAGATCATCACAATGATCGATAGTGAGATCACACAAGCTTGGGAAGATGTGGGAGATGTCGAATGTTGTCCGATCAAAAGTGTTGTTGACCTTACAAAGGATCAAATGCATCTTGCGTAGCTTTTTCAGTGGAATGGTGCTGCTGGAGAGTTCAGGGACGTGAACTCTCTTCAGCCAGAGACTCCTCAGTTTGGCCAAATTGTCAAAGATAGAGAAGCCATGTAGACGTGCAGGAGTCATGCCATTGTTTATAATCACGAGCATCCTGAGTTCAACCATCTTACCAATAAATGGTGGCAAGACGTAGTTATCCGAAGAGAAGTTTAGTATTAAAACTTCTGCCTTAGGGAGGTCCATGTCGAACCAATCCATTTCATCCATTTCCCCTAAAGACACAACAATCCATCAAACTCTTGAAGATTTTAATTAGACTCCAACCAAATTTATTAAAAGTTAGACAATTCTTGCCTGTATGAAGAGAGACTATCTTGGCATCAAATAGCTCATCTTTATTCCTTTCCCAATCTCTTGGAAGCACCGACTCTCTTTTTGGCATTAATAATCGTTCTCTCCTATTTACTTCCGCACGATTAGACATATGAATGGCTAGGTCTCGCAGAACATCGTGTTGCGTAACAAATACATCATAGTAGCCAATATGCACATCTCCAAACCTGTAATATGATATAGTGAATCCATTAGAAACGTGGATAGTGGCTACAAAAGAAAAAGAAAAAATCATAAAAAAGAGTGAGTACCTCTGGTTGTTCACTATAGTAAGGAGATTCTTGTCAGCTAAACGAAGAACAAATGAAAAAGCAGTTTCCTCGTCAATATCATGCCTCTCAACCCACACGTTGGTGAGAACATCAAGAGGGATCTTTTTGTCTTCAGGGAAAGCACCCATATCCAAGAAACACTTTCTGATTTTTGGGTCGAGGTTTTCTATACTTTCTTCTATATGAGCAAACACTCTGCTCTCATGAGTTTCATCAACAGCTTCACCTCTTGATAACCTCTTAACTACGCCTTCCCAATATCTTTCAGGTTTGTTTTTTAACGAAGCACCAAGAACTTTTAAAGATAAAGGTAGACCTTTACACTCATCAACAACCTACCAAAACATAGTACTAATCTAAGCAAATTAAATATTAGTGTCATCAAATGTAGATGAAAGAAGCATTACCTGCTTCACCAAGTTTTTGCTGAACGGAGAAGGCGGAGAGTTTTGCTCGAAAGCACAAAGACACAAGAGGGACATTGCTTCATCTTCCTTTAATAATTCCACGTTGTAAGTGGTTTTAGGATCCGCAAGCTTGGACTGTGAGACTACTAAAGTTGTGCTTCCATGAATTTTAGACATCAGCCTATCCAAGGAATCCCTTGTCCAAACATCATCAAGGATTACTAGCTTCCGTTGTCGAACTCCATCATTAAGAAACTCTCGTACACGGGACTCGAGGTTCTCAAAATTCGGAGACCGTGACACAGTCAGAAACAAAACCTTGTTGTTAAAGAGTCCTGCACCAAAATCTTGATCAAGGTTCAAGATCATCAACACACAATAGGAAACTATCAATATATAAAACTCCACAAACCTCGAACATCATCGTCTCTTGAAAGCTCTATTGCAAGAGTGGTCTTCCCGGAACCGCTCATTCCAGAGATCCCAAACAGATTGGTGGTATCTGTAAACTTAAACATCATCTCCTTCACCTTTCTCTTCCCCAAATCCAATCCTACCTGTTGGATCGCCGGATCGTTTCCCGTCTCAATCTCCATTAAAGTCTCCGGAAACGATGAAGTATCATTTCGCTCACTCAACAGTCTCTCAATCCTGTCACCATTGACCCGTAGATGACATACCTCAGCGAGAACAAAGAGAAGAATCTGGCTGTTGAGAAAACGAGATATTTTTTTTTCGAGATCCTTCATCTTGTTGGCATGGTGTACGTGTTTAGGATTCCATCTACGGCATCTTAAAACCTTTTCGCACAGCTTTCTTGCTTTCTCCAAGATCTCAAAGAACACTCTCAGTTGAGTCTGGCGATCGTTACTTAGCTCCACGCCACTGTATTGGATCTCCCTGATCGTTGGTTGAACATCTCTGATCATCGTGACCAGTCGTTCTGCTATTCCTTTGCAACTGTAGACTGTGTTAGCTACCATAACGAGAAGCCTTATTAGCTGCGTCGTGATGTCGCCGGCGAAAAGATCTATGAACGACGCCATGATCGAGACTGATCTGGGAGTGAGAGAGAGAAAGAAAGAGAGATAAGTAAGTGGTAATAAGAGGTTGTTACAAGTTTTAAAGTAGAAAAGGAAGACGACGAAGTTTCGTAGCAACTTCCTCCCTCATTCATTTTATCTTTTCACGTCGCCCGTGCTCGTACTGACGCCGCTTTTTGTTTTTAAGTCAATAATATAGCTTAGCTTCGAAGGTGTTCTTTTTGTGTATGCTTAAACTTTTGGTTAATTCATTATACCGTAGCATATGTAAGATCGGTTTGTAATAGATTTCACAGAGATGAGTTAAGTATTGCTCTTATGGTAACTTTTACGAATCAGTTTTTTAACTACTTACCAAACATATATATAAGATTTAGTGGTTTTTTTTTTCCGAATATGGTTGTCCAAAACAAACTCTAGACTACGTTATTCTGTTATGAAACACACTCTTATTTTGGAGTTTTTTTTTTTTACCTACTGGGTTTATGTAGTGTTTTTTTCTTACTTGGTCACTGTCTCCAATATAATACAGCTATTGGGAATGATCCCACATGCAACCCTACTTTCCAATGCTTTATTGTAGCATTATCTTGTACTTTTCTTGTTTTTTTTTTTTTTAACCTTTTTGACGTTGATTTGTAATATGATCCAACCATCAAAGTTTCCCTTTATATTCTTTCTACGCGTGTTTTGATGATTCTTTTACATTTTTCTTCAAATTGTTGAATGTTATATAGTACATACTTACAGTACGTGTACCAATAATTGTGATTTGAAAAAAATAACAATGATAACTATGGTTTAATAATACGTTGATAATTTTTTAGATATTATTAGTTTTAAGTTTTTTTTGTTCTAAGTGATAATTAGACTCATGTATATATGATTGTTGAAAGTTTATCCATAGATCTTGACATATATGGGATAATTAGATCTTGACATATCTTAACGTCAGCATATTTATTATATGTAGAGAAATTGTTAGAAACAATTTTCATAGATACCCCTTATACCATTTTTTTACTATCTTCGTTTTTGCCTATTTTACATAATTACAATATGTTATATTAACTTTTTGATTTTTTTCTTTTTAAATTTGATTTCTTTATTTTAAATTTAAGGTATAATTTTGAGGGTAAAATTTAGCATTTAGAATTTAGAGTTTAGAATAGTCATTTTGTCCCTATCATTTAGTCATTTTATATATAAACTATGGTATTATTGAAAATGGAAAACAAGAGAGAGTACTTTTATAAAAGGGTATGGAAAAAGGGTTTTTTGACTGAAAAATTAATAACCGTTCATTTATATATTTTAAATTTTAAGTTTTCGCTAGAAAATTTTTAAAAAACTATTTTTCTATATTATAATATAGTATTTGTTAGGTTTTGAAATTCTGATTTAAAGAATATGTTCTGCTTTTTTGGATTTTTTAGTTAAGTAACATATTGAGCATCTACCTAACTTATATATATATATATATACACAATTTCTTAATCTATATACTGTATATATGATGAAATTGGATACATCAAATCACAAAATACTGAGTGTATAAAAATAGTTTTCCTATGATTATTGCAACTTTTGTTCATTTCATTTCAGTTTTTTGCAAAAAAAACCCTCGACGTGGACATTTGTTGTAGCTTAACCCTCCATCTATAGAAAAATGCAAATCAATCATACGAAGTCAAAAATTATATGTAATACAAGCCGTTTTCCTTACCGTCAAGTGTATAAAATATTAACAAATAATATATCAAACTAGGTAGTAATCCGTGCTATACCACGGAATGTAATTTTCATATGAATTTTAAATTTATAAAAATAAGTTAGAATTATATTATTTAAATATATAATCTTTGCATTTGTACAATATTAGTATGAAATCCAAATATGAATTTCAATATGATTTTAGTTTGGATTATTATGCATATATAACCTAGACGTACTTTGGAGCGGAAAATCATGCCGTCCCGCTCCATCATTTCCCATCTCATCTTCTCCTTTATCTATAAGAAAGTTCTCTCCTATGATCGTTCTCTGTTTGCCACGTCCCGAACGCCACCTCTCAGTGGGTCCTATGTCCATTCCCAGTACTCACTTTCTTTAATGGGCCTCACGTCCTCTCACTAGACCCGTGAGCTCATCCATATCCGACAGTCGGTTTGCTACGTCCGGGAGGCTTTAAAGATTTTTTACCGTCCCTACAAATCACCACATGATCTTTCCATGTGTTTTGTCCTCACTCGCACAGTTCCGACAATTACTTCCTGGAAGGTCACTCATCCTGAGACTACTCCAGCTCAAGCACGCTTAACTATGGAGTTCTCAGGATCCTTGACCAAAAAAATAAGTGCACTTTGGTGATATAGGTGGCCAGATCAATTCTTTAAACCTCTCCGCATGTCCCTAAAACCGGAGAGTCACAGTTCACCCCCTCTAATATATCGCAACGTCCTCGTTGCGCACCAAGACTGTCACCCCCCATGGTGTGAGCCCACTCGGCTCCACACTCATCTGGGTTTGGCTCTGATACCACTTATAACGCCCTGACCGCCACCTCTCAGTGGGCTCCTGTCTACTCCCTGTCCATGGGTCCACTTTTTTTAATGGGTCTTGCGTCCTCTCACTAGGCCTGTGAGCCCATCCATATCCGACAGTCGGTTTGCTACATCCGGGAGGCTTTAAAGACTTGTTTACCGTCCCTACAAATCACCACATGATCTTTTCTAGTGTTTTTTCCTCACTCACACAGTTCCTACAATCACTTTCCGGGAGGTCACCCATCATGAGACTACTCTAGCTCAAGCACGCTTAACTATGGAGTTCTCAGGACCCTTGACCGAAAAGATAAGTGCACTTTGGTGACATAGGTGGTCAAATCAATTCTTTTAAACCTCTCCGCATGTTCCTAAAACAGAGGAGTCACAGTTCAGCCCCACTAATATATCAC
This sequence comes from Camelina hispida, assembly GCA_023657505.1. NCBI lineage: Eukaryota > Viridiplantae > Streptophyta > Magnoliopsida > Brassicales > Brassicaceae > Camelina > Camelina hispida. Next base: position 23,427,493 of record CP094631.1, on the reverse strand, counting down.
AACGCCCTCGTTGTGCACCAAGACCGTCAACCCCGATGGTGTGAGCCCACTCGGCTCCACACTCATCTGGGTTCGGCTCTGATACCACTTATAACGGCCCGACCGCCACCTCTCAGTGGGCCCTATGTCCACTCCCAATCTATGGGCCCACTTTTCTTAATGGGTCTCACGTCCTCTCAATAGGCCCATGAGCCCATCCATATTCGACAGTCGGTTTGCTACGTCTGGGAAGCTTTAAAGACTTGTTTACCGTCCCTACAAATCACCATATGATATTTCCCTGTGTTTTGTCCTCACTCGCACAGTTCCGATAATCACTTCCTAGAAAGTCACCCATCATGAGACTACTCCAGCTCAGACATGCTTAACTCGGGAGTTCTCAATGTACCCTTGACCGAAAAGATAAGTGCACTTTGGTGACATAGGTGGCAAAATAAATTCTTTTAAACCTCTCTGCATGTCCATGAAACCGGGGTGTCACACTTTTAAGGAATTACTCATAGACAAAATACTTGTTTCTAAGTGGCTCATTTACCTGTCGCATAGTCAGCACTTACCTAAATTAGTGAAACTTTGATACTTGAACTTATCTATCTATATTTTTCGATTCCATATTTTTATCTAAATTTTATGTCTCTTTTTTTTTGGAAAATTGTTCGAGTATACTGATTTTCATTATTCGAATTACCTGTTTCAGTTGACATATACTATTTCTTGTCCTTGTACCATAAATAGACTGGACTTTAACCAAAATTTAATTATGGTTTGCGAAAGTATATGTACTTAATAAATAAATGAAATTACTTAAAAACCAATGGCAAAACATATATTTGGTCATAAATCCTTTTAATTCATAAATTTTTAATTATGTAACATTAGTATTTTCCATAAAACATATATTTGGTAAGTGTTGAAAGGAGAATTAAAAAGAAAGGAGAATTAAAAGAAGTTACCTGAGATTTGAAGGACCCTCCACCACTATAGTACGGCTCATCGTTGATATTGGTTTTCTGCGAATGAATGTTGATCCTTTGATGAAACTCGTGAATTGCAATACTAATTCAATCTGCTGATTTCAACAACAACATTTGGTTACGACGACAAACATAAATTCTCTTACTCATTCCCCATTCCTGGAGATTCATGAAACAAACCAAAAAATTAATCCCCCTCCCCAATCAAAAATCCAAAGTTAAACAGAGAGCCAACAGAAATCTCTGAAAAATAAAAACATATTTGGAGAGACAAAAATTGACCACGGAGGCGAGAGAGAAAGTTTATTAAACCTAATAATCTGTGTGTGAAGCTGAGTAATGACTGAGTTTTTTTTTCTCAGAAAAGAATTGAACGGCTGAGATTAAACATGAAACCAGGTCAAATTGTTGGGTAAAATATCAGCCGAATTAAAGCAGATAAATTGACTAAATTACCCTTAATGATTTTTTTTCTTTTGTCTTATTTCTAATGGCATACTCTTGTAATTTTTTACAAAACTAATATTTTTTTTATAAACGATTTTTCAATTAATAGTAGGGATTGAAGCCCTAGCGACAAGGTCCAAATCTACATGGCCAGTGTTTTGCACAATAGTCTCAAAACGTTGTTAGGCTTATCACCATCAGTCACTTAGAATCAACTATCTCCGACAACTCAACTGTGGTTCAGATTCACCGCTACCGGCTTCCTCAACACGAAACTCGCGATTGGTAAATCTTCAGATCTAGTCGATTTCATTTTTTTTTTTCTTATTTCTTAAGTTTAGATGAAGGATTGCGTGTTATTTTGATGATGGTAAGTTATAGATCTCGATGGGGACATATTTCTTCACGGGAGATTCCACTGCCAGAAGATAACGCTACCGTCGCCATCGCAGATCCACCGGCTTAGGAATGAGTAGCGGCAAGGAGTTCATCAACCCTAATTTTGATGGATTTTGGTTGCTATTAAATTTGGGCTTGTTTTTATAAAATTTGGCCCACTAGTTTAGTGATTTGAAATTGTAAATCTGTTTTTTAAGCTCATTCTTATAAATTTGGTCTAATTCGGTTTAAATAAACCGAATTAAAAAAACTCAGTTTAATTCGGAATTGATATTAAATCTAATAACCGACCTGAATAAACCGATTACGGAATAACCTGAACCGAACATTTATTCGGTTCAATTCGGCATAATTTTTAGATAACCGAAATTTTGAAAAACGAATAAATCGAACCAAATAACCCGAATTAACCGAATGCCCAAGCAGACTAAAATCTAATGTATGTTATGCAAAAATATTTAGAAAATATGTATAAGTTATATATTGCATATTATTTTTGACTTGGTATTAGGCCTGGGCATATTACCCGGACCCGAAACTCGAACCCGAACCCGACCCGAAGTAGATGGTTCGGTTCGGGTTCGGGTATTGTATAAAACCCGATCGGGTTCAATACCTCTGAAGTTCGGATACCCGAATGCCCACCCGAACTAACCCGAATTAAATGAAAAAATATGCATTCTAGGGGATTTGAACCCACAACCTTAAACATTTAAAGGTACATCTTTAACTATTTTGTCACTTTAGTTTCTCTGTCCTAAGAAGAAATGTTAAATATTTATATATATACAAGTTTTCTAAAATTTATAAAAAAATAAAAATTAGTTTTTTTTTTCTTTTTTTTTTGTTCATGGTTCGATTGAGTTCGGGTATACCCGAATTACCCCGACCCGAACAGATATTACCCGAACCCGAACCCGAAAGTATAGAAAACCCGAACGGGTTTTATATGTCTAAACCCGAAAACCCGAACCGGATCGGGTTCGGGAACCCGAATGCTCAGGGCTACTTGGTATGGTTAACTTACATTTTCTGGAAGTGGGAGATAAAGTTGCAAAAATTGACTACTTGAAGATTTTTTTGCACAAAACTTTTTTAACTTTTGATATATAATAATCTTTTTTTTATGGAAGGGTAATTTTATCTTAAAACATATTTTATAATCTTAAAACATATTTTATAGATCATTAGTGTCACAAATTATGTTTGTAAACAACTTCTATCAAGTTTGGACAAATAACTTGGAATTATATTTTAATTAATATTTGGTTAATAAAAAAGACATATTTTATATATTAGAATTTTGTTTTTGAAACGCCTGTTACCCATAGGTTTTACAAATTCAGCAGTATGAATACAGATATTGCTCATGTTGTTTTTAGAGAACCGGTTTTCTAAGAGTAAAAAATAGCAAAATCGTTACAAGGTAGGCCTATCAATATGGGTTCCCCCATCTAGACAATTTAGGTAATCCAATTTGGTTAATCTTTATAACCGATCACTTCGGTTCGCATTTGATTTGGATGCATCGTCGTGTCGATCCAAATGTTATTGTGAAATCAGTTTTGATCCAAAACCACAATTCTCAGATAGAAAAAACATGATATGTATGAGACATGACGAATTTTTCTGTCCATAAATAAACATATTATTTTTGCTTATTTTTTAACTGTAGTTGTTTCTACTAATAACAAAACATATCTGATCCTACTTTTTGACTAAAACAAATAGAATATTGTACTGATATGAGTTTAGATTATAAATATTAATAATATTTATTAAAAATATGTTTATAAACATAATTTCACACATACATAATATATTATAGACCTGATAAATAACATTAATTCTTGAAATCAATCCCGCACGTACGTGCGGATCCGAATCTAGTACTAGCTTAATTAACTTCACAAGGACAAGGATCGAGAATTGGATTCCAGATGCGAAAAATAGTAAAGAAATGGTATATTGAGACAGGCAGGAAGAATCATAAACCTTCAACGTGTTATTATTTTACTTAAACTCAATCTGGTCAACTCGGAAACTGATAAGCTTTTGTGAATTAGTTGTGGTGATAAGCTTAAACTGTTGTTAATAAGAAAAGAAAACAAAAAAAAAATCTAGTTGTTAATAAGAACATGTCTAAAGCATCGAAACTAAAGTTGCTTCTTCTGCTCCAACTACTACTCTTGAGTCAACATAAAGTTGATTCAGCCTCTGTTGTTAGCTATCTTCCTGGTTTCGATGGTCTTCTTCCATTCCACCTTGAAACTGGGTTTGTTTTCTTTCCTCTACATTTTTTCCGATTTTCGTAAACTGTTGGTAAATGGTAACGACAACAACCCCTGTGAGTTTTCTAAATCTTTAATTCTTTATTGTGAAGGTATATTGGTGTTGGTGAGGAAGAGAACGTTCAGCTTTACTACTACTTCATCAAATCAGAGAACAATCCTGAAGAAGACCCTGTTATTCTTTGGTTAACTGGAGGACCAGCTTGCTCTGTTCTCTCCGCTCTTGCTTTCGAGATCGGTGATTTTTTCAAGAAAAGAAAAGAACTACAAACATTTGATGACTTTTTTTTTTTTTTTGTTAATTTGATGTCTCTAAATCGATTCTTGTTTTTTTTTTTTTTGCAGGGCCGTTGACTTTTAAAACTGAGGGTTACAATGGAGGTTTGCCTTCTCTTGTCTCCACCTCATATTCTTGGACAAAGGTGAATTCCTTACATTGTTAACCATCACAAAACAGAGTTAGGCTTGTGTTGTTTGTTTTATCGGTTTTTCAAGAGATTTGATGATTTTTTTTCAGGTAGCTAGCATAATATTCTTGGATCAGCCTGCTGGGGCTGGCTTCTCCTACTCAACAAATCCACTTGCTCATAAGCCTAGTGACACAGGAGAAGCAAAACATGCCTATGAGTTTCTTCAAAAGGTCCTTGTTACTTTTCTTGAAAGCATTTTCAGAGTGTTTGTTTCAATTATCTAATTAGTATATATATGTAGCATAGTGTTTTTGAAATTACTGGTGTGTTGCTGGTGCAGTGGCTAGTTGAGAATCCAGAGTTTGCCTCAAATCCTCTCTATGTCGGCGGAGATTCTTATGCCGGAATGGTTGTTCCAGCTATTGTTCAGCATATCTCAATAGGTTTGTTATTTGTCTTATCATCAATTCTCTAAAATCAATTTTCTCTGGATTTGGTTTAACGTACTTAGCCACTTTGTTACATTCTTACACCTTTAATTACCTTTATGCAGGAAATGAACATGGCTACAACCCTCGTATAAATCTTAAGGTTCATCAATATGATCTACACTCATAAGTTGTTCATCATCATGACTTAATATATAAGATGGATATTTCTTGTTTAAAAACCATCATTTCTAATCTATCAACAGGGTTATCTCCTTGGGAACCCTGTAACAGATCATGATAGTGATAATAACTCCAAGATTCCATATGCTCATGGAATGGGATTTATCTCCGATGAACTATATGAGGTATATATAGAGTTCTTAATGTCTTATCGAGCTCTTCTCCACGAAAACCAAGTATCTTTTTGTATTGAAGTGATCAATTTTAGACTCTTGTTTTTAGTCACTTAAGAGAACCTGCCAAGGAAATTATGTGAAAGTGGATCCTACTAATACACAGTGCTTGAAGTTGGTGGAGGACTACCACAAGGTAAACACAAGTTATTGTAACACTAAAGTATATATTATAAAGGGAATAACAAAAGACTAATTGTGAACTTTTTGGTTGATGATGATGAAAGTGTGTTTCAAGGATAAATGACGGATTCATTTCCATACCCTTATGTGATTTGGCATCACCAAATCCTTATTCAGGAGAACATAATGGACGAAGCTATCTTAAGACACTTGTCCAGTCAGATCTTTCTCTTCCGACTCCAGATTGCTATGTAAGCAAACCAATAAAAAAAAGTCCATTGATCTTGCTTTAGCCATAAAAATGGAAATCATCTAGTTATTAAACGGTAGAGATGACATGCAGATGTACCGGTATTTGATAGCTACGTATTGGGCTAATGATGAAGATGTACGCAGAGCACTTCATGTAGTGAAAGTATGTCATATTATATTACATAACATGTCCATCTGTCTCTTACGTGCTAATAAAGCAACTAAGAATAAAAGAAAATGAAATCTCTGCAGGGAAGTGTAGGAAAATGGGTGAGATGCGACTGGGATTTACCTTATGAGGAAGACATACAGAGCAGTGTACCGTACCATCGAAACAATAGCATCAAAGGGGATTATAGGTCATTAGTTTATAGCGGTGATCACGACTTGATGGTGCCTTTTCTTGGAACTGAAGCTTGGATTAAATCTCTAAACTACTCTATAACTGACGATTGGAGACCTTGGCTTGTTAACAACCAAGTTATTGGATTTACAAGGACTTACGCCAACAATATGACATTTGCCACTATCAAAGCAAGTCTCTTATTTCTTCTTGGAGTTCTCGTCAAAGTTAATTTGTCGTTACATTTTGAAAAAAAAAAAAATTGTATCTATTCAATTTTGTAGGGAGGAGGACACACGACAGAGTATAAACCGGATGAAAGCTTTATGATGTTCCAAAAGTGGATAAGTGGCCAACCTCTCTGAATACTTCAGTTGGCTTGGAAAGAACCTACATTGATATCTCCCACGGCGTTTTTGGAAAAGATAAGGTGTATTCAACTAAATTGGTTTGATTTGAATGGAGTTTGTATCTGTTCCAAATGATTTTGGGTGAATAAACATATTAATTTGAATATCTTTTTAGACTATGAAATTTGGATCTTTTTAGTATTTTTGTAAAACTATTTACATACACCTTGAAATCATTAGAGAAATCAATACCTAGACATCACTTAAAACACATTAAAAAAACTCCAGCAAATGCTAAAAGTAAAATATGAAAAAGCACTATTGAGATCTCAACCCCTGTGTTGTGGAGGAAGTGATTTGTTTGGGCTCAGCACCACGTAGTGTACCAATCCAAGCCGGTGGCTGCATCCCAGTCTGCTCATAAACCGTATCAAGAATCGGTGGCAACATCTTGTACAGTCCAGCAATATCATTCATAGCATTACCACCACCACTCATTCCCTGATCAGCACCACCATGGTTCCAGACACTGATTTTAGGCTGCAAGTCTCTGATTGCAACCGCGTTAGTCTTGGCAATATCTTGGTAAACGCCATTGTTGATCATCAAGAAGTCTCTCATGGCTGAGTAATCATTCCCAACTGCGTCTAATAGGGTCCGTAAATAAGTCCCTTGAGCATTGGCCATGGCGACAAGTCCCTCTGCATCTCTCTGTTTCGAATAGAAGGCTGCATCAGCTGCAGCTTTCGTCGCCTCCGCTTGCTTCTCCTTCTCGTAAAGAACAGCTTCCGCTTGCTTTTGCTTATTGTAAAGCTCCCAGTTGGCTTCTTGGACCTTAGTTTCATACTCAACACTGGCTTTACTAAGGAACTCGGCTTTAAGCTTCTCTGTCCGAGTCAATGCATTCATTTTCTCGACTTTAGTCTGAAGCTCAGACTCCCTTAAAGCAACTGCTTTGGCTGCTTCAACCTCAGCCACACGAGAATTCTTGGACAAAGCAGCTTTCTGAATCGCCAATGCTGCATCAGCCTCAGCCACAAGAGCCTCTTTCTCATTCTCAAACACTTTGACCTCAGTCTTCACCTTAATCTCCTCCTTTGTCCCTTGTCCTAGTCTCTGAGTGGATATGATCTTTGAATCAGCGTCAATCTTTGCTGCATTCTGGATTGTGAGCCCTGTCCTTTCTTTGGCACCGATCTCTCCCTTCATCTGTGCCTCTGCTACGTCGATCTTGGCTTGGTTTGCTGCTTCCATCTGAGTCCTCTGGCCCAAGTAAGAGAAGTACTCATGTCCAGGCACATCAACAAGCTGCTTCACATTCGCGTTGTAGATCACAAGACCGAACTGGTTTAGCTCTAGTTGAACCTTGTCAAACACCTCTTTCTTGAACTCCTTTGTTCCTACAAAGCCACAAATTTATTGTAATATAAGCCAAAAATAACAATTTCATCTGAAACAAGGATCAAACAAACAGCAACAAAACTTCAATCTAACACATAAAAGCAAGATTCTGATAGTAAGTAGATAATCAAAACGTCCAACGTTTGTTTACCTTTGAAGACCTCTTCCATGGTCATGGCTGCAGCGAGGACACGAGTCTCTCCTTCGATAACACCCTGAACAAGCTCGTTGACGTGATTGGAGTGCTTATCGTGTTGAGACATAAGCATGGCGTAAAGTAAGAGAGCGTGAGGGTCATCAACGCGCGGGCCAATGGTGAAAACAGCCGGGATAACAAAGGGGAGTTTCTCGGAACTCATAGCCTTAACATCGAACGAGTAGTTCACCGGAGAAACATCGAAGACAGTGCAAGACTGCCATGGAAACACCCAAGACTTCTTCGCAAGTCTGATATCTTTGATCCCACCACCGGTGATCGCCAGGTACTGCGACGGTTTAGCGACCTTGTAACTCATTCTGCGTCTTCTTTGGATTTAGGGTTCTTTTCTGCCTTAAGGTTTACGGAAACTTTAAGATTTGTTAAAAACGAGTCTCCTTGTGTTTTTATTTATAAAGAGTAAAGTTCCTTCACCACGCGTACTCTTTTTTCTTGGTGATATCTTCCCTTTTCAATTTACACGGACACTTTGATACACAAAATATTTAGGTGTTATCCAACACTGATTGCGAGAAATTTTATTTGAAACCTCGATTTTGTGACACAAAACAGTATAATTTTTTTTACCGAAAACGATAGTAAAATAATTTAAAATAGTACAAGTCAATTACAAAATAAACAGGATATAAGATCAAGTGCATTGGTGTCCTTATGGACTGTCCTTAGTAATTAAAATGCCAAATTTAAATCAAAATTATGTATATATGTAAGGGACGTCTCTAATTATAGGACGTAATTCGGCCGTCCCAAATAACACGTGGCGACCTGTAATTTGGTGAAGTTATTTTGTAGGGTAAACCCAAAAATTTTGAGGCTTCGCGACATATTGTTTTCTCCGTCTCTCTTTCTTCTTTTCTTTCTTCCTCTCTTTCTTTGGACGGCGATTTGATTCCGACCAAGTGTTTTCATAGAGAATTGCCTGAAGCATAGAGAAATCTCCCGTCAGTTTGCTCTCGCCGGTACCAATAGATAGAGCTCCGTGTTCGTGCTTAGTTTCCGACGGCGTCAAGGTAGAGTTTATTAGATTTATTTGATTTTTGGGTTTTAAGGGATTTGTTTATCAGATTTTTTCGATTTGTTTCTCAGTTAAGATTCGATTGTTGAGTATGTGTGTTTATGTACAAATTCCCTCTGATTATAATTTCGATTTAGGGTTTTGAAAATTTGATTTTGAATTCGAATTAGGGTTTACATTTAGGGATTCGATATAGGAATTCGATTTAGTATTTAGGGTTTCGATTTAGTTTATTGGGGTTCGATTTTGGGTTTCAAAATATGTTTTTGATTTCGATTTAGGGTTACGATTTAGGGAATTAGGGATTCGATTTAGGGATTGGACTTAGTTTTTAGGGTTTCGATTTTGTTTATTGGGATTCGATTTAGGGTTTGGATTTATTATGGTTCTGCTTTTAGTTTCTGATTTTATGACCACAAGTAATGTTGGTTCCAATTTTTTTTTTGCGAATGCAGATTGCTAATGATTCAAAAGTTTGTTGCTTTGGTCGGATTTCGAAAGGGATAGCAAGCGAGTCGACAAGGTAAGGCAACCACATTAAACTCATTACTCTTTGTTGTGTATCCGTATTATGTCTTGTTAAACCGAGTCTAACATTTTACTTGTTTGTTGTTTATGTGTTTCCTCGGCTTTCATCACATGAAAGCCTCACATAAGGAGAAATCACAGAACAAGTAGGAACAATCAGAGAGACAAAAGGTAAATAATTGATTTGCTATACTAGTGGTTTTACTTGTTTGTTGTTGTTTACTTGTGGTTTGTAGTTGTCTCATTTACTGATTTGCTAGATAAGTGTTGTTGTCTACGTAGTATTTAGTAGTTAGTAATTATACGAAAGTTAGTGTCTCATTTACTGATTTGGTAGAACTCATTTTATAATTATACGAAATTTATTGGTGATGATCTCTGTTCTAAGTATCATATATAACTCTTATTGATCTATGTTTTAACCAAACTTGATACTTAAAACTCTTAACTAAAGCTACTTAAACTTTAAGACTTTAACTAAAGCTATCTAGCCTATAACTAAAGCTACTGTCAACGTTATTATATAACCAAACTCCATTCTTAAAACTCTTGTTGAAATCTAGATTTTAAGTAAAGCTATCTAGACTTTAACTCCTGTTGAAGTCTAGCACTCTTGTCCTAAAACATCTTCTCTATTTATTATAGTTGATATTTGTTGTCTTAAATTGTGATTAGACTTAGGTAGGTGAAGGTTAGGTCTTTATGATTTAAATTTATTACTTGATAGCATTTCACCATTTAAACACCAAAGCAGCTTTTCAATCTTTCTCAACCATCCACTTGCGCTTCTTTATTGTTCTTTGCACACTATTTCTTGGTTTTTTTCAATCTTCCTCAGTCATCTTCTCTCTTTTCAATCTTGGTTTTTCTTTCTCGTATATGATTCTTGGTCATCTTATATCTTTCTCTCTTTTCAATCTTCCTCAGTCATCTTCTCTCTTTTCAATTTCTTTCATAATCATCTCAAACTCTTGTTCCTATGAGTTATTATAATACATTCAGTCAGTCTTCTAGTTATTTAGATCTCCTCAACAGTCAAGGAGAGACACTTAACCAAGAACACTCTTCTTCCGACATACCCCCTTGGAGTTCTCAAGAATCCCCGGATGTTTCTCTTTCACAAGAGGCACCTGTGAAAGAGAAAAGGAAGAAGTGGACTCCTGCTGACGATGAAATCTTGATCAGTGCTTGGCTGAATACTTCCAAGGACCCGATTACTTCTAATCAACAGAAGGGCGGAAGCTTTTGGCAAAGGGTTCAAAAATATTATACACAGTCTGCGCATGCTATTGCCAAGGGTGAACAAGGGCTCAACATAAACTGTAAACAGAGGTGGTTCAAGATCAATGAGTACACTAACAAGTTCTGTGGGGCATATGCAGCTGCTGAGAGACAAAACAGTAGTGGACATTCTGAGAATGATGTATTGAAAGTCGCTCACGAGATATACTTCTCCGACCATAACACGAAGTTTACAATGGAGCATTGCTGGTGTTTGTTAAGGTTTGAGCAGAAGTTCCTTAACCAAAACGCGATCAACACCACCTCTCCTTCAGTCAGAACAAAGAGGAAAGCAGTTGCTGCATCTGATCTAAACGATGCAACCCCTACTGAACTAGACTCGGAGACTCGGCCTCAAGGTATCAAGGCTGCGAAGGCTGATAGGAAGAAAGCTCAGGGGAAGGCTCTTGCTGAGTACACGAGCATGTGGGAAGTCAAGAGGAGCGATATGGCTGAAAAGGAGAAGCTGCAGAAGCTTGCCATTCTAGACACACTCCTTACTAAACCAGAGCCACTTAGTGCAGCTGATCAAGCTATCAAGGATAAGATAGTGGCACAATATTTCTGACTTTGATGTATTGGTAGTGGCTTAGTATTAATACTCTGATGACACTGAGGGAAGGGAAATAGCAGCTTTGATACGTCAATTGGTGCAGCTCAATTGGTGACAGCTTGTCCTGTGGGAAGGTTGTTAAAGGGTGGGGACCAGGGTTCGAGGAACGCCTGGTACACCAATAACCTACTGGTGGATGTGGATTTCCACAGTGATGGGTTAGGATCGATGCCCTGCAGGGCCAGCTTGGGGTCTGTTGGGCCGGCTAGCGGTCGGCTAGTGGGGTCCACAGACGGTCCGTTGGGGCAGCTAGCGGTGGGCTAGTGGGGTCCGCGGGACGGGTTGTCACAATATTAAGCGGAGGTTACATGACTTGTATTCGTTGAATCCTAGCCTCTAAGCTACAGAGAGTGGCATGAGGCTTACTGAAGCACCAAGGTCGCATAGGCACTTTTTGAAGGCCAATGGACCTAGAGAACAAGGCAAGGTGAAAGAACCAGGGTCCTCTAGCTTCTTTGGGATAATCATCTTCTGAATAACAGCCTTGCATTCATGAATAACCCCACCTATGTCATGCATTGCCCTCTCATCTTCCAGAGCCTTAGCTTGGGCTCCTTAAGCTATCTCCTCCTTCTCTTTGGTCTTTTCGGTTACCAAGTCGGTTAAAAACTTTTGATATTGAGGCACAAGTGCAAATGCATCAAGCAAAGACATCCTAAGTTCAATCTCCTTGACTTGTTTTTCGAACAGAGCTTTATATTTCTCAGTAAGCTGCTTCTTAAACCTCACTGGAAATGGTCAAGCTGGCTTGTATGGTGGAGGAATGAATCTCACAGGTTTATCCTTGGGAGCAGCGGGTTCTTTAGTAGCTTGAAGATCAGATTGCTTGGCTGACTCAATTGGATCCTTGAGCACCTTGACGGGATCTTTTATCTGAACTTCATCTTGAAGAAAATCCTCCCCATCTAAACTCTCATTGTCCTCAGTGAGCCGTACATCTACAGCTTGGGTGGTGATAGCATGGATAGTAGCATAGTCCTTGGGGTTTTGAACTGCTTTTCCAGGTAGTTGGCCAGGTGTTGGGGTAGAAGCAGTCTTGCCTTCCATCACTACAAGAAAACAGTCGATTAGCGACTACAAGTAGCGACTACATTTGTAGTCGCCAAAAATAACGACTAGATAGTGACCATTTTGCGACTAAGTTGTGACTACAGTAATTTAGTCACCAATCAGTCACTACTTTACCAACCACAGTAGATAGTCGTACTATAGTCGTCAATTTAGCGACTATTCTACGACTCATTCGGCGAGTCATTAAATAGTCACCCCATAGTCGCCAAATAGTCATAAAATACAGTTAAAAAACGTGTTTTTCTGTGGGGGCCAACTGATATTGAGTAGTCGCCTATTAGTGGCATAGGTGTAGTCTTTAAAAACAAATTGCACCCATTTGTCTCCTTCATTCCAACACAATTGTCTATCCTTCCCCAAAAAAAAATGTAGATCAAAAAAAAAAATTTGACGTTATAAAAACTTTTATTTTCTCCAAAAAAAAATATATATATATATATATATATAGTTCTTAAAAAAAACACAATATATATATATATAGTGGCGGGAAATTTTTCATTACAATTCGAATTAGTGGAGTTGGACCAATTTTCGTTTGGAAGTAGCCAAGATACAGTTCAGAATAATAGCGGTAAGTTTTTCTATCCATATAGTGTTTGCAAGAACAATAGATGTCTCTCGGATAGAAGAGTTATGATGCATTCGTTCAATGCATTTAAACGATCGTGAAGTAACTGTCATACGAAAGAACCTGTCGGCAATAGAAGGGAAAGTAGAAGAAAAAAACAAACATATGTTTTAAGAAGCCTATCATTTTCTTACTTTTATTCACAAACAATATTTGCATAGGATTTCTTATGAATATGCTCTATTTAAAGCATCTATATAGGTTATATATAGAATCTTTTCCTTATTATAATTAAGATAGAAATTATAACAATAAAATTAATTTATTCTTTTAATTATTATTATAATTAAGATAGAAATTATAATAATAAAATTAATTTATTCTTTTAATTATTATTATAATTAAGATAGAAATTATAATTACAAATTCTTTTAATTATTATTATAATTAAGATAGAAATTATATATAGAATCTTTTCTATCTTAATTTATTATAGAAATTATAATTATAATTATAAATTAATTTTATTATTATAATTTCTATCTTAATTATAATTTATATCTTAATTATAATTTTAAGGCCCATTAACTAACCTAAACCCATTAACCCACTAACTAACCTAAACCCATTAACCCACTAAATAGAATCGTGAAAACCCTAATCTCACACACAACACAACTCTCTCGAAACTCAACTCTATCGCCTCTCTCAAACCGAAATCTCACAACACAACCCTAATCTCTTCGAATCTATCAGTTTCAATCACCAACAAGATGCCAAATCGAGGGAAGAAGAGGAAGGTTGGTCCTAACGTTACTCAGAGAGTGACGGGGGCACCACTAAATCGACGGCCTAATACTCTTCCCAGTCGGTACAACTTCACGCCGGCGGGACAAGATCCTCCTCCTCTGCAGACGCCTGAAGCACAAGTCGGCGGTTTGCAACGACAGTCTCCAGCCCAGATCCGGAACTATCCTCCGCCGCAACAACTTTTTCAGAACTCGTCTACACATCCACCTCCACCCGAGCTACACCGGACTCCTTCAGAAAAAGTCCACTTCAATCCACGGACTCAGGGAAGAAGTCGGGATGTCTCTCCGCCTTCTCTATTCGACCCTCTCAAACTCAGGCGAGAAGTCAGGCGAAAAGTCAGGCGAGAATTCAGGCCAGAAGTCGGGAAGTCTCTCCGCCTTCTCCTGTTCGACCCTCTCAAACTCATGCGAGAAGTCAGTCGCATCCATCGCATCCATCTTCTCAAGGGAACAACTTTGAAGAAGAATCTTCTCCGGTGTTGCCCGAACTACAGTCGGATGTGTTGCGTGCTCTAAATGCATTGCTTCTGGTTCCAGACAGGGATAAGTTCACCACTGTCCTCTCTCCCACACCCGTACCGAACACCCAATGGTATGATTTTCCTCTTCACATGCGAATAGAATTGGTTGTGGTCTTGTCTTGTGCGAATAGAATTGGTTGTGGTCTTGTCTTGTGCGAATAGAATTGGTTGTGTTCTTGTCTTGTGCGAATAGAATTGGTTGTGGTCTTGTCTTGTGCTTATAGCAATGACTGTGTCCATGTAGTGTATTGATCTCATTTCTGTTGGTTTGTCTTGTGCGAATAGCTTCTATGTTGGTCTTGTCTTGTGCGAATAGAATTGGTTGTGGTCTTGTCTTGTGCGAATAGAATTGGTTGTGTTCTTGTCTTGTGCGAATAGAATTGGTTGTGGTCTTGTCTTGTGCGAATAGCAATGACTGTGTCCATGTAGTGTATTGATCTCATTTCTGTTGGTTTGTCTTGTGCGAATAGCTTCTATGTTGGTCTTGTCTTGTGCGAATAGAATTGGTTGTGGTCTTGTCTTGTGCGAATAGAATTGGTTGTGGTATTGTCTTGTATTGATCTCATTTCTGTTGGTTTGTCTTGTGCGAATAGCAATGACTGTGGTATTGTCTTGTATTGATCTAATTTCTGTTGATCTTACTTATTTTATTGGTTCATGTGTATGGAGGTTTACTCGTGACAAAGGATCGAAACTTGTTCGGAAGATTATAAAAATTCTTCAAAACAAATTCGAAGGTCCCTTCTACAGATGGACATGTGTGCCGCGGGACAAACAAGAGAGATACTTCCTTGAGTTCGCGGTAAGGATGCATCCTTTTTACATAGCTTTCATACATAGCCTTCATACATAGCTTTACATGTCTTCTTTTCACTCACAATAGCTCATTTTTTCTAGAAAACCCACACTTGGGATCCTTTGATAACCGGGACTGTTCAAGCTTACTTTGAGGGAATCTGTCAAAACTGGATCAAAGACATGGTTAGCGGTGTGAGGACTAGTCGAGTTCAACCAAACTGGATTGGCGACACTCTCTGGATTACGATGGAGGATTACTGGGACACTGAAGAAGCACAACAAAGGAGTAAAACTTACTCTGATGCCCGTATGTCTGGCCGTAACGGCCTAGGTCCTCACGTCCACCTCTCAGGGCCAAAGTCGTATCGACAGCTTCAAGACGAAATGGTTAAGTAGCTGTTATTTTTGCCACTTTCAATTCTTACATAGCTGTTATTTTTTTAGTTAATCTCTGTTTCTTGGCTAACATTGCAGGTTGAGGAATTGGGAAGAGAAGTCCAACTTGGTGAGGTGTTTATCAAGGCACATACAAAGCCTGATGGTACATATGTTGATCGGAAGGCAGAGAAGATTGCAGGAACTTATCAGAAGACTGTTCAAGAGAGGTTGTCTCAGCTGGAGGCATAGTCTTTTGCTGTGTCAGATGGAGAATCACGGCCACGGGACCTCACAACAGAAGAATATACAGAAATATTCCTTGAGGTAACTTTTTAAAAATACCAATACACATTTATAGACTTGTAGTTTAACTTGTCATCCACTAATCTTAACTTTTCTCTTCTTTTCAAGTCCACTGAGAAAGATACAAGAGGAACACCTTATGGAGTTGGAAGCCTCAAGGACTGCCTTGTCAATGGAAAGCATAAGCAAGCATGTGGCTCTTCTACCTTTGTGGCTCTCGAAGAACAGTTGAAGGAAGCTCAACGAATGATAGAAGAACAGGCTGCTCAACTGCGGAGGCGTGATGCAGAAACAGCTGTGCGTGAAGCTGAGCAATCCAAAGTTATTGCTGCCCAGAAGGACAAGATTGACCATTTATCAATCGTCGAGGAGTTTCTGATGGAAAATGATCCGCGGTTTGAGAATTTCGTTGCAAGCAAATAGACAACCACAGAACCTCTTCCCCAAGATAATCCAACTCCAACTCCATCAACCGCTGCTTAATAGGTTTCTTCTATGTCTTAACTCTTTTTAGATGAACTCTATCTCACTCTACTCGGATGACCTTTATCTCTTGCTCTTTTGTATGAACTCATTGCCACTTTTGTATGAACTCTATCTCTCGCTCTTTTGATTTCTGTAACTTGAACATGTAGTGTATTTTAATATTTCGATATGTCTTTCCAAATTCGAATCTTTCAATTAAAATTGGTATACAAGAATGAAAAGAAGAGGATAATGGGAATGAAAATAAGAGGATAATGGGAAATTAGTATATGAAACTTTCAAATTTTGAAATCAACATCAGTGGCTAAATAGTCGTAACATACAGATTCTGAAATCAACATCAGTGGCCAAATAGTCGTAATGTAGTTTCTAAATAGTCACTACGGTAAGTGACTATATAGCGACTATAACACTTAGTTACTAATTAATCACACTATAGTCGTAATATAGTCGTATTATAACGACTATGAGATAACTACTTAATGACTATATAACGACTACATCTTTTGGTCGTATAGTAGTCGCTAAAAGGCGACTATAAATACGACTACATAAATTAGCGACTATCGATCTCCGACTGCTTGAGTTAGTCGCTATTTGGTCGTAAACGCAGTTTATACGACTACAAAGCGACTAATACTGTAGTCGCTAACCGCTTGTTTTCTTGTAGTGCATGTACTTCAGCTTCGAGTTAAGAGCTTCAAACTTGACATTAAGATCATTGTATGAACACTCCATTCGCTGACTGAGTTCAGCAAACTTCTTAGCAGTATCCAAAGATCCGCTAGCTTGACCCTGAAGAAGTTGTTGCATCATTTGCTTCATTTCTTGATCTGGGGTTGGAGTAGGCTGAACTAGTTGAGGGCGGAATCCTGGTGGTGGTCCTGAGGGAGCTTGGTATCCTTGCTGGAATTGTTTTTTAGGTACGAATCCCTGATTGTAAGGCACAAAAGGGTTTTGTTGACCTTGTTGTTGCTGCTGAGGAGGGTACACCTGATCCTGTGGATTTGCAAAGTAGGTGCTCGGTACGACAAATTGGGGTTCGTCTGATATGGGTTGTAACCCTTGTTATATCCACCTTGATTCTGTACGTAGCTGATCTCCTCAGACTGCTCACCCTCCCCATCTTGGACGTGAAAATGTTCACCCTCAGATACGAAGTGGATGCTTTTTTGTTGGTTGAGCAAGAGGCGATCAAGCTTCTCATTGACATTCTTGAGGTCTCTCTTGTAGTTCTCCTCAGAGCCAGCATCTCCTCTAACTGTGCGATCATAGTCGTCATGGTAGTTGCCATCAGACTGGGCGAGATTTTCGACGAGTTGCCAACCTTCATCTACGTCTTTGTTCAAGAAGTTGCCATTTGAAGCAGTGTCAAGCAGCATGCGTATCTTCGGAAGTACACCACGGTAGAGAGTGCTCAGCAGTGACTCGTTACTGAATCCATGGTGTGGGCATTGGCTATGGTAACTCTTGAAACGCTCCCAGGCTTCGCAGAATGATTCTGAGTTCTTCTGAGTGAAACTAGAGATATCATTCCTGAGACGTGCTATTCTAGAGTTGGAGAAGAACTTGGCCAAGAAAGCTTTCTTGCATTCATCCCAAGTGGTGATTGTTCCCTTGGGGACGTTTTTCTCCCATTGATGAGCTTTGTCTCCCAGGGAGAATGGAAAGAGGCGCAACTTGTAACCATCCTCACTCACGCCGTTGATCTTGGTGAGACTGCACAGACGGTCAAACTCGTCCTAGTGGTCGAGTGGATCCTCCATAGGTAACCCGTGAAACTTGTTTCCTTGGATCATGGAGATCAAACCACTTTTGATTTCAAAGTTGTTGTTCTGCACGGCGGGAGGGACGATTCCAGCACGCTGAGTATGAGTGTTCGGTGCATCTCCAGCACCAATGTTTTGCGGTCTCAGATTTGGTCCGTTAGGTTGTTCCATAGTGATTGGTGCGGGATAATCAGTGAGTTGACGAGGTTGTCGTGGTCTTTGTAACCGATTGATGTCGTCGATAGCAGGGAGGAGATTCTGATATCCTCTTGATCTGGTGTGGATGCAATGCTGCAATCAACAGGTTCCTGAGATGCAAAACAAACAAGCAAACAACCAAAACAAGTCAGTACTCAGAATGATAAGTGTAACAGAACTTAATCTTGCAAAACTTGAAATCTCAAATGTAGCAAAACGAATCCCAAATGGCAACGGCGCCAAATTGATACTAGGATTTTTGTGTGTCTCCTAGTAAGTTCAATTAACCTTAAGTGTTGTAGTCTTTAAGGTGTCAATCCAAATGGGATGTTGTTGCATACAATCAAGATGCAATCAAGCAATCACAAGTCAAGCCAATTCAAGAAGAGTGTTTGTCTAACAATCTTAGAATGATCAAAATGCAAAACGAAAATAAGTTACAGAACTAGAAATGAGAATGCATGACAAGAAGCGGAAATGAATAAAAACTTAAACGAGTCTAAGCATGAACTACAAGAAAACGAGGAACGAAATAGTCTCGGGAATGTAATAAAAATCAGAAAGATAAAAGTCCTAAGGATGGGAGTAATTGATGTCGGTGGAGTATCCTAGTCTACAGAGTGTTTAACATGCCACAAGCAATCTATCCCTAAACAATGAACATCACAACTTAGCTAATCCAATCTCTTGGTAAAAGCTACTCAGACTCAACCACTTCCATACCTAGCTCTCGCTAGAGAAACGTGGTCGAGCAGGCATGACAAACAAGTTCATTCACGTCAACAAACATCCTAGACAACTAATCTCTTAGGCTAGGAACGTAAATCTCTGGCACTAGTTGGTCAGACATTTCATCGAACACCTTTTGGGTGTGGAAATGTCTCGAACCTAGTTCCAATTGATCAGAGAGAAACTAGTAATTCTAACTCTAGTCCAGAAGGGAATCATACAAATCAAGCTTAAACATCCTACATCCTAAGATCCTCCACCTAATCTATCCCATCCTCAAGAACTAATGCACTACTCAGATCCAGAAATCATCATCAACAATACAAACTCAGAAAACATTGAAACAAGCATTCTTAGATAGGTAAAAATGAGATAAACAAGTTTGTAAAAGAAATCAAATGCAAATACTCAATGTATTAAAAGATATCTGGATACAAAGTCTGAGAACGGTTTTTGGTGGCTAGGGAAACCTTATAAAATAAAAACGAGATAAAAACTTAGATGATGTCGCAAAGACTTAACAAAACGTATTTATAGTAAAGACATGAAATCCCTAAAACTTAAAACGTCAAGATGAAGAGTCGGTTTGGGAATCTCCTGAAGCGTGTAAGATGGAACGTCTTCCTGACATGTGCGAACGAGTAATGGCTCGAGTGAGTGATGGCGTTGGCTCGAGTGGAGTGATGGCGTTGGCTCGAGTGGAGTGATGGCGTTGGCTCGAGTGGAATGATGGCGTTGGCTCGAGTAGCGCGACTCGAATGGCACGACAGCGCGACTCGAACGGCACGACTCGAACAGCACGACAGCGCGACTCGAACGGCATGACAGCGTGACTCGAACGGCAGGACTCGAACGGCATGACAGCGCGACTCGAACGGCACGACTCGAACGGCACGACAGCGCGACTCGAGCTGGATGTATACGCTTCCACTAAAACGATGATAACTTTTGAACCACATCTCCGAGTGGCTTGAAATAAACGGCATTGGAAAGATGACTCAATTCCCTACAACTTTGATGAAGACGTCGAAAGCTGAATCCCTCGACCGGTGGCTCGAAGGACGACTCGAATGGCGACTCGATCGACAATCAAGGTGTTGCTCGAGTGGGTGACTTGAACGACGTCGAACAGCAACTCGAACGGTGATGCTGAGCGATGTGTTCCCAACGTCTCCTAGATACCTGAAATACTCCAAAATGCACAATGTATGCAAGGATGATGCAAGAACTACCTAGACATGCAAAGTGTATAGAAAAGACTAGAAAATGTTGCAAAACAATTAGTTGTCCTAGCTAAATGCATGATAAACATATGCTAAAAGGAGACAAAATATAGACATATCAGGCGGATTGGAGGTTCGTTGCTAAAATCCTCAACTAGCTGTTCGATGTGAAATTTGTCTCGATCTTCACCTTCTTTGTCGTAATCTCCGTTGGGATCTCTCTCAACTAACGACATCGTCTCTCAACTCGAAAGAACTTGAAATCGCAGTTTTTAGGGTTCTTCAAGTTTTGGGGATTTTTCGATTTAGGGTTTTGTTGGGAGAAATTTGGGGATTTTTTGATTTAGGGTTTTCTCGAGATTGAGAGGATGGTATATTTGTAAGTCGGGTCAAAATTAGGTTAAACCAATTAAATTCGGGTCATAATCTGGTTAAATCGACAAATTCATGTAAAATCAGGTTTAATCTGGTCAAATTTGGTTTAGGCTATTCGTTAGACGGTTAAGCAAATAGTAAACCGTCACATAACCAGGTCTAGGTGTAACTAGATATACAACTTTTTTCTCAGGTGGATATAGGTGTAGAACTTTTAATTTGGAGGGAAATAGAGAAAGGTCATAATTGACATGGCTATATAGATTGTGGCTCAAGTTCGAGCTCCATCCAGCGAGATATGATAGTTCTTGGGGGGGAAATAGCTCGTTTTCCCCTCCATTCACTATCTAAGTTAAATATCTAAAATATTAACATCCATTTTGTTACTATTTAATGTTGGTTTAAAATATGACTCAATAATTTCTAAAAAGCAGTTTTTGCGGTTGTTAAGATCCCATTCCATATAGGCGCTAAATTTTCATTTGATGCTTACACAACCGTTTTAGTTGCCTAAAATCACATGACATGAGATTTGTTTTAGTGTTTTTGTTTCAGTTTCCAAGTACATAAATTTACTTATAAATTTTATTATCATACATATTGTTATAAACTTATATATGTTGTTTTGATAGAATTTAATAAATTTTTTTTATCTAATTCTTGTTTACAATTAAATATTCTTATTATTTTAATAGATAATTGTATATAATATATATTTATAATGTATATTTATAATATTTAAAATTATAACATCTAAACCACCTAAAATTGTGTAGGTCCCAACTAAACGCTCTATATGTTAAGTTCGAACTCTGTTTGAAGTAAAAATTATTTTTTTAACTAAACAAAGAAGAACCTAAATATATATATAAATATTTATTACTTTTATTTTCAAATATGAAATTTGGTAATCTTTGTCCACAATATATATCTCTATATCTATATTATATATATATATATATATATATATATTTTAACTTCCTCGTCTGTTTGGGACAAAATTCTCCAATATATATATTAATCAGATCATTAAGCAGCTAAAATTATATTTTTTTTAAAACAGTTTGACCAAGAAAAAAGGGAATTGGAAACCAGAACACCGAATGGGGTCAGTAAAGTTACCTTGGGATATGGAGGAAGAGATTATGTCTCGGCTTCCAGCTCGATCTCTTGTTCGGTTCAGGACAGTATGTAAACACTGGAACGGTCTTTTCAACGACAAGAGATTCGCCAGCAAGCACTTGTCTTGTTCGTGTCCGTCCCCAAATCATCTTGCTGACTGAATCGAAGAAGATGTACTCGATAGACGTCGATCTTGGCGGCGGAACGATAGAGCTGCATGAGCTACCTTATGATTTTCCTTGTCAGCCAATGGAGTTGAGATATACCACCATCACGGCTTGCAATGGTTTATTGTTTCGTGAATTTTGGAAGCATGGTGTTGCGATTTGGAATCCGTGGTTGAGACAGGTTGGATGGATCAATTTCGAGGATAAAAAAGTTTTCAACGTTTGCGGTGTAGGATACGACAGTAGTAGATCCGAAATGGGTTACTACAAAATCTTGGGGTATTTTCTTTGCTTCCGTAGAGTCAGAGCCACTCTCGAGGAAGGTTACGAAAGAGTCGCGATCTACGAGTGTTCTTCCCATACGTTCAAGTATATTGATGCCCCACCTTATAAGCAGTGCCCCACCCCGGATCATTTGTCCGTGAACAGGAATCTCTATTGGGTCTCTCGTAATCGCGAGACTCATGAGTGTTTCATCGAAAGTTGAAACCTTTGATTTCTCCATGGAGATGTTCAAACCCTTTTCTCTCCTGCCGTGTCTGGTGGGCTATGATAACAATGTACTT
This sequence comes from Camelina hispida, assembly GCA_023657505.1. Lineage (NCBI taxonomy): Eukaryota > Viridiplantae > Streptophyta > Magnoliopsida > Brassicales > Brassicaceae > Camelina > Camelina hispida. Next base: position 23,404,919 of record CP094631.1, on the reverse strand, counting down.
GTCCTCTCTGCTTTCAAGGAAGATCGGCTTTCCTTGTTAAAGCAATGCTACGAAACAAGGAAGATTGAAATTTGGGAAATGAAGATCGATAGAGAGGAGGATGCGGTGTGGATTAAGTTGATGACTTTGCCAACAACTAACTTGCCTAAGCTACTCAAAAAAATTTGTGGCATTATTTACTTCATCTTTGAAATGACCCTAATCATCTGTTGTGCCGACGGCGAAACTGGAGTGGCTTGCATTTATATGGTGAGGGGAGAAGATATGTTCAAGAAGAGTCAGATAGATTCTGGGATTGATTGGTTTTCTCACTGTCTCTATCTTCAAAATTTTATCTTGGTTCCTTTTGTATCGCATCAAGTTTAAATTTTTGGCTTTTTCTTGATTAGTTACAAATCTGAATTCGATATTAAAAACCCTAAATAACTCTATTGAGTATATTGTTAAACCCATGGGTTTGGGTTCGGATTAGGGTAATATCCGCTATCCAAACGGATATCCATAAAATCCGAAAGTATAGAAATATCTACAATATAAATAATATTTAGCATTGATATAATTTAATTATCCAAAATGAATATATCAGTTAGTTTTATACCTAAATACTTAAAATGATCAAAATATCCAAAAAATATTTGTAACATATGTCAAAGTTTAGCTAAAATTATTTAAATTTAACCAATTTTTAAGAATTTTTTTCGCATACTCGATAGTTCGGGTAGTAATCGGGTTCTAAAATTTATAACCAAAACCTAACCAAATTCGAAAGTATCCAAACCGAAACCTAAACCAAAAATATAAAGTTACCTAATAAATTCTATTTTTCTAAACCCGTTTATCCAAACCCGAACGCGCAATATCAGAACCCAAACCGGTTGCCCATATGCCAGGCCTACTAGTCTAGATTGGTGATCTGGTTACGAAATCTGTGCTGAGGCAATGTAGTTTTGTGCACCATCTTGTAGACTAGTTTTGTTCAGCCCATTAGCCCACTAAAGTATATTTAATAGGCCCATCTGTTTTATATATAATCTACGAGAACAGCGTCGCCGGCGAGTTTTTTAACCTTGCGTTTCTCACCATCTCCGTGACGTTTCGGTTTGTTCATTTGCGAAGAGAAGAGAAGAGAAGAGAAGGATCGTAATGAAGCTCTCTTTCTCTCTGCCTTCCAAATCCAAGCCCAAAGTCACAGCGATCGCCGACGGGAACAACGCCGCTGATGACGGAGCTAGTAAAGAGTTCGTCACCGAATTCGATCCTTCGAAAACCCTAGCTGATTCCACCCCCAAATTCGTTATCCCTCCGATTGAGAACACATGGAGACCTCACAAGAAGATGAAGAATCTCGATCTACCTCTTCAATCCGGTAAGACAGGTTCCGGTCTCGAATTCGAGCCTGAGGTTCCTTTACCCGGTACCGAGAGACCCGATAACATCAGCTATGGTTTGAATCTGCGTGAGAAAGTGAAGGAGGATGATGATGCGAGTGAAGATCGGAAGTTATCTGCAGGGGAGCAGCTTATGCTACAAAAGTTGAGGAAAGATCTAAGGTCACTCGCTGATGATCCGACGTTGGAAGATTTTGAGAGTGTTCCTGTGGAGGGTTATGGAGCTGCGTTGATGGCTGGGTATGGGTGGAAGCCAGGTAAGGGGATAGGTAAGAATGCTAAAGAAGATGTTGAGATTAAGGAATATAAAAAATGGACTGCTAAGGAAGGATTAGGTTTCGATCCTGATAGATCTAAGGTTGTTGATGTGAAGGCTAAAGTTAAAGAAAGTGTGAAACTTGTTAATAAGCCTAGAGATGTTAATGGTGGAGATGTGTTTTTTGTTGGGAAGGAAGTGAGAATTGTGGGAGGAAGAGATATAGGATTGAAGGGTAAGATTGTGGAGAAACTTGGTAGTGATTTGTTTGTTATTAAGATCTCTGGTAGTGAAGAGGAAGTGAAAGTGGGTGTGAATGAGGTTGCTGATTTGGGTTCCAAGGAAGAAGAAAAGTGTTTGAAGAAGTTGAAAGATTTACAATTACATGATAAGAAAGTTAGTAAACGAGGTAGAGGAACCGAGAGAGAGAGTCAAACTGAAGTTAGAGTGAGTGAGAAGCAGGATAGAAGTCAAACAAGAGAGAAGAAAGCGAAGCCCTCATGGCTCAGGAGTCATATAAAGGTGCGGGTAGTAAGCAAGGATCTGAAAGGTGGGAGATTGTATCTTAAGAAGGGAAAAGTTGTTGATGTTGTTGGACCGACGACTTGTGATATCACCATGGATGAGACGCAAGAGTTGGTTCAAGGAGTGGATCAGGAGTTGCTTGAGACGGCATTACCTAGACGAGGAGGGCCGGTTTTGGTTTTATTGGGGAAGCATAAGGGTGTCTATGGAAATCTGGTTGAGAAAGATTTGGATAAAGAAACTGGTGTGGTTCGTGATTTAGACAACCACAAGATGCTTGATGTCAGACTTGACCAAGTTGCTGAGTACATGGGCGATATGGATGATATTGAATACTGAAATCTCTGTTGAACTGAAGCTGCTAACGTGTTTAGGGATTGCAAGTTTGACCAATAGTTTGGTATGTGTAATTTACAAGCCTTTTAAACTGTTTTTCTTCTCTTCTATGTGCTTCTGTCATAATTTTCTTGCATATTTAAGTTATGGAGAGCTTTGGATAAGTTGGTTATTGCCGCTTTATGATTCCTTGTAATTGATAATATACTATGCATGCGTTAAGCGAAGTGGATAACATTCTGAATCGAAGGCCAATAATTATATCTTTTCTTATTAGTTTTCTTGCTAGTATGAGTTGTGCAGTCTTTTTGATAGACCAATAGCCTAAACGAACTGTCGAATTAGAGTGAAAGAAGGAGGCATTGGACCAGCTGTCTTGTATCTCCACCTCCACTGGCTAGTGCTCATATCAAAAACCAGAGACTCAACTCTGTCATCATCACCGAAGCTATACAAAACCACCACTTTGTATGCTCCTGCCACAACGTTTCTCCCGAATCCTGCTGAAAGTTTTGTACCTCCTTGAAGACGAGAAAGTGTCCGGATCACACCTGTCTCAGGGTTGAATAGATAAACTCGACCAAATTGTAGACGCAGACCAATATACACTTAAAAATATCCCAAAGAATTATCTGAAAGAGAATATTCCAATGATTTATACACTTTCTAAAATAATATCTTAAGTATTTCATGTATTGTTACAAAATATATACTGTTAGACATAAAAAAAAAAAAAATTTTGGCAATTTATAACACTTAATCGTGATTTTCGGGATCTTATTGTGCAGTTAAAAATAAAATTTTACCTAAGCACGAGTCATAATAAAACACTTTCACCAAACATGTTTAAAAATTAACAATATAAAACTTACAAAATATATGTGTTTTTCAAGCCATCATATTTAGCATATGATTTTATTGCATAATGTTTTATCAAAAAAAAATTTAAAACAATTATATAAATTATATTTTATTCTAAAATTATAATATAAATCAAAAAAATTTCAACCCATGCTCTAGCACAGGTCATAATCTAGTATATTAATAACCAAAGAAAAACAAAACAAACAAAAGAAAAAAAGAATTCAAACAAGGCCCCAAAATGTAGTCTGTGTAAGAAAATATAATATCCATGTAGGAACAAAGAGTTTTAGCAAAATGAAAATATAGAAGCGGAACATTCAGATTCAGATAGTATCATAGTACGTAATATATGCTGACAAGTCAGTATGGTAACCCTATATATAAGCGTATTTCAATATGTATTATCGTGTACTATAACCATTTTTTTCCTATATAAGCATGCATCTTATTCTTACCATATACTAGTAGTATATACGTAAAGCTAGCCTCTCCATGTTTTTAATGATCGATTCACCCTGGGAAAAGATAACTCAAAACTATTAGACTTTACTCCACTTTTTTATTCACACGAGACAGAATATACTCCCTCTCTATCATAACGGTTGATTTTCTATGATTTTTTCATGAACCACAAAAATTGATTTTCTGTACACTTTTATCACTTAATGCTTAGAAATTGTAAATTTTTAAAATTATTAAATGAAAATTTAAAAGTTTAATAAATTAGTATTGGTTAATAATTATAAAAATATGTTATTATAAATAAATATTGCACTTATAGCTAAACATTAAATGTTTTCTTAATTCATGTGAAAATCCTAAAAGATCATCTATTGTAATACAGAGTGAATATATACTAACAAATTACCATAGATTACATTTCCCCAAAGATTTCATCATATTCCTCGTCCACAATACGATCGATTAGTCAAGTCTTCAGCAAGCTCCTCAATACAGTCCTTGAGACCTACTTCTTAAAACACATATATGTGGCTTGATATATATGTTAAAGTATGAGAACGGTATGTAAGAGCATAAAAGTAAACAAAACACAAGCTTTGTTAACGGGGTTCGGATAACCTACATCCCCGGGACCAAGTCCAGAATTCATTAACTAGAAGTAGAACTCCAATAATACCACCAACAGATCTCTCTATCTTATTGATGGGGCGACGCCACACACTTTGTGTCTATCTCTCAATAATACCTAAGACGCGCACCTCTTTATGAAACGCACTCTTGGTATTTATAACAATGGCTCAACCCTAGAGTTAACAACTTTCCTATTCTAAACCGGTAAACTAACATATTTAGATAACTCCTAAATATAATTAATCCTAATTCCATAACTCGGTAGGATTAGTATAGCTTGCACCTCAAGCTATCTTCAAGCTTATGCCAACATTCTCCCTCCTAAGCTTGAAATCTTTTTCTTCCAAATCTCTCATGCCAATGAGATCCCTCACTTCTTTAAACTCGTTTCTTCCAAACGCTTTAGTCAAGATATCTACCTTTTTCTCACTTCCAGGAACATGCTCGACCTCCTCTTATCCATTCTCCACATATTCTCTTATATCTCTGCAAAAACTCATTTTATTTCATGTTTGATTGATCCTCATTCTGATGTCATCGAACACTATCTTCATCACTATCTTCATCGCCTTCATTCTCCCATGCTTATATCAAACAATACCCACAAGCCTCAAGTTTATTCCATAGAGACATAAATTCTGGAGTTCCAAAGATGGCAGGCTAGGTTCCCGTTTTCTTCCTTTTCTTAACCTTCTTTCCCTTCACAGCTCTTTGATGAACTCACTTTTTCAGCACAAGTTCCTCCAGGATCAAAGGATGCCTAAAATTAGATCTTCTCAACTTCCTCGTGGCTGATCCCGTTGGTCCCATCTTCTTCGCATGTTTCAGCTGCAAGCGGAAACATGTTTATGAGGAAGATCCTTGACAATCTAAGATCCTTACCCTCTAGAGACTTCACCTTAGTCTTTCTAGTCTTTGTGACTGCAGTGGACACATCTTAGATTGATCCCAATCAGCTTCTCATATACTTCCCCTTGCAAATTTCCTTTGTAAACTTATGACTGAACTTATGATAATCACTGAGAAGAACCTCTTCTCCTTTTCATGCATCCAAAAAAAACTTTCAAATACTTCAACCTTGATAATTTGAATCATATCTCACTTCTCTCTTCCCCTTTTTTTAATTTTTTCATCAGCTCTATCTTTCCTCTATCATCTCTTTTAATCTCTTCAACCACACATACCTGTTTACAAGCTGACAAGATGATCATCTCTTCTGAAATTATGCTCTCCAATCTAACCCTCAATATATTTCTTCACAACTTCTTGTTTTTGAGACAACTAAAAATTTGCATTCTTCATCAGTTTTGATGCAGAGCACAATGTAGTAGCAAACCAACCCAGAAAATTATGAAATTTTGTGGGAATATCAACAACAGTCATATGAAGGCACAAGAAAAAACAGATCACGAGTTGGGTTTACGATTTGCGAGTTATGACCAAATCCGTAAGACAGCTCCGGAACAACACAATCCTGCAAACCGGAATCTTTGAGCGGGATTTCAAATCAAACCACATGTACTCAGACGTCGAGTTTTATATCACTGAAAAGAACTCGTTCTCAAGTTTCCAGAACACCTTTCCTAGCTCAAATCCGAGCTCTATAACCATAATAACTGAAGAAGAAAGTAGCAACCTGAGAAAGTAAAACTGTTCTTCAAAGCTGAAACCTGCTTCTCATCATTCTTTGATTTCTCTGCAATTTTCAGCGTCATCTTAAGAACTATATTCTATAGACTCCATATTTGATGCTTCTTTCTTTCCCAGCAGCAAAAACACATTGTTGATGGCATTAATAACACAAATACTCTTCTCTTCGTTTTTTAACACACTCTTTGTTTTCTTCTTACGAAGCTTTTTCTATAAAGCTTAACATTCATGTCCATCAATACCAGACTTCAACCAATCAAGATGCAGACTCTCAAATCACTCTCTTCTTCGTTGCTTCTCTTCATCCTTCTCATCCCCTTCCAATTTGTCTTCTTCTCATCGTACTCTTCCTTCTCTGAGTTTTGGTTCTCGTCGAGCCACTCCAAGGCCTCTTTGGTTGCTGCTTCGATCTTCTCCTTCAAATTCTTAAAAATTGCTTTCTTCTCTAAATTACTTCACATAACTGAACGTTATGAAATGCAGATTCATTCTTCCTCTGATCAACTGAGAAGTTCTTCTGGCCAATAAGACTACAATTCCCACCTATGATCTCAATGACTCACAAACAAGACAAAAACACTTCAAACTCAGCAAAATAACCCGCTTCGAATTCGTTCACACTTTTCCAACAATTTCTCCACCGTGAAACATATGTCTTCCCTAATAAGACTTGATCTCAATAGAGACGAAGATTCTCAAACTAAGATTTATGGTTCTGAAGAAGAAGCTTTAATCCATCTTCACTTTTCTTCTCACAAATCAGAACTCTCTAAACAAGTTGCATCTTGATTTCTTCTCCTAAGAACCACCAATTCACAGAGTACTAACTTCTTCCCTCAGGTTCAAAAAAAAACTTTGATTAATCTCTGAGATGATCTCGTTTATTTCTTAGCAGAGATTCATAAAGAGAACATCCTTTCCAATTGTGAAACATCAAGACCCCAAACTTCTCCTCACTCTTAAAAGTTTCATCTTTGTCAACTCCGACATAACTTTCTGAACACTAAATCAACAAATACGACATCTTCTCCCACTCCCTCAGAGTTTAATAGGATTCCCCAAGGATTAGAACTCTGATGAAGGCCGATAACCGAGTGATAGGCGATATGAATGGAAGATGATGATAAACGAAGGTTCTTGGATGATGATGTGTGAAGATCGAATGGAGAAACAATGATTTGATGGAGATAGATGTTTAGATGGTTGTATGGAACGAAACAAAGTGAAGAGTTTCTTTATCACAAAGTGTTTAGAAACCCAGAATTCAAGAACGCATTCAAGAAATCAAATTGAGAGAAGAAAGTTCACAAAACGTGTTTACAACATACTTCTTCGCTAAAGAACAAAAGAGGCGTAGCTTTGGGTTTTAAATACCCTAGGGCTCGACACTCCAAACAACAAGAAGTGCAAAACCAAAACAACAAGACGTTTTAAGGAAATAAGAAAAACAGCAAAACGTCTAGGCGACCTGTAGTAGTACGAAGTCGGCTGAACTAGTACGAAGTACATTATTCCCCTTTGGTAATGATTTCTAGATAACTCGACGTAGTGATCCATTTGCCTCATTAAAAACCATGCTGAGAAAACCCATTGGGACAAAACTCAGCTATGGGAAAAAGAGTACAAACTTCACACCTAAGTTACCTAGTCCTCATTACCGGGTGAAGTCTTCAGGGTGGATATGTTGAAGACTTGGATCCTTGGTAGGTTGAATGGCCCGTCAAGTATGAGTGAATGAGCTTCCTTGGCCATCTCCTTAGCTCTTGAACGAGTGATCCTTCCCACCACCTCCGGTGGCTCTGCAGCCTCTGGCTCCTTGCTTGCCACGATCATATCATCCTCCCCCTCTTCAAAAGGATTTGTCCTCAAATCGGAATCTGCATAATAAGGGAGCAAGTCAGAAACATTGAATGTTGATGATATGGTATACTTACCTTGAAGATCAATCTGATATGTGTTGTCATTGATCCTCCTGATGACTTCAAATGGACCGTCAGCTCGTGGTAGAAGATTGCTCTTCCTCTCTTCTGGGAACCTTTCCTTGCGTAAGTGAATCCACACTAAGTCTCCTTCTTCGAAAATGAGCTCCTTTCTCCCCTTGTTCGCATGCTTCTCATATTGTTTGGTCCTTTTCTCTATGTTCTCCTTAGCTTTAGCATGTATCCTCCTCACATGTTCAGCCTTTTCTTTGTGATAGGATTTCCCCTAGGACTGAACTCTGATGAAGGCTGCAGACTGATGAATGATGATGATGTTCAATGGAGATGGTGCGGAAGTGGAAGGTGATGACGCGCAGGGAACAAATACGATGGAGGTGATGATGAACAGATGATTTCGGGTGATGAAGTGTGAAGATCGCAGGAAGAAAACAATGGTTTGATGGAAATAGATGTTTAGGTGGTTGTATGGATTGAGATAAGTGAAGGGTTTCTGAATCACAAAGTGTATAGAAAACCCAGAAATCAAGAACGCATTCAAGAAATCAAAGTGAGGAAGAAAGATCAACAATTCAAGTTACAACATCATTCTTCGCTAAAGAACAAAGGAGGCGTAGCTTTGGGTTTTAAACACCCTAGGGCTCGACACTCCAAACAACAAGAAGTGCAAAACCAAAACAACAAGATGTTTTAAGGAAATAAGAAAAACAGCAAAACGTCTAGGCGACCTGTAGTAGTACGAAGTCGGCTGAAGTAGTACTGAAGTACCGTCGGCTGAACTAGTACAGACGTACATTATTCCCCCTTTGGTAATGATTTCTAGGTAACTCGACGTAGTGATCCATTTGCCTCATTAAAAACCATGCTGAGAAAACCCATTGGGACAAAACTCAGCTATGGGAAAAAGAGTACAAACTTCACACCTAAATTACCTAGTCCTCATTACCGGGTGAAGTCTTCAGGGTGGATATGTTAAAGACTTGGATCCTTGGTAGGTTGAATGACCCATCAACTATGAGTGAATGAGCTTCCTTGGCCATCTCCTTAGCTCTTGAACGAGTGATCCTTCCCACCACCTCCGGTTGCTCTGCAGCCTCTGCAGCCTCTGGCTCCTTGCTTGCCACGATCATATCATCCTCCCCCTCTTCAAAAGGATTTGTCCTCAAATCGGAATCTGCATAATAAGGTAGCAAGTCAGAAACATTGAATGTTGATGATATGGTATACTTACCTTGAAGATCAATCTGATATGCGTTGTCATTGATCCTCCTGATGACTTCAAATGGACCATCAGCTCGTGGTAGAAGCTTGCTCTTCCTCTCTTCTGGGAACCTTTCCTTGCGTAAGTGAATCCACACTAAGTCTCCTTCTTCGAAAATGAGCTCCTTTCTCCCCTTGTTCGCATGCTTCTCATATTGTTTGGTCTTTTTCTCTATGTTCTCCTTAGCTTTAGCATGTATCCTCCTCACCTGTTCAGCCTTTTCTTTGCCATCAAAGCTACACTTCACACTTAAAGGTAAAGGGATCAAGTCTAGAGGTGATTGTGGATTAAAACCATAAACAATTTCAAAAGGAGAAAATAAGGTAGCAGAATGCTTAGCATGATTGTATGCGAACTCCACATGTGGTAGACACTCTTCCCATGACTTGAGGTTGCTTCTCACTAAAGTTCTGAGGAGTGCAGATAGCGTCCTGTTCACCACTTCGGTTTGTCCATCTGTTTGCGGGTGGCATGTGGTTGAGAATGAAAGCTTGGTTCCTAGTTTAGCCCATAACGTCCTCCAGAAGTGTCCTAGAAACTTAGTATCTCGGTCTGAAACAATTACTTGAGGCATTCCATGTAGGCGTACTACTTCCCTGAAAAACAAGTTAGCTACAGTAACAACATCGTCCGTCTTGTGACTTGCAATGAAGTGAGCCATCTTGCTAAACCTGTCAACCACAACAAAAATAGAATCTCTACCATTTCTGGTTCGAGGTAAGCCAAGAACAAAGTCCATAGAAATATGAGTCCAAGGTTGAGAAGGAATTGGTAGAGGAGTGTACAAGCCGTGAGGCTGTACCTTACCCTTCGCCATTTTGCAGATATGGCACCTAGAACAAACCTTCTCAACGTCTTTCTTCATTTGAGGCCAATAGAAGTGTTCTTGTAGTCCAAACAGAGTCTTTGATACTCCGAAGTGTCCAGCTAGTCCACCTCCGTGAGCTTCTCTGATCAGCAGCTCTCTCATGGATCCTCTTGGTATGCACAACCTATCCTTAAAGAACAGATATCCATCCTGCCTATAATAGTTCTCAAAAGCAAACTTATGGCATTTGCCATAGCTCTCAGCAAAATCGATGTCAGTCTCATACAGTTCTACTATTTCTTCAAAACTTTCAAGCTTAGAAGACAAAGTAGTGATGAGAGTGTACCTCCTGGATAATGCATCTGCAACTACATTCTCTTTACCTTTCTTGTACTTAACCGTGTAGGGAAAAGTCTCTATGAACTCCATCCATCTGGCATGTCTCTTGTTGAGCTTCTGTTGTCCTTTGAGGTGCTTCAGGGACTCATGATCTGTGTGAATAACAAACTCCTTGGGCCACAGGTAATGCTGCCACGTTTGAAGAGCTCTAACCAAAGCATACAGCTCCTTGTCATATGTAGGATAGTTCAACGTTGATCCTCCTAGCTTTTCACTGAAGTAAGCTACTGGCTTCCTATCCTGCATCAAAACAGCACCTATACCCACTCCGGAAGCATCACATTCAATCTCAAAAGTTTTCATAAAATCAGGGAGTAAGAGAATAGGGGCAGAAATAAGCTTCTCTTTTAAGGTTGAAAACGCCTGCTCTTGTGCTTCCTCCCATTTGAATCCTACATCCTTCTTGACAACTTCTGTAAGTGGCGCTGCAATAGTACTGAAGTCTTGCACGAATCGCCTGTAGAAGCCAGCTAGTCCATGAAAGCTCCTGACTTCTGCCACGGTTTTGGGTGTTGGCCACTCCTTGATAGCCTTGACCTTCTCATCGTCCACTCTAACTCCTTCTGCACTGACAACAAAGCCTAGAAAAACAACCTCAGTAGTACAGAATGAACATTTAGAAAAATTAGCAAAGAGGGATTGAGAACGAAGAACATTTAGAACTTGGCGGATGTGTTCTAAGTGTTCTTCTAGTCCTTTACTGTAGATGAGTATGTCATCGAAATACACAACCACAAAGATGCCTATGAACGGTCTGAGAGCATGATTCATTAGCCGCATGAAGGTGCTAGGAGCATTGGTGAGACCAAACGGCATGACTAGCCATTCGTAGAGCCCTTGCTTGGTCTTGAAAGCTGTTTTCCATTCATCTCCTTCCTTCATTCTGATCTGATGATACCCACTCTTCAAATCTATCTTTGAGAAAACTGTTGAACCACATAGCTCATCCAACATGTCATCTAGTCTCGGAATTGGGTGTCTGTACTTCACTGTGATGTTGTTAATAGCTCTGCAGTCAACACACATCCTCCATGATCCATCTTTCTTTGGTACAAGCAAAACTGGTACTGCACATGGACTGAGACTCTCTCGGATATGTCCCTTACTCATCAGCTCTTCTACTTGCTTCTGAAGCTCTTTAGTCTCTACTGGATTAGTTCTGTAAGCTGGTCTGTTCGGTAGAGCTGAACCTGGTACCAAATCAATCTGATGCTCTATCCCACGTATTGGAGGTAAGCCTGGAGGTATCTCTTCTGGAAACACATCCTTGTACTCCTCTATAATCTCTATCATCTCATGTGGAAGCTCTTCTGCGGACTTAGTACTGGTGAGTGTTTCCTTGTACACAAACATGAATGTGGTCATCTCTGGATCAAATAGCTTGTTGAACTCGCTGTGATTGATGTACAGGCTGTGTGACACTTTCTCTGTTTCCTTGCGGTTCATGTGAAGTTGGTCCTTGTAGATTTCACTGGGTGTAAGCGGTAGAAGAGTGACCTTGCGTCCTTTGAACTCAAATGACTGCTTGTTGGTGTAACCATCATGAAACACTCTTCTGTCGAACTGCCATGGTCTTCCCAAAAGGATATGACTTGACTTCATTGGAATAACATCACAAAGCAGCTCATCCTCATACTTCCCAATCGCTAGTTTCACCATCACTTGCTGTGAAACTGTCAAAGCACCCTTGTTGTTCAACCACTGTAGCTGATAAGGCCTTGGATGTGAAGTAGTCTTGAGATTAAGCTTCTGTACCATCTCTTCACTAGCTGCATTAGTACAGCTTCCACCATCAACGATCAAGGTACAGACCTTGTCTTGAACCATGCACCGTGTGTGAAAGAGGTTCTCACGCTGTCCTCTATCATCTGGGTGAACCTGAACACTTAAAGCTCTGCGTGCTACCAACATCTCTCCCATTACTGCTGGTTCACCTTCTTCACCGAATTCTGACTCTGGTTCACTCTCTGAACTATCTACAGGCACAATCTCTCCTCCTTCTTGCAGAAGAAACATCTTCTTGTTAGGACAGTCTCTGGAATAATGCCCCATTCCTTGGCATTTGAAACACCTGACATGACTTGTAGAAGTGCTACTCTTGGGCTTGAAATCAACCTTAAGCTCCTCTTTGACTGTAGCTGTCGCGGGTTTGCTGTCCTTGGTGAAGGCGGGTTTACTGAACTCTCTTGGCTTGGAGATGTTAGGCGTGAATGTAGACCTTACTCCCTTTCTCTTGATCTGCGATTCAATCAGCTCTGCCTTATGTACCATTTCTTGCACATCCTCATAGTCCTGCAACTCTACCTTGTCTTGAATCTCTCTGTTTAAACCCCCAAGAAACCTTGACATAACCATGTCTTCACTTTCCCTTAGATCAGCCCTGATCATAAGTGTTTCCAGCTCTTGATAGTAGTCTCTAACAGACTTGGTACCTTGAATGAGTCGCCTAAGCTTGTTAAGGATCTCTCGCTGGTAGTGTGTAGGAACAAACTTCTTTCTCATCTGCGTGACTAACTGTTCCCATGTAGTGATAGCAGGCTCTCTCTGTCGATGTCTAGTAAGCCCCAACTGCTCCCACCACAACAAAGCATAGCCATTGAATTCGGATATGGCTATCTTCACCTTGTTCAGCTCATAAGTACCTTGAACCTGAAAATTAGATTCCATCTTCCTTTCCCAATCTAGATAAGTCTCTGGATCATTGGTTCCATGAAAAGAAGGATACTGAATCTTGAGGTGCCTCAGCTGCTGCCTCAAAGGATCATAATCCCTACCATGATCTCTGTTTCTGTTTCTCCTCATTGTTTCTTGACTATGATCTGAAACTTCTTCTTCTTCAGAATAATCTCTGTCTGACTCAATGTATATTCGATGTCCAGCCACTTGTTCAGCTCGTCGTGGGCGTGTGTGATCTCTGCCAGTTCTGCGATGCTCTCTTTCTGTACCTTGAGTGCTTTTCCTCTGATTGAAACAAGTCTCTCTTCCCCCAGTAGGTGACTTAGCTGTTCTGATCCGTGTGTGCTTGGAAGAGACTCCAACGTGTGCCTTCCCTTTAGCTAATCGATGGGCTTCATTAGGACTAGGCGGGTCTGAAGAACTCTGTTCTGAAGCACTAGATGCGTGAGCTATATCCTTGAACTGTTTCTCAAACTTGTTACTGAGCTGCTCCATCTGTTGCTGAAACTGAGTAGACATTAACTTGTTTGCTTCTGCTATCTGCTTAGACATGGCCTGATTCAAAGCTTCCATAGCTTCTGGAGATAGCTCCATTGTACCTGCAAATCAAAGAGGAAGCTCGCAGTAACTTGTTCTTTGAATGAGTAACAAAAACAAACTCTAAGACTCTGAATCTTAAACAAGAAAACACGACTTGCAGACCTAATGTCAAACAAGACTATAAGAAAATCGGACAATACCAAAACCTAAGTGCAATCTAATTTCGAACAACACCAAAATAAATCCTAAACTCACAAAATTCGATCTAGACACAAACGAATCTCAAAAAAATTCAAACCCTAAAACTAAACAAACGAAATTAAGCAAAAACACAAGAGATTAGGGTTCAGAATTCGCTCAGCCTTTGGCACAGAGTTGGCTCTGATACCACATGATAGGATTTCCCCTAGGACTGAACTCTGATGAAGGCTGCAGACTGATGAATGATGATGATGTTCAATGGAGATGGTGCGGAAGTGGAAGGTGATGACGCGCAGGGAACAAATACGATGGAGGTGATGATGAACAGATGATTTCGGGTGATGAAGTGTGAAGATCGCAGGAAGAAAACAATGGTTTGATGGAAATAGATGTTTAGGTGGTTGTATGGATTGAGATAAGTGAAGGGTTTCTGAATCACAAAGTGTATAGAAAACCCAGAAATCAAGAACGCATTCAAGAAATCAAAGTGAGGAAGAAAGATCAACAATTCAAGTTACAACATCATTCTTCGCTAAAGAACAAAGGAAGCGTAGCTTTGGGTTTTAAACACCCTAGGGCTCGACACTCCAAACAACAAGAAGTGCAAAACCAAAACAACAAGATGTTTTAAGGAAATAAGAAAAACAGCAAAACGTCTAGGCGACCTGTAGTAGTACAGAAGTCGGCTGAAGTAGTACAGAAGTACCGTCGGCTGAACTAGTACAGACGTACATTATTCCCCCTTTGGTAATGATTTCTAGGTAACTCGACGTAGTGATCCATTTGCCTCATTAAAAACCATGCTGAGAAAACCCATTGGGACAAAACTCAGCTATGGGAAAAAGAGTACAAACTTCACACCTAAATTACCTAGTCCTCATTACCGGGTGAAGTCTTCAGGGTGGATATGTTGAAGACTTGGATCCTTGGTAGGTTGAATGACCCATCAACTATGAGTGAATGAGCTTCCTTGGCCATCTCCTTAGCTCTTGAACGAGTGATCCTTCCCACCACCTCCGGTTGCTCTGCAGCCTCTGCAGCCTCTGGCTCCTTGCTTGCCACGATCATATCACTTTGCCATCAAAGCTACACTTCACACTTAAAGGTAAAGGGATCAAGTCTAGAGGTGATTGTGGATTAAAACCATAAACAATTTCAAAAGGAGAAAATAAGGTAGCAGAATGCTTAGCATGATTGTATGCGAACTCCACATGTGGTAGACATTCTTCCCATGACTTGAGGTTGCTTCTCACTAAGGTTCTGAGGAGTGTAGATAGCAACCTGTTCACCACTTCGGTTTGTCCATCTGTTTGCGGGTGACATGTGGTTAAGAATGAAAGCTTGGTTCCTAGTTTAGCCCATAACGTCCTCCAGAAGTGTCCTAGAAACTTGGTATCTCGGTCTGAAACAATTACTTGAGGCATTCCATGTAGGCGTACTACTTCCCTGAAAAAGCTACAATAACAGCATCGTCCGTCTTGTGACTTGCAATGAAGTGAGCCATCTAGCTAAACCTGTCAACCACAACAAAAATAGAATCTCTACCATTTCTGGTTCGAGGTAAGCCAAGAACAAAATCCATAGAAATATGTGTCCAAGGTTGAGAAGGAATCGGTAGAGGAGTGTACAAGCCGTGAGGCTGTACCTTACCCTTCGCCATTTTGCAGATATGGCACCTAGAACAAACCTTCTCAACGTCTTTCTTCATTTGAGGCCAATAGAAGTGTTCTTGCAGTCCAAGTAGAGTCTTTGACACTCCGAAATGTCCAGCTAGTCCACCTCCGTGAGCTTCTCTGATCAGCAGCTCTCTCATGGATCCTCTTGGTATGCACAATCTATCCTTAAAGAACATATATCCATCCTGCCTATAATAGTTCTCAAAAGCAAACTTATGGCATTTGCCATAGCTCTCAGCAAAATCGATGTCAGTCTCATACAGTTCTACTATTTCATCAAAACCTTCTAACTTAGAAGACAAAGTAGAAATGAGAGTGTAACTCCTGGATAATGCATCTGCAACTACATTATCTTTACCTTTCTTGTACTTAACCGTGTAGGGAAAAGTCTCTATGAACTCCATCCATCTGGCATGTCTCTTGTTGAGCTTCTGTTGTCCTTTGAGATGCTTCAGGGACTCATGATCTGTGTGAATAACGAACTCCTTGGGCCACAGGTAATGCTGCCACGTTTGAAGAGCTCTAACCAAAGCATACAGCTCATTGTCATATGTAGGATAGTTCAACGTTGATCCTCCTAGCTTTTCACTGAAGTAAGCTACTAGCTTTTCACTGAAGTAAGCTACTGGCTTCCTATACCCACTCCGGAGGCATCACATTCAATCTCAAAAGTTTTCATAAAATCAGGAAGTAAGAGAATAGGGGTAGAGATAAGCTTCTCTTTTAAGGTTGAAAACGCCTTCTCTTGTGCTTCCTCCCATCTGAATCCTACATCCTTCTTGACAACTTCTGTAAGTGCCGCTGCAATAGTACTGAAGTCTTGCACAAATCGCCTGTAGAAGCCTGCTAGTCCATGAAAGCTCCTGACTTCTGCCACGTTTTTGGGTGTTGGCCACTCCTTGATAGCCTTGACCTTCTCATCGTCCACTCTAACTCCTTCTGCACTGACAACAAAGCCTAGAAAAACAACCTCAGTAGTACAGAATGAACATTTAGAGAAATTAGCAAAGAGGGATTGAGAACGAAGAACATTTAGAACTTGGCGGATGTGTTCTAAGTGTTCTTCTAGACCTTTACTGTAGATGAGTATGTCGTCGAAATACACAACCACAAAGATGCCTATGAACGGTCTGAGAGCATGATTCATTAATCGCATGAAGGTGCTAGGAGCATTGGTGAGACCAAACGGCATGACTAGCCATTCGTAGAGCCCTTGCTTGGTCTTGAAGGCTGTTTTCCATTCATCTCCTTCCTTCATTCTGATCTGATGATACCCACTCTTCAAATCTATCTTTGAGAAGACTGTTGATCCACATAACTCATCCAACATGTCATCTAATCTCGGAATTGGGTGTCTGTACTTCACTGTGATATTGTTAATAGCTCTGCAGTCAACACACATCCTCCTTGAACCATCTTTCTTTGGTACAAGCAATACTGGCACTGCACATGGACTGAGACTCTCTCGGATTTGTCCCTTACTCATCAGCTCTTCTACTTGCTTCTGAAGCTCTTTAGTTTCTACTGGATTAGTCCTGTAAGCTGGTCTGTTCGGTAAAGCTGAACCTGGTACCAAATCAATCTGATGCTCTATCCCACGAATTGGAGGTAAGCCTGGAGGTATCTCTTCTGGAAACACATCCTTATACTCCTCTATAATCTCCATCATCTCGCGTGGAAGCTCTCCTGCGGACTTGGTACTGGTGAGTGTTTCCTTGTACACAAACATGAATGTGGTCATCTCTGGATCAAATAGCTTGTTAAACTCGCTGTGATTGATGTACAGGCTGTGAGACACTTTCTCTGTATCCTTGCGGTTCATGTGAAGCTGATCCTTGTAGATTTCGCTGGGTGTAAGCGGTAGAAGAGTAACCTTGCGTCCCTTGAACTCAAACGTTTGCTTGTTGGTGTAACCATCATGAAATACTCTTCTGTCGAACTGCCATGGTCTTCCCAAAAGGATGTGACTTGATTTCATTGGAATAACATCACAAAGCAGCTCATCCTCATACTACCCAATCGCTAGTTTCACCATCACTTGCTGCGAAACTGTCAAAGCACCCTTGTTGTTCAACCACTGTAGCTGATAAGGTCTTGGATGTGAAGTAGTCTTGAGATTAAGCTTCTGTACCATCTCTTCACTAGCTGCATTAGTACAACTTCCACCATCAACGATCAAGGTGCAGACCTTGTCTTGAATTATACACCGTGTGTGAAATAGGTTCTCACGCTGTCCTCTATCATCTGGATGAACCTGAACACTTAAAGCTCTGCGTGCTACCAACATCTCTCCCATGACTGCTGGTTCACCTTCTTCACAGAGTTCAGACTCTGATTCACTCTCTGAACTGTCTACTGGCACAATCTCTCCTCCTTCTTGAAGAAGAAACATTTTCTTGTTTGGACAGTCTCTGGAATAATGCCCCATTTCTTGGCATTTGAAACACCTAATATGACTTGTAAAGGTACTACTCTTGGGCTTTAAGTCGACTTTAACCTCCTCCTTGACTGTGGCTGTCACGGGTTTGCTGTCCTTGATGAAGGCGGGTTTGCTGAACTCCCTCGGCTTGGACATGTTAGGCGTGAATGTAGACCTTACTCCCTTTCTCTTGATCTGCGATTCAATCAGCTCTGCCTTATGTACCATTTCTTGCACATCCTCATAGTCCTGCAACTCTACCTTGTCTTGAATCTCTCTGTTTAAACCCCCAAGAAACCTCGACATAACCATGTCTTCACTTTCCCTTAGATCAGCCCTGATCATAAGTGTTTCCAGCTCCTGATAGTAGTCTCTAACAGACTTAGTGCCTTGAATGAGACGCCTAAGCTTGTTAAGAATCTCTCTCTGATAATGTGTAGGCACAAACTTCTTTCTCATCTGCGTGACTAACTGTTCCCATGTAGTGATAGCAGGCTCTCTCTGTCGATGTCTAGTAAGCCCCAACTGCTCCCACCACAACAAAGCATAGCCATTGAATTCGGATATGGCTATCTTCACCTTGTTCAACTCAAAAGTACCTTGAACCTAAAAGTTGGACTCCATCTTCCTTTCCCAGTCTAGATAAGTTTCTGGATCATTGGTTCCATGGAAAGAAGGATACTGAATTTTAAGGTGCTTCAGCTGCTGCCTCAAAGGATCATAATCCCTACCATGATCTCTATTTCGGTTTCTCCTCATTGTCTCTTGACTGTGATCCGAAACTTCATCTTCTTCGGAATACTCTCTATCTGAGTCAATGTATATCCGATGCCCAGCTACTTGTTCAGCTCGTCGTGGGCGTATATGATCCCTGCCGGTTCTGCGTTGCTCTCTTTCTGTACCCTGAGTGCTTCTCCTCTGATTGAAACAAGTCTCTCTTCCCCCAGTAGGTGACTTAGCTGTTCTAACCCGTGTATGCTTGGAAGAGATTCCCACGTGAGCCTTTCCTTTAGCTAAACGAAGGGCCTCATTAGGACTAGGCGGTTCTGTAGAACTATGTTCTGAAGCACTAGATGCGTGAGCTATGTCCTTGAACTGTTTCTCAAACTTGTTACTGAGCTGCTCCATCTGTTGCTGAAACTGAGTAGACATTAACTTGTTTGCTTCTGCTATTTGCTTAGACATGGCTTGATTCAAAGCTTCCATAGCTTCTGGTGATAGCTCCATTGTACCTGCAAATCAAAGAAGAAACTCGCCGTAACTTTTTCTTTGAATGAGAAACAAAAATAAACTCTAAGACTCTTAATACTAAACACAAACGAACAATAAGGAAAATTTCAAACCCTAAAACTAAGCAAGACTCACACGAATACTAAACACACCACAAATCAAAGACACAAAGAGTTAAACAGCGAACCAAAAATCAAAGAAATCAACACAAAACTAATTCCTAGACTCACAAAATTCGATCTAGACACTAATGATCAACGAAGCAAACCCTAAAACTAAACAAACGAAATAAATCAGATTAACACAACGAGATTAGGGTTTCAGAATCGCTTAGCCTTGGCACAGAGTTGGCTCTGATACCACATAATAGGATTCCCCAAGGATTAGAACTCTGATGAAGGCCGATAACCGAGTGATGGCGATATGAATGGAAGATGATGATAAACGAAGGTTCTTGGATGATGATGCGTGAAGATCGAATGGAGAAACAATGATTTGATGGAGATAGATGTTTAGATGGTTGTATGGAACGAAACAAAGTGAAGAGTTTCTGTATCACAAAGTGTTTGGAAACCCTGAATTCAAGAACGCATTCAAATAATCAAATTGAGAGAAGAAAGTTCACAAAACGTGTTTACAACATACTTCTTCGCTAAAGAACAAAAGAGGCGTAGCTTTGGGTTTTAAACACCCTAGGGTTCGACACTCCAAACAACAAGAAGTGCAAAACCAAAACAACAAGACGTTTTAAGGAAATAAGAAAAACAGCAAAACGTCTAGGCGACCTGTAGTAGTACAGAAGTCGGCTGAACTAGTACAGAAGTACATTATTCCCCCTTTGGTAATGATTTCTAGATAACTCGACGTAGTGATCCATTTGCCTCATTAAAAACCATGCTGAGAAAACCCATTGGGACAAAACTCAGCTATGGGAAAAAGAGTACAAACTTCACACCTAAGTTACCTAGTCCTCATTACCGGGTGAAGTCTTCAGGGTGGATATGTTGAAGACTTGGATCCTTGGTAGGTTGAATGACCCGTCAAGTATGAGTGAATGAGCTTCCTTGGCCATCTCCTTAGCTCTTGAACGAGTGATCCTTCCCACCACCTCCGGTGGCTCTGCAGCCTCTGGCTCCTTGCTTGCCACGATCATATTAGAGTTCCATGATATCTTGTCTCCATCGCAAAAGTAAACATGTCACTGATTCTCAATCAATACAAAGAAACTCTTCTAGACTCGTTGTCAGTTCTCTCTTTCTAACCAATCCAATATAAACCTAACTCAATTAAAAGGACCAGATTCACTAGGTTTCACATTCTTCCCAACGAACAGGTGTGGAATCAAACTAGAGCAAGCTGATAGGTTTCAATCCCACGATCTTCCAGAAACACAACAACACAAATCACAACTTTCAGACTTCTCATATCAATCCCATCAATCAATTAGATCTTCGATTTCTTCTATGTCCTTTATGGACAACTTTTAGAACTGCCTCATGAGTCTATATGCTCTTTCTCTCTATCTCTCCAGTCACTATCTCCTTGGCTCTGTTTCACAAGCTTCTAGACGAGCTTCCTTCTACACTCGAACGCACAGAAGACTCAATACATGTACTAAGAGAGTGGGCTTTCATGGGCCTGATTTAGACAAGATATAAGGCCAAAAAGATTCTCCTTTCTTCGTCGATGCTTCCACAACAATTCTGATCAACAACCGCAACCTCCTCCTCTAAATCTCTGTAATTTCAGGCTGTTATTTTGTCATCGATCTTGACTCTTGAATTCATCATACCTTTTTTTCTTTCCTATGTCAAGAAAACTTTTTTCCTTCTCAATCGTTTTCTGATGGTAATGGAAACAAGTAGCGTTTTTCATTCAACTTCAATGGATAGCACAAACCCTTCCGGGAGTTTATGATTTATTTTGCTTCTTCATGATACTCGTCATTCTCGTCTGCTACCAATTCTACGCTAGCCACAAATCAAGAATCACATCCGAAACAAGTATAGATCTATATCGAACACAAGCTCTGATACCAAATAAAACACATATATGTGGCTAGATATATATGTTAAAGTATGAGAACGGTATGTAAGAGCATAAAAGTAAACAAGACACAAGCTTTGTTAACGGGGTTTGGATAACCTACATCCCCGGGACCAAGTCCAGAATTCATTAACTAGAAGTAGAACTCCAACAATACTATCAACAGATCTCTCTATTTTATTGATGGGGCGACGCCACACACCTTGTGTCTATCTCTCAATAATACCTAAGACGCGCACCTCTTTATGAAACGCACTCTTGGTATTTATAACAATGGCTCACCCTAGAGTTAACAACTTTCCTATTCTAAACCGGTAAACTAACATATTTATATATCTCCTAAATATAATTAATCCTAATTCCATAACTCGGTAGGATTAGTATAGCTTGCACCTCAAGCTATCTTCAAGCTTATGCCAACAACTAAGACTTTGGAAACAAAATTCCAATAAAAAAACTTAGTCTCATTCAAACAGAAATTCAATTCAAAGCCGACAGATATGGTAGGGGATTCAAACAAATGAGATATGAAGAAAAGGGGAGGTTTGAAATGAGATATTTCACTCCCAGTCCGCGAGCCTTTTAACATGTTTTGGTTTTCCCTCTCCGTCTTCTTTTTGTCGTTTACTTGTATATTTTTCTTTATTTCGAAAAAAAATAATAGCGACAATTAAATCCAAAACCGGTTTTTAGAATTGATTTTATAAGTTGATCGAATTAGCCGAATCCATTGTTGCTTTTTACACAAATTGCCATTTGAATTTCCTTTGGATTCGGTTTTTTCGTGTATTTGTCACACTAATTCTGAGCTTGGTCTGGTTTTGTTTTGGTTTAATCCGATATCTCGATGATTAGATAGACCATGACCACAACTTTACACATCTGGTTTGAATCATAGTAACACACGCTCAACATCTCATCTATTATGTCTTAAAAGGCTTAAGATCTCATGCATATGGAGAGCCTGAAACTGAAAGACATTATAATACTGCAACAAGACAGCATGCTAGTTGGATTTCTCTACTAACTAAACAATTAACCCATCCTGCAGAAGCACATATTCGAAAGAACTAGCACATAAAGCTACTTTTGGTTCTTGATTTGTTCACATATTCAGATACTAGTTCGACAGATGCTTGAATGGTGATAGTGCATGTATATAATAACTCTGGCCTAATCTAGACCAACACTGTATTCTTCTCCACAACCACATTTAGCAATGTAAGAAATTCCCTGCACCAAGAGGAGGTGGTCATGATCATATAGTCAGTAATCAAATCAAGCCTATATAAATCAATGTCACCCTAATCACCTTCAGTTTCTTAGCCTGACTCTGCAGCGAACTCAGATACTCTGCCTCTCCAGACTCATCTGACAAGAGAGCTGTGTATTCCTCTTCTAGAACCTTCATATCCACCGACATTAACTCTGGCTGCATCGTTCACCAATTACAAAAATAGTATAGTACCAGGTGCAGGAAAAAATCCTTACATGACTGAACTTATGCAACATCACAATCCTAGCAAAGATTTCGGGAAGTAACCTTAAACTCATTAATCTTGTGCTTCACATGCTCAATTGATAGCTTGATCTGAAATGAAATTATTATCATTCAAAAAAGTGCTCAAAGAGCCACAGAGTGTACTCAAAATACTGGAAGGGGAAAAGTAACTAAGTTTATAAATAGGAAACAACACATCACAAATAGAAAGTGCCAGAACCAAAACCACCAATAGTAAAACAAAAAAGTCGATCTAAAGTAAATAATAACCTTCGAATTTTCCTTAGTAAGGTTGGATCTCATCTGCTTTTCCTGATCAAGCTTTGCTCTAGCAGATTCGGATAGTTCCATCAGGTTATTCCTTGTTTCGTTTTTCTAAAGTATCAAGGATCGACAAGAAAGTGATAAGAAATCCTAGCATCAGTTACTATGCAAATTCTGAAAGAGTCTTTTACTAAGCATTACAGGATTCATAAAAGAACGAACCTGCCCTTGTTGACCAGTTTTATTACTCATATGGGAGATAAACCATCCCTGGCCAAAATGCGAAAACAGAAAGATTACTGTGTTTGTAAACAGTGAATGATATCACATGAAGAAGATGCAAATAGCAAACCTTTTGCTCCTCTAGTTTGGTTCTAGCTTCTTCTGCTGTCTTCACATAGTTAGAACTGCAATTAGAAACAATGAAAACTGACAGTCTTCAGGTCATTCCATAACCACAAACCAGTTCTAGCCAGATGTTGTATAAATTACCGTTTCAGTACAAGTTTGGCAGATATACTGTCTCGTTCTTGTAGAATAAGCTCCAAACTCTACAACACAGGATAACAATTCACTCAGTGTAAGCAGCACACAAAAATGAACCAACTGTGTAGCAGATAACAGTTTAACAAACTAAAGCACAACTAGACCTATATAATATGATTCCATCATTCTGCTACTACAAGGCGTATTCATGGCTTCCATAAGAGTTTGAACTTACCTGTGCAAGATTTGTTGAATCAGATTCCATGGACGAAATCTTTCTCTGCTTTTCAAGTATGTGAGAGCATATTTCTCCTTTGGCCCTCGTCTTCTGATCCGTCTCTTCTTTTAGTCTCTTCGTCTCAGACAATGCTTCAAAAGGTGACACAAAAATTAGAAAAAAAATCACATAACAATTCATCCAAAAAAATTGCATATAAAACTGTTTACAAAGTGCAGATCCAGAATTGAACCAACATGAACAAAGGATTGCTACTCTGATACTCAAAAGTTGATCACAAAACAGCCAAATCAACATTCACATAACAAAATCCCAAATCTAAGAAAACACACAGCAAAACACATCAATAGTGAAGCACACGCTCGCAATCTATGGATTTCCAAACCAAATTAGCACAAATTTCAACGAAGATCATCATGACCTAATATAGCATCTGCCGTATGATAAATATTGTTCGTCCATATCAACGGAAAATTCTGAAATCCGAAAACGTTGCGAGAGAGAGAGAAAGAGAGAAGCTAACCATGAGCGAGATCTTTTTCCAGGGTACTGATTGTGGTAACCTGCATCTGTTCCTCGACGGAGACCTTCGCCGCATGATCCTCAACATCTAACGTCAATCGAATCCATGGAAACGAATCGTCAGATGAAATCTCAGCTAAAATCGAGAAAATCAGAAGCGGAGATGAAGATTGTTACCAGTCATTTGAGACCGGAGAGTCTTCATATACTGTAGATACTCCTCCATCTCTTCTTCTTCACTTCTCCGATTTCAAATTCTAACCTAATCAATCAAACACGATTCAAATCGGATAAGTTTACGAAACTTTCCAGAAGACTCTAAATCAGATCTTCATACGAATCTGAAGATCAGAGAAAAAAAGCTTTACGCGAGCTCTTCACCTTCAGCAAATTTCAAAATGGCGAAAAAAAATTGAAACTAGCGGTAGCGGGGAAACGAAAAATACTAAAATAGTGTACTATTCTAGAATGATGGAATAACGATCGGGTCGACCCAGGTTTAGTGATTTGGAATTTAGTAAGCCCAATTCAAAACACGACGACGAAAGCCCATTATTGTGTTTTTGACCCGTTTACTCGAACCGGATTCGGGTTCCGTGAAGCGGTAGAGAGATAAGAGAAACCCCCATTTCGAGACTTCTTCTGTTCTTACTTTTTTCAGGTTTCAAGTGTTGTTTGTTGATTCAATAACTTAGTAGAAGTGTTCTCCGTTTCTAAATTTGTTAACTTGCTGAGAAATTATATCGAATTTGTTGAAGAATCGTGATGGCGAATTCGAAATTTAGTTTGAAAGTTTGGTTCGATAAGAAGATCAGTGAACCACTTGTCCAGATCTTGCGAAGGTTCTTTACTACTCTGTGACTCTCTTCATATTATGTTTTGATGAACCCTTCTCTGTCTGTGTTATAAAGTTGTTTACTTGCGCTAGTCGATGTTGTTTAGTTTGATACCATTTTCCTATTTCTTGTGGAATCAAGTAGATGACTTGTGCTTACTTCTTGGTTGTTGCTTTTTTATTTGCACTACTAGTGACCAAATCGAACAGTTATGTGTAACCATGTAGCTTGTAAAGACTCGATGTTTTTGCCATATTTATGTGTTGTGTAAGTGAACCAAATTTATTTTATTCGTGTACCCTTTTAGAGGTGCTGAGCCAAAGCAGCTGGCCTTCTCTGCAGCATTGGGGATTACCATGGGAGTATTTCCAATCTGTGGTGCGTTCTCGTGCCACTTTTCGTTTGTCCAATAGTTGTTTATCGAACATTTTAGTGTTTGTGATCTCTAAATGTATTTCACTCAAGAGGGATATTTGTGTTTTGATAGGTGTTACGGTATTGTTATGTGGCCTGGCTATTGCGTCGCTTGGATCTCTTTGTCATGCTCCAACTGTGATGTTGGCTAATTTCATTGCTACTCCAATAGAACTAAGGTAACCCATTTAAGCTCCCTTCAAAGTTACGGCTTTTGATTCAATATAGAGAGACAACACAAAACAGAGTGTTTTATTGATCTTACTAGTATCGAATTGAGTACTAATGTGTAGTTTTGTTTTTGGCTATGTGTTTCACATTGAAGTCTTGTGGTGCCTTTCTTACGGCTTGGCGAAAAAATAATCGGTGGACCTCATTTTCCTTTAACGTCTGATGCTCTAAAGAAGGTGTTGACAGGCCAAGCTTCCCGAGATGTTTTCTTAAGCATTGGCAATGCGGTAAGGTTCTTCTATATTATGATGCAAAGCTGCTCATTGCATTTTCTGCCCAAATCTATTACAATTTATTAGGTAAAAAAAAAATTCTTTAAAATAAGCTCACTACTCATTAGTATTCAAAATCATTTTGGTTTCTTACAAGTGGGATTTTTACTCCCCATGTTGTCATTTGTTAGTGTACTCAAGTCTAAAGATAATTATTGGTTTTCCTCATCGGTATGCATTTTTATGGCAAGTTGGTTCCGAGTTGTCATATATAACCTGCTTAAACATGAACTTATTTTTGCAGCTACTAGGGTGGCTCATAGCGGCTCCATTTGTAATCGTTGCACTATACATCATGTTTCTGCCGTGTTTCAAAGTCCTTGTCCGCAAATTCAGCTCTGATGGTCCAACCACAAAGACACCAACAAAAGAAAGGATCGCTTAATTCAAACAGTTCTTGGTTTCTACAAAGCAGAAGGTTGGAAATTCTATGACCTTGTGTTCTGCTATGCCAATGTTGAGGTTCGGGATTTTGAGTTATCTGTAACAATAAGCCTCTCTGTAAATTACAATGTTTGGAACTATAACTGAAATAGTATAGGCCTTAAGGGGGAGAATGTAAGTGTGGGAAATATAGTAAAGATAAGTCATGTTCATGTATGAATATATATATATTGAGAAGGCAGATGAATCCCTTATTATATATAAGCAAATAGATTGAGAAGGCAGATGAATCTTTTATAGATAAGCAAAGATACCTTTGAATTAGCCAAGTCCATGTGAGAGAGTATTACACTATTACTGTATAGGTAACATGCCATATCAAAGTCCTTGTTCTTGTCTATGGATAAGTATAAATGACTATAATTTTCCAAATAAAATTTATGAATCCAGAGAAGAAGAAGAAAACAGAAGCATTCTCGTACGTGTCTTCACTTGGTTTACAAAGGCAGTACAATCAAAGAACCTGAAGTTGACAAGTTGGTGATGGCTTTGGCTAAATCCCAAAATCAAAGGATTTGTCGATTATGATCGGTGTAAAGTGTGTAACGTTTTCCGTCCTCTTGTTTGCTTGTTCGGCCAGAATCTACGGGAAAAGTTATCTAACATTTCATCATAATCCATCAAATTTTCATTAATAAGTACCCCAAACTTTTTTATTATATCTAATTTTCCCCTTAGAAAAATAATCATAAATGAAGAAGGAAACAGACAGTTGCCCTATACTTGAAAGCTGAATGCTTCACCTGAAACCTCTGCCACATCTCTCTTTCTCTCTCACACATACATATATACACATTATTGTCTTTTTTTTTTTTTTTTTTTTAATATAACTCCCGATCTGACGATCTCTCTCGCTTCTTCTTCATTCAAAGGAAGTGACTTTTTGGGATTTAAGTCTTTGTTTTGTGTATTTTGGTGAACTGGGTCTGTGGTGTGGTGATGTCTTACAGCAACTCAAACCCGGAAAACTACAGTTCATCATCAGCCGGTACGAACTCGCCGGAGCTTAAACTTTATCAAGCATTCATCTTTTCTGTACCAATCTGCTTCACATTTATTATTCTCTTCTTGTTCTACTTGATCTACCTTCGTCGTGGTAGCTCCGATTTGTCTTCTCTCGGAATGCGAACTACTTTCATCCCTGGTAGCTCTCTCTCTACGGTACGGTACTCTTAACTAATCTCTTCTTTTGTTCATCTCTCATTCTCTCTTAAATGAGTTTCTTTCTTGTGAAGATCTGTTCTTTATGATTTAGTTCTGTAATGATTGGTGTGTTTTGTAACGTGAGCAGGCTGAATTAGGATTGAGCAAAGAGCTGAGAGAGATGCTTCCCATTGTCGTCTTTAAAGAGAGCTTCACCGTTATGGATTCACAGTGAGTTCTCCAGATTCTTTCTTTTCCCTTCTGTAATTTTAGTCCTTTTTTCATAAATTCATGAACCATGAGTGAGATTTTCTTAGGCTTTAGGAAAAATAAGGAATAAGGGTAGTTGTAGAAACTTCAAAATAGTTAGGTTAATAATGGATTAAACCTTTGTCTTTTAATTGGGGAAGTAAACAAAGATGAGAGGTTCTAGTTTTGTGAAATTTTTGGTCTGCCTTTGTTTTGAAAGGTACTTACTATCTTTTGGGGTCAGGTCCAATTGATAGTCACAATGTTACTTGAATTGAATGAAGGTTGAAATGTTACAGTAGTTGCTTACATGATCAGATAATTGTAGAAGTTTGGGTTGTGGTGGGTATAGTTTCTAGACAATGTGATATCTCATGATCTAAATATAGTTTGAAAGATTTTAGTTGTCCTGGTAGAGGCAAAACTTGGGAGTTTAAATAAATTGTGCTTATTACCCTGAAACTGAGAGACAAACTGTAAACTAGAATGAAGAATAATAAACTGATTAGACCTTTTTGATTTACAGATGTTCTGTTTGCCTTGGGGAGTATCAAGCAGATGACAAGCTTCAACAGATTCCAGTTTGTAAACACACTTTTCACATGGATTGCATTGATCTTTGGCTCACATCGCATACCACTTGCCCCCTTTGCCGTCTCGCTCTTCTCCCCAGCCAACCCCGTCAAACCGAAGAAGATTCTGGTCCGAGTCTTGTGAGCCCTGATGAAGAAGTGTTGAGTCAACCAGCATCTCAGCCAGTAAACCAGAGAGTTGTGTCGAGTCAACCAGAATCCGAGCCAGTAAACCACCTAAACGATGGGTCTGATCCGACTCAGTGTGATCGAGATGCGGAGGAGGGCTTGAAGGAAATGCAAGAGGATGAACAGAACAGCATCGGGACATCGAATGCTTGTTGTAGTTGTAGACCTGGTTAAGATTAACCACTTTTGTAAAGTTTGCTGTGTACTTGCATTTGTAACTTGTAACATTAGTACATTTACTAGGAGTGAAAATGAGAGATTGATCTGATCCATGGAAGAAACAAACACTTTAGAAGGCAAAATGTGTAGTAAATGTTTGTGTTCGAACCTGAAACTTTGGAAAATTACCAAAATTACTCCAGAGAAACTTGTCCCATTAACCTTTGCGTTTGCTCGCGCGCAAAAGCGTAGTATGGTCTGCTTCAATACTGGTTCCAAAAGGGTTTGATGAACTTAACTACCTGTATTAGCGATTTCATAGTCTGTTTCAAAGTCAAGGAAAACAGAGGATAAGGTAAAATATACATAGGAAAGAGAAAAGATAAAGCAGAGTCAAAGAAAGGGTTGGGTGAGAGCTTGAATTGTTGTCCTCTCTCTCTCTGCTTTAATGCTTTCTCTTTCCCAAACATTCCATCTTCTCTTTGGTCCTTTTCAAGATTCCTTTCGTTGTTTCTTAGCAAAGATAAGGATCTTAAAGACTTAAACTGAGGGGTTCCTTTTCAACAATCCCAGAACCCTAGACCCTAGACCCAAACCAGAGAATTGACTTCATCTCGCTGTTCTCTTGCTCATCGTCTGCACCTAATCGCAAGTCCCGACATGGGTTCAATCAAAAACACAGTTCACTACTGTTGTGTCTCAAAAGACAATCAGATTCTATACGCTTACAACAATGCCGGAGACCACCGCAACAACGACAGTCTCGCTGCGTTATGCTTAGAAAAGTCTCCGCCTTTTCACAAGTGGTACTTGGAAACGATGAGTAAGAGGACTTTTGGGTTCTTGATGGAAGATGGGTTCGTTTATTTCGCCATTGTTGATGATGTTTTCAGGAGATCTAGCGTTCTTGATTTTCTTGAGAATCTAAAGGGTGAGTTAAAGAAAGCTAATAAGAAGAATTCGAGAGGTAGCTTCTCTGGGAGTATCAGTTTTAGCAATGTTCAAGACCAGCTTGTCCGAAGACTCATAGCTTCGTTGGAGACTGATCCCACTTGTCTTCCAATATCCTCACCTTCCATTGATGGTGCTGAACAAAGCGACGCAGCTAATTCAACGAAAGCTCCGCTTTTGGGAAGATCCAATAAGCAAGAGAAGAAGAAAGGGAGAGATCATGTGAACTCAGAGAGAGGCATTGAGATAGAGGAACACCGGAAATCAAATGATAGAGGAAACGTTACAGAACGTTCTGATTCTTCATCTGCAGCAACTACATATGTTCCAAGAAGGGGACGATCTGAGAGCATTGAGAGGAAGTGGCGGCGTCAAGTGCAGATTGTTCTTGCTATTGATGCAGCTATTTGCTTAACGCTACTTGGTGTTTGGTTGGCTATTTGTCAGGGCATTGAGTGTACACGTTCTTGATCATTAACACGCTTCTCCTCTTCCGCAAAATCGTCTTTCAGATTCAAGTTCTAGTTTCACTCATGTGATTTTATGATCTATTTATTCTTTCACATGCCTTTTTCTCTTCTACAATTGTAGTATTGTTGATTGTATATTAGGTATAGGTCTCCAGTTCCTACCTTGGTTTTGTGTATGATATGATGCTTATGTTGTTCATATGATTGTTCATAAATATTAGTCTGTTGCCGAGTGATTGAGCCATCTTCTTGTGTATAAGTTTGATTAAATAGTAAGCCAAGTAAATGAATGTTAAGGATACATATTGTAAAGGAGGCATTGTCACAAATGAGAGAGGGTTTATATCAGATAGAAGTAACATATTGCAATCACATTTTCATTTTCCAAACCACCGTGGATAGAAAATGAAAGGTTTTGTTTTCTTACATAGAATCAGAAACACAAGCTTACAAGATAACAAACACACATAAAAGAGTCTAGAGAGGGTTTTTTTTTTTGTTCTTGAATAAACAGAGGAAAGAGTAAAAGAGAGATAAGGAGGTGATAAATACCTCTCACCTGAAATCCTAACCATGGTTGATCAACTGGTTTGGTTGATGTTAAAAGAGAAGAGCCTAAAGGGAACCAAAATATCTCCCAAGAGGCAAAACATGCAAATGCAAGGACCCCCCACAATCCATATGTGGGGGTTGGTTGAAAATATGATGAGAGCAATCTATATCTTGAATCTTAAAAATGATCTTAATCTAAGTGTGGCTATAACTCCAATGCTTAGCCACCGAGAATATACATGGGTTAGCAAACACCAACTACTTCCTTTTATCCTCAAAAGGAAGTTTGTAAGGCTGTTTCCCTTAGCCTTTCTTGATGTCAGAGAAATTTATGTTCTAGCTATCTACGATAAGACTTTGTAACTACATGGTCCTAGATCTAATAATCCTAAGACTGCACATTAAAATGGATTTAGCGTAAAAGTAGTGGAAACACCTTTGCACACACTACTTCAAACACTTCCAGGTGGTGATATTGTGCCTTTTCCTGGTAAATCCTTATTTCCTTTCATGTTGATCAGCCAATGCTAAGCTTTTTATGTTTTCTACAAAATTGCTTTGCCTTTCTGAGGCACTGTGCAAGACATATGGTAACTCTTTACTTCTAAACCTCGAACAGGCTATCTTGAACGAAACCTTCGTTCAGAAGCACGTAATGCAATGAATAAAATGAAAAGATGAGTAACTTAATGCGTATGACAATGGTCCAAGTTAAAACCCCTATGTGAGACTTAACTAGAACTTGCAAAGTCGCCCAAACTCCAAATTATGGGCTCTTTGTCTAATGGGTTAGAAGCATAAAGGGGAAAAGGGCAACCATGGTTAGGCCACAGGTCTTGTGGGACTTCAGAGGCATGTGGATGAAAAGTAGTAAACAGAGATTGCCTTAAGGATTTAAAATGAACTGGCCTCTACATAGCATCAGTGGAATCAGAGTTGAACCATGACCCTTCATGGTCAAGCCTGTGGAACTGCAAAGCACACTGCTGAAGAACATCAGTACCTCTGGTTTTTCCAGGTTTTGTATGAAAAGCAAAAACAAATAATTACACACACCTGATGGTATGACTGGTGAAGGTGCAAGAGACACTGGTGAACCATTGTGGTGTGGATAGTTTCCCCCGGTAGACGAGGCAAGAGCAGAATAGTGAAACATGTGGTTGGGGTAGTGGAGAGGAGCATAACCAGTGACTGGTCCATTTCCTTCAGCAAATTGGAGATATGGGTAAAACCCTGCTGCTGCTGCTGCTACACCAGTCATTGGCCCGCTTCCATACATTGGATGCTGAGCAGTTGCACCTCCATACACATTGTAATAGCTCTGTGACAAAAACAAGAATCCAATAAGCTATAAGAGATAAAAGTAGAATAGGTAGAGACTCTCATAGTTATATAAGCACAATATATACATACCGTGGGGTAATTGTAGTCCATTGTGTATGAAGAGAACCTAACAAAGTTTAATGAGACCAAACAGAGGATTTAGCATTCTATCTAATGAGTTCGGGAAAGAAGTAAGAGATACAACGTGGAGTACCCAAAAGGATTAGTATAAGGAAGTGTGTAGTGAGAAAATGGAAGTGGCGAAGGCATAGCAGTAGCCGCGGCTCCAAAGTGTGTCTTGAAAGGGCTAGTCACCTTCAGACCGCCTCTTCCTCCTGCATGTCCTACTAAAACACAACACCATGAGAATGTCATCTCAAACATTTGCTTTTAGCAAAAACAAAACACAACATATTTTAACCAGATAAGTCTTCAGAGTATAAAACAAACCTATAGGTTTTAACTTATTAGTCTGCAAGCACATCATAAAGACTACTAGAGTACTGAGCAAGATGAAACTACCCCTCAAAACAATAAAGTAAGACAATTGATAAAGTATCTAACTTGCTACAAATATGTGATACATGTCACGACATTCAATTCCAGCCTTTTCTCTTAGATAATGGTAAGATCCATGGAATTACATAAAGGGTTATCAAAATTAGGTAAAGAAACCTAAAAAGTACCATGAACAGGAGAAGAAGGTTTGGATCTCTGAACACCAAAAGCAGCAAGATTACAATTAGCTCTTCTCCCATCAATAACAGGAGCTGGATCTACACAAGCTTTCTGAGCTGCTTCCGGATCACAAAAAGTCACCTTTAAAAGTAAAAAAAAAAAAAAAACAGAACCCGTGAGCTTGATGAAGCTATAACAACAAATCTCAAAGTTCAAGAAAAAAAGAAAGAGATACACTTACAAAGCCGTAGCCTTTAGATCTGCCACTAGATTTATCAGTGATAACAACAGCTTCAACAATGTCCCCAAACTGTTCAAAGTAGTTCCTGAGAGAGATTTTGTGTGTTTCCCAAGCTAATCCTCCAACGAACACCTTGGTAAATGTGGTGTCTTCCATTGTCATGATGCTACAAACTCAACGAACGAACCCGCGAAATAAAGTTACCGACTTTGGGAACAGAAGAAGAAGCAGAGAACGGTAGTTGAGAGAAGAGAGAGAGAAGGAGGGAAGAGGATTCAAGGAAAAGTCAGGAAAAAGAGAGAGTTTGGGGGACACACTCAATTCAATTATTTAAGCTTACCTTTTCCCCAAATATCAATAACATTGTTTTATTTTATGTACGGTCATTGTGCTTTTACACTTTTTTTTTTTTTCTTGTTGGTCGGATCCACTCTGTATGTATTTTACAGTTGGAAAACTATATTTGAGCTGTTATTTTAATTTTTGGTATTTTTTTATAGGTGGAAAACTAAAAGAATTATCAAGTACAGATGTTGTATTCTTTTTTTAGTTGCAGTTAAAATAATTGTCAGAGATAAACATAAACATAAACATTATTCCTCTAATTTTATTTGTTTCAATTTTTTTTTTCTTTTTTAGTCCATATATCCCTCTAATTATCAGTTGAAATTATGTTTTAACTTTTATAATAAAATGATCTTAGATCAATATTATTTTTACAAGAACACATATTACAATTGCACACAAGTTGTGTAATTTTGGTATATAAAATAGTAAAATCATTTACGCATATACTTCTAAGAGCATGCTTTAAGATGGGTTATTTAATCATTTTTAAATATTCATTTGTTTAGATTTCAAACTGTATGTGGTATAACTTGGATGATTTTAATAGTTTTACTCATGAAACTCTGAAAATTTTCAATGACTCCATATACAAAAATTTCAAAACTCTTTTAGTTTGAATAACAACGGAATTTAATGAAGTATCTGAAATCCTACTTTATTAACACCAATTTTTAAGTTTTATTAAGCATGAATTACAAATATCATATCCAATAATGTCATATTGTAAGACATGATTTAGAATCATTAATTGAATAATGGACTGTAGTTGAATTTTAATTCTATTAAAATCCATGACTAAAGATAATTGGATCATATATTTAAGATCATGAAATATTTAAGAGTTTCATTGATAATTTTGCGGAGAATTTTAGTTTATATATACCCACTCTATATGATCATAGTAGTTTAATGCATATGAAGGATTGAAAAAGATCTATTCATGTTTCATAAATTCCCATATTCTATTTTCAATTTTATACAATTCTTTGCTGTTATTTACATACTTTTCACGCAAACTTGATAAAGAATTAGAACACTTTGTTTGATCTTACAACAACAATAACAAAAGGTGTTTAGTAGAACTTTAAATTATCTTCATCCAATACTCTAAAACAGGTTTAAGACTAAACCAATCTTATATAAACTGTGGTCAATAACATTGTTTTATTTAAGCTTAAATTATTTAAGCTTAACTTTTCCCCAAATATCAATAACATTGTTTTATTTTATGTACGGTCACTGTGCTTTTACACTTTTTTTTTTTCCTGTTGGTCGGATCCATTCTGTATGTATTTTACAGTTGGAAAACTATATTTGAGCTGTTATTTTAATTTTTTGTATTTTTTTTATAGGTGGAAAACTAAAAGAATTATCAAGTACAGATGTAGTATTCTTTTTTTAGTTGCAGTTAAAATAATTGTCAGAGAGATAATTACAATTATTCCTCTAATTTTATTTGTTTCAATTTTTTTTTCTTTTTTAGTCTGTATATCCCTCTAATTATCAGTTGAAATTATGTTTTAACTTTTATAATAAAATGATCTTAAATCAATATTATTTTTTACAAGAACACATATAATTACAATTGCACACAAGTTGTGTAATTTTGGTATATAAAAAAGTAAAATCATTTACGCATATACTTCTAAGAGCATGATTTAAGATGGGTTATTTAATCATTTTTAAATATTCATTTGTTTAGATTTCAAACTGTATGTGGTATAACTTGGATGATTTTAATAGTTTTACTCATGAAACTCTGAAAATTTTCAATGACTCCATATACAAAAATTTCAAAACTCTTTTAGTTTGAATAACAACGGAATTTAATGAAGTATCTGAAATCCTACTTTATTAACACCAATTTTTAAGTTTTATTAAGCATGAATTACAAATATCATATCCAATAATGTCATATTGTAAGGCATGATTTAGAATCATTAATTGAATAATGGACTGTAGTTGAATTTTAATTCTATTAAAATCCATGACTAAAGATAATTGGATCATATATTTAAGATCATGAAATATTTCAGAGTTTCATTGATAATTTTGCGGAGAATTTTAGTTTATATCTACCCACTCTATATGATCATAGTAGTTTAATGCATATGAAGGATTGAAAAAGATCTATTCATGTTTCATAAATTCCCATATTCTATTTTCAATTTTATACAATTCTTTGCTGTTATTTACATACTTTTCACGCAAACTTGATAAAGAATTAGAACACTTTGTTTGATCTTACAACAACAATAACAAAAGGTGTTTAGTAGAACTTTAAATTATCTTCATCCAATACTCTAAAACAGGTTTAAGACTAAACCAATCTTATATAAACTGTGGTCAATAACATTGTTTTATTTAAGCTTAAATTATTTAAGCTTAACTTTTCCCCAAATATCAATAACATTGTTTTATTTTATGTACGGTCACTGTGCTTTTACACTTTTTTTTTTCCTGTTGGTCGGATCCACTCTGTATGTATTTTACAGTTGGAAAACTATATTTGAGCTGTTATTTTAATTTTTGGTATTTTTTTTATAGGTGGAAAACTAAAAGAATTATCAAGTACAGATGTAGTATTCTTTTTTTAGTTGCAGTTAAAATAATTGTCAGAGAGATAATTACAATTATTCCTCTAATTTTATTTGTTTCAATTTTTTTTTCTTTTTTAGTCCGTATATCCCTCTAATTATCAGTTGAAATTATGTTTTAACTTTTATAATAAAATGATCTTAAATCAATATTATTTTTTACAAGAACACATATAATTACAATTGCACACAAGTTGTGTAATTTTGGTATATAAAAAAGTAAAATCATTTACGCATATACTTCTAAGAGCATGATTTAAGATGGGTTATTTAATCATTTTTAAATATTCATTTGCTTAGATTTCAAACTGTATGTGGTATAACTTGGATGATTTTAATAGTTTTACTCATGAAACTCTGAAAATTTTCAATGACT
Source organism: Camelina hispida (assembly GCA_023657505.1). Taxonomy (NCBI): domain Eukaryota; kingdom Viridiplantae; phylum Streptophyta; class Magnoliopsida; order Brassicales; family Brassicaceae; genus Camelina; species Camelina hispida. The sequence continues at coordinate 23,368,559 of CP094631.1, read as the reverse complement.
CCATATACAAAAATTTCAAAACTCTTTTAGTTTGAATAACAACGGAATTTAATGAAGTATCTGAAATCCTACTTTATTAACACCAATTTTTAAGTTTTATTAAGCATGAATTACAAATATCATATCCAATAATGTCATATTGTAAGGCATGATTTAGAATCATTAATTGAATAATGGACTGTAGTTGAATTTTAATTCTATTAAAATCCATGACTAAAGATAATTGGATCATATATTTAAGATCATGAAATATTTCAGAGTTTCATTGATAATTTTGCGGAGAATTTTAGTTTATATCTACCCACTCTATATGATCATAGTAGTTTAATGCATATGAAGGATTGAAAAAGATCTATTCATGTTTCATAAATTCCCATACTCTATTTTCAATTTTATAAAAGATCTATTCATGTTTCATAAATTCCCATATTCTATTTTCAATTTTATACAATTCTTTGCTGTTATTTACATACTTTTCATCCAAACTTGATAAAAAATTAGAACACTTTATTAGATTTTACAACAACAATAACAAAAGGTGTTTAGTAGAACTTTAAATTATCTTCATCCAATACTCTAAAATAGGTTTAAGACTAAACCAATCTTATATAAACTATGGTTTATATTAAAATTGTCAGTAGAACTTTAAATCATTTCCTCCAAATATAGGAAGCAAAGGTGCATAATTGAAATGGAAGGAAGAGAGATAAAGAGAGTAGTAGTAAAGAGAAAAAAAGGGAAAAGAGACAGAGCTGTCTCCCCACGCCTTTAGACTTCAAAAAAAGCAAAAGCCTAAACAACAAACAATAACATTCCTTCCCCCACCTCGCGTCATCATTCATCCCACAACACAGCCACAGCCTTGCATTTCTATTTACAGCTCATCCATGGGGCTCACTTCCAAGATCTCAATTTATCAAATTGGGCTTATTTGAGGCTCATTTTGGATACTAAGGCCCATTTTGGATACTATGGAATCATCCTTAATCAAAAACTCTGATTTGTTTCCATCACATGAAGCTTTTCTAGATGATCCCAAAGTCTCTGACTAAAGTTCACTCCTTGACCCTTGTATATCTTGAATTCATTTCTTAAGTTCTTTCTCTCTTAATTAAGCCCTTTAATGAGTTTGATGAGAAGATTTCTTAGAAACTTACACCATCAAGCTTAATTGGGTTCGTTGTCTTCTTTCATACATGTGAGTATTAATGTGAGATATTCATCATGCTTTGATGATAAAATCGTAAACGAAACTCAAAAAAAAAAAAAAAAAAAAAAAAGAAAAAAAAAACCTATGTGAGATCATCATGTTTTAATGACCAAAATCTTTGTAGAAGAGAATTAAGCGTGTCTTGAAGTCCTCTCAACCCCTAAATGGCTAAATCAACTTGCAAAAAAACTTAACCAAGAGGTAAGTCTTGGAGACAACCTTCAAATTTGAATACGAAATTATGTTTGGGACATTAATTGCGTGAGTGAGAATCGTAAATTCAATACTAAAGATCAGTAAGTAGAATACGAAATTATTATTAGAAGATTAATTAGACGTATCAACAGGTTCAAAGATGAATTGCAAGACAATAAGATTTTTTGGATGGCCACGTAATTTGCTGATGAATGCGCGTGATGAACTTGATTCTACACACTAACACATGCATGGCTTAATCCTAACATTTGAGAGTACTGTAGAAGCAAAATCTCATCCACATAGAATTATAATCGAACACGTGCATAAAATAAAAATAAAATAAAAAAACTGAACCAGAATAATGTTATAAATTCTCATATATAGGCCAACTAATGCTTTTTTTTTTTTTTTTTTGAACAACAAGGCCAACTAATGCTTAAACCATCTTTTCTCAAACTTTTGGTGTTTTCTAAAATTACGTAGATATCATTTTCAAAACGTTGATAAATTTTGATAATTGCCGAAACATACCAAACTTGTTTCAATACTTTAGCACCCACTAACTTCCACAATAATTTAGTACAGGATATTATGACACATAGATGTAACTTTTTTTCAAAAAAAAAAAAAATGTTGTCTTTATACAAATTTTAATAATTGTTGTGGTATTAACACGTAAGAAATAAAATAAAAAACTATCTTTATATATAGGAGATGTTAAACCAAATAGGGACAGATTTCACCAATAATCCCAAATATAGTTTTTCTTTAATTTCACTCCCATCATTTTTTTTTCTATTTTTGGTTTGTCAACGCCATACCTTTCTTTACAATTGTTTAATTCATTGGTGTTTTAAAGTATTGTATATAAATATGTCTCTCTTTCTTTGTGTTGGAATTAAACCACCGACTTATCCAAGAATATTTGACCAACGCGACATTGTAGATTTCCTTTTTAGCTTAATCGTCAAGGATAACTAGTTGTTTATAACAAAAGTGAAATATGTGAGTTGAAGACCGAAGAGAATTGCATCCGTTAATTAGGGCTAGCTAACTTAATCTAACCGACGCAAAAAAAAAAGTTGAAAAGATTTTGTAAAAAAGGGACTCTTGCATCGAAGCTACCTTTCACCTAAACGTTTATACAGAAATATATATATATATATATATAAAAGTGAAAGATTATCATTCAGTTCGTGACTATCCTAGTTTGTCGTAAGACGCGTAACCAGGGGCGGTCCAGTAAGGTTGGAGGGGGGTCAGCTGACCTCATTAAAAAAAAATTTGGTATGTTTTTAGATATAAATAACAAAATGACCCCTCTTAAATCCTTTTAAATTTAAAACTTTATTTTTGACCCTTATAAATTTTGCATCTTGACCATATTAAAATAAAATTTTCCTTTTGATCCTCCAAATATTAGCATTTTTATTCTATAGGAAGAAAAAAAAATTATTTTTAACACCTAAAATTTTACATTTTTTACCCTATTAAAAAAAAAGTTTCTCCTAACCCCTCTAAACTTTGACTCTGGCTCCGCCACTGCGCGTAACTATTACTAAACCACAACAATTAATGAAAAGTTTCCAGTTTGGGTCACATAGGAAGGATATACAGTTTTTTTGGTCACATTTATAAGAAATTGAATTTTTAAATCCGTTAAAGTTAACTCATATGTCTGGTTCAATATTTTAATAGGAGCCATAATAGGGTTTTGACAAATAGCAACATTCTTGTAACTGAATTTCAGAGACGATGAAGAACAAGAGAGAGACGTTGAGCTGGAGAGAGAGATTGAAAAATATCTTTGTATTCTCATTAATTGATTCAATGTACAATCCCATATATTATATACAACATCTAAGACTATGGTTTAAGTTAATATTGATTTAACTATACTCTAAACCATATAAACCGGCATATAAGCCATATAACCCAAGTATCAAATATACTCATACTCCTGATACACCCCCGCAAACCTTAGAATCCGGAACAAGTGAAGGATTGTATAGGTTTGATAAAGACATCCGTGTGAGCAAAGAGTAGAAAGGCTTCGGATGTAGAGGCTTCGTCAAGATGTCTGCCAATTGATTCTCACTAGATACATGTAATGCTTTGAGGTTTCCAAACTTGATTTGATCCCTGGTAACATGACAATCAATGTCAATGTGCTTGGTTTTCTCGTGAAACACTGGATTCGTAGCTATATAGATCGCCGACTTGTTATCACAGAAGAGCTTGGCAGTTGTTGAAACCGGTGCATGAAAGTCTCGCAAAAGCTTTTGTATCCATATGATTTCACAAGTAGAATCAGCTAAGCTCTTGTATTCCGCTTCAGTACTACTCCGGCTAGCCACCTTTTGTTTCTTCGACTTCCAAGAAATCAGTGAAGTGCCAACATAAACACACAAACCAGAGACAGAACGTCGAGAATCCAAACATGTTCCCCAGTCAGCATCAGCAAAGGCATTGATACAAGTATCATTATTAGCGGAGTAAAACAAACCTTGCCCCGGACTACCTTTAAGATATTTAAGAACACGGAGAGCAGCCTGCATATGCACATCAGTAGGGAACTGCAGAAATTGACTCAAGGTATGTACCGCATAGGTAATGTCTGGTCGAGTAATTTTCAGATAGAGAAGGCGACCAATTAACTCTCGATAAGGCTTTGCAGACTCCATTGGTGTGCCTGTATCCTTGGTTAGAGCAACATACGAATCCATCGGAACAACAGCAGGTTTGCAAGCCAATAGACCAGTGTCCTCCAACAGATCTAAAGTGTATTTTCGCTGACAAACCGAAATGCCCTTAGACGTCCTGGCAATCTCCAAGCCAAGGAAGAAACGTAGCGGACCTAAATCTTTGATCTTGAAAGAAGAATGTAACACCTTCTTCAGATCATTCAGGTCTCCATCATTATTGCTAGCAATTGCAATATCATCAACATATACGAGTACATCAATAAAGCTAGTCTCTGTATATTTCACAAACAAAGTCGTATCTGATGGAGAATGTAGAAAACCAGCATTTACCAGAACAGAGGTGATAAGCTTGTTCCACTGTCTAGAGGCCTGCTTTAGGCCATAGATAGACTTATGTAATCTACAAACAGGATTAGGAGGAAGAGTCGCCATGTTACCTGGCGTGTATCCTTGAGGGAGACTCATGTATATCTCCTCATCGAGCTCACTGTGCAAGAAGGCATTGGAGACATCCATCTGTGTCAATGTCCAACCTCCCTTAGCAGCCAACTCCAACAGCAATTTGACACTAGTCAATTTAGCAACCGGGGAAAAAGTTTCATCATAATCCACTCCTTCTTGTTGAGTATACCCCTTTGCGACCAATCTGGCCTTGTATCGTTCAACTGAACCATCAGAGTGATACTTAATAGTAAACACCCATTTACAACCAACAACATTCTTTCCAACTGGCAAAGAAACAACTGTCCAAGTCTTGTTAAGCACCATAGCAAACAGTTCATCATTACAAGCTCCTTTCCACTTATCAGAGGCCATGGCTTGTTTAAAATTCTTTGGTTCAGTCTCTACCGAGTAAGATAAGATATAAGAACAGTAATGGTGATTGAAACAATCATATGAAAGTACAAAAGATAGAGGATATGGAGTAGTATGATTAGGTGGTAGTGGTGTAGAAATTGATACTAATGCACAGTGGTAATCAGATAAGTAACTAGGTGCTTTAGTCAGTCGTTTAGTACGACCAGAAGGTAAGGAAACATTAACAGTTCTAGAAGTCAACGATTGATCTACCCTAGGTGTCAATGTCAACTGTGCATGGTGCGAATTGGTAGATGATGATATTGCAGACGTAGATGCATGATTAGATGCAGACGTAGTAGCATGATTAGATGCAGAGTAAGGATTCAGTAATGCATCATCTGGGCAACCAACAACAGTAGGTAAAGCAGGTAAAATAGTATGCGAGAAAAAATCAGGTTGAAAATGTTCTTTGTTTAGAAAAGGAAAAATTGTTTCATGAAAAATCACATTCCGAGTAATAGAAATCTTATTTGTTGTTAAATCTAATACTTTGTAACCTTTATATCCTAAAGGATAGCCTAAGAAAACACTAGATTGAGCTCTAGGTGAGAACTTATCCCTATCAACCGACAAAGTACTAGCATAACAGAGACAGCCAAATGTCTTAAGAGTTGTATAATTGGGTTTCTTATGCATTAATTTCTCATATGGTGACATATTATTCAATAACACTGAAGGTATCCTATTGATCAAAAATGCAGCAGTCAAAACACAATCACTCCAATAAACAATTAGTATATGAGATTGAAAGAATAAAGCTCTAGCCACATTTAGTAAATGTTGATGTTTCCGTTCTACAACCGAGTTCTGTTGGGGAGTATATGCGCATGAGAAGTAATGAATTATGCCTTGTTCTTGAACTATGGAAGCAAAACCTAATTCAGGGGCATTATCACTCCTAATTGCTTTAACTTTTGAATTATATTGATTAGTGATTAAAGAAAGAAACATTGGAAAAATCTTAGAAACGTCACTTTTATTTCTTAGCATATAGATCCAAGTAACCCTAGTACAATCATCAACTATAGTAAGAAAGTATTTATATCCCTCTACAGACTTAACAGGAAACGGTCCCCAAATATCCAGATGAATCAAGTCAAAAGGCGCAGAAGACATGTTATTATTGAAAGGGAAAGACAGACGCTTTTGTTTAGCTAATGGACATATATGACAATGATCATGACTACGAATAACAGACTTACACAATGAAAGTGTATCAGACATACTTTGTAACTTGGCAACTGAGGGATGTCATAGGCGTTGATGCCAAAGGCTATCATCAGTAGACAAGGATCCACAGAAGTTGACGCAACCAGGAGACTCAGCAGGTGCAGATTGAGATTGAGAGTGATCATTGAGGATGTATAGATTGCGGAAAAGTCTACCACTCCCAATCATCCATCCCTGAGAAGACTCCTGTATGAAACATGCAGTAGGATAAAAGTGAGCAGAGCATTGACTATCATGCAAAAGACTACTAACACTTATCAGATTAAATTTGAAAGTAGAAACAAATAGGACATTGTACAAAACTAATTCATCAGACAATCGAATCGTTCCTATATGCGTAATCTCCAGTTTAGTACCATTACGCAAAGCTACCATGATTCCTGAGACTACAAATATTTCCGTAAACTTTGATATATCACAACAAACATGACTTGTAGCACCACTGTCTATTATCCAAGAACCACTGGGCAATGCACTTTGTAATGAAGAGAGACAATGATGTTGATATGTGAAAACGTTATTTTCATAACGAAGATTAGTAGATATAATAGAGACTTTACCAGAAGAAGACTGAACAGCCATAACACCATGTTCAGAGACAGTAGCCTGATTCTGATTAACCGAAGACTCTGGAACAGAACCTTGAGCACGAGAAGTTAACTGACCAATCAGAGTTTGAGCTTGTTCCTGAGTTAGCTTACTGACATCGAGATTCACAGCATTGATAGCTGGAGATGGATAGTATGGCATAGAAGTGCTCATAGGTGATTGCGAAGTAGTAACCTCAGGAAGCTCAGTAAACAAATTCGCAACAGTCCGTTGTTGTATGCCAAAATTCGCATTTGGATTAGACTGTGGAAACTGTGGCCTTGTGTTAGACGCAGCTGGACCCTTAGAAGGATAAAAACCCTTATTGCCAGATTGTCTTGTGTTCATCGAGCCTGATGACTTAAAACCAGGAGGGAATCCATGCATCTTAGAACATGTTTGAACTGTATGGCCAAGCTTTCCACAATGAGTACACATCGGTCTATTTCCCCTCGGTCGATATGTATTATAAGCACCAGCATATTCTAGCTGTTCCTGCATACCTTCAAAAGAACTTGAAGCTTGAAAAGCAACACTATCAGTTCGAACAGTAGGCTTCACAACACGTTGCCTTTCATCCTGCGCAACAATGTTAAACGCTTCTTCAATATTAGGAATAGGTTTCAGCATAAGGATGTGTCTTCTAGTCAGCTCATAAGAGTCATTGAGTCCCATCAGAAATTTGGTGACTCTACCACGTTGTTGTAACTTCTCCCATAACACTGCAGCATTACATTCACATCGCCCACACGTGCATACAGGAAGCTCAATATAATTCGTGTACTCCTCCCACAACGTGACAAGCTCTGTGTAATACTCACTCACATCTATAGCACCTTGCTGAATAGTACCTAGCCTCTGCTCTATTTCATACACACGCGGTGCATCATCTTGCTTGAAGCGTGATATCAGATTCTTCCAAATCTTTTCAGCAGTAGACATATACAATAAACTCATTCCTATTTTCTTTGAAACAGATCCAATCAACCATGTGATGACCATATCGTTACACCTAGACCAAGCATCAGAATCCGGATGATCTATAGGTGGTTTAGAAATCGTATCGTCAATGAATCCTAACTTGTTTCGCACATTCAAGGCCATCCTCACAGATCTCTTCCAAGAATGAAACTCAGCACCCGTATCAAGTCGATCTGTGACTATCTGTAAGCCTGCATGATCCGTGCTCAACAAAGAATAAGGACTCGCATACAAATCTGTACGATTCTGAGTAACTGGAGCCAAAGAACTCGAACGATTCGGAGAACGATTTGAAGCCATCGAAGCTCAAAAAACGTAGAAATTGGAAAATCCCAAACAAGAACCAGTGAATACGATCAAGGATAAATCGAGAATTGAAGGAAAAACGAAAATCATAACTCGCTCGCGAACACGAATTGAAGAATCGCGAAGACGATGAATGAAAGAAAATTTGAAAGATCCAAAAGAAAAGAGAAGAGATGAATGAGAATAAGCTCAATCGAAGACGCACTCATGTTAGCTTGAATCGTGAAGGCTCTGATACCATAACAAGATTCTTGTAACTGAATCTCAGAGACGATGAAGAACAAGAGAGAGAGACGTTGAGCTGGAGAGAGAGATTGAAAAATATCTTTGTATTCTCATTAATTGATTCAATGTACAATCCCGTATATTATATACAACATCTAAGACTATGGTTTAAGTTAATAATGACTTAACTATACTCTAAACCATATAAACCGGCATATAAGCCATATAACCCAAGTATCAAATATACTCATACTCCTGATAACAAACAAAATTAGTAATTTAGCTATAACCATGGTTGTCACATTACACCACTACAAAATGAAAAAGCTTTATAAATGAGAGGAGCCAAAAGAAATCAAAAGGGTCAATGCTGGCCATTACCATTACAACCTCACACCGACCACATTCGTCCCCTTCATTACGATGTATCTCTAAAGGCTAAAGCTAGAAATATGGGTAAAAGTCATGTACCGTCCCTTTTTGTGTTATTCCTATTACAAAATCCTCGTTATTATGCATTGTGCTTCCGGTATGACATGAAATTTTATATTCGAGACGTGTTTCTTAAATAAAATAGAATATATATATAAAGTAAGCCAAAACGATATGAAAACCAAGAGTGTGTGTAGATCTCAGCCAAGATTCACTCTCATTACCAAAAATAATGGAATGGGAATGGAACAAATTCTTTTTGAAATTTTATGAAATATTTTAGAAGGTCTCTTATCAAATAATTTTATTATTATCTGTGAATTTTGAGTTTCCTATAGATTTTCTTTTTGCTTTTCCCATATATATTTTTGCTTCTATATGAGTTTGAAAACACTTGAAATATGGATTTTGATTGGCCTTAATTCTCGTTCGTAGCTAGTTTATTCTCGTCTTAATAAAAATTGTATAAAATATGTTTTTTTTTCAAATGGCATGAATCTCGTTTCCGTTTCTTGCATTATCCATCTCATATAGTATAAAGTTTTTCAAACTTTTAACATTATAATAAATAAAATTAACTAGTCCACCAATTTTTTAAAAAGGTTTATTATTATATAAAGTTTCTTCCTTCCCCGGTTGATCGAGTTGTTGGGACTGTGCACGATACAAAGGCTTTTATTCACTCAAGTGGGAGAAAAAAATGAAAGTTAAGTGCAGAGTTTTTTTGTTAAAGAAGTTAAGTGCAGAGTTGTTTCTAGAAAATCCAAATGTTAAGAATCAATATATAATCAATCGTCCAAAAAAAAACAATTAGAAGTAAATTAAGTTCAGATTGAATTCGACCCCGCAAATTAATGATTCATTTATGTTTTAAGAAATTTGTGTAGAGTATATTTAGACTTTGATTGGTATTTTTATTTTCTTAAAAAATATTTGTGTATTTATATTATTTACCTCAAGAGTTTTAAAAACGAAACTGATATTGTTTAAAAAATTATTGAATTTTTTTTTGTTTGTTATGTTTCTTCAATAATGTTTCCGATCATTTTTTCTCTTCTATTTTTTCTCTTCTATTTTTTCTAACAGCTTTTTCTACAACCGCTAAACAAAATTAACCAACTAATTTAAACAATGTTGCTAATCGAATCCTTAGTAGTGTATAGGTTTACAATTAAGTTCTATATATCTATCAATGGGAGAAGGATTCTCCCTTCAACTTCTTTTTTTTGGTCGTTTTTGGTAAAAGGTTAAATCTCCCTTTAACGTATGTGGATTAGTTGTTACTTTAAAAACGCATAACCGTACCAAATAGCAAATACATATTCACACTCCATCTTGCAAAATTTAATTCATCCAAAATATATTTTGTTATTTCACCGTCTATAAACTGTTCAAAAATACGTAACGTGTTAGCAATAGTGATTAAGATGGTGGAGAAAGAATGAAAGATCGAAGCCAAATGTTTATCATATAGTTAAAACACCAATTGTGACTGTTATATAGTTGACCTTGACCACCAATCATGAATTATATTTGCATATATAATACACAAACGCAAGTGCTCAATATCAACTTCATTTATTTATTTTTTCTTGTAATTTTTTTGTTTTTAATAGTTGGAAGGACAAGCGTACGTTACACACACAAACTGATCTGTAATAATACAGTAGGGTGAGAGTGGAGTGGTAGGGCAAAAGATGGGAGAAAATGCATAATGATGAAGAAAAAAGTCAACGTAGTTTCTTCTTGAGAAGAAGTATTCTTCACTTAAACACTAAACAAAACCGACCATCTTCTGCTCTTTTTTTTGTTACCACTCGATATGTCTTTCCTGTTATGATATGTGTATTAGTGTATATAAATATATATCCCACACGGCCACACATGAATAGAAGCATAAATTAAGTGTGTGACTCAATGAGACTAAAATGTATATATATAATGGATGTGTTACTGACTAAAACTGTTTACGGTTAAGATTTAACCGATACATTTTTTTCCAAGCTTCCTTCACTCTTCTTCTTCTCGATCCATTAAGTCTATTTTATAAACAAAAAGAAAATTCAATATATCTTGCGTCATTTAGATAAATTAACCCTAATCACGGAGTGCAAGATTCTGGAGTCTTCACCTTAATGTTCTCTTTCTTGTATACACAGACCTAATTAATTATCCTAGAAAAGTAACCTAGAAAGGAGATCAACAAAGCTGTGTTAATCAAATTAAGGCTATGTGACTAGTTTGTTAAATTTTTCGAGACCTACAGTATACATTATATTATGTTAAATTTCATGGATTTATAATTCATATTCAATTCGAAATAATATCTCTTATGAATGACTTTAAAGTCTTCTTGGCTTTCATATTTTGGGATTTTAACAAAATTTGTTACAAAACAGAGAAGAAGAGAGGCATGGAGCCAGGTGATGAAAGTCAAAGAAGAAGTTTTGATATACGACACCTATACAAATAAATAAGTAGAAGATATTCCTCCGGGATGACAACTGGCATCAAAGAAGAAAATTAAGGATTAACTAGGTAAATAACCCGCACATAGTGCGGATAAATCGATTCAAATAAAATTATTATGAGTAAAATTATTATTTGAGATCTAAGATTCTTTTGTATAATACAAAATATGTAACTAATTTTTTTTATTATTATTCAAATTTTTGACTATTTAGTGTAAAAATACATTTCACCCGTGAAATATTTGAATGTAGAAAAGAATTTTAATGTGGTGTAAAATTTTGAATGGATTTTATTTTGGTAAAATATGAATAATTATCAATAAAAAAATTGTTGTTTTTTAACGAATAATAATATAGATTCAAATTAAATTTTGATTTAAATCTATAGTGGCATAGATGTAATTAGTATAATTAATGAGGGTTATTTGCTAAAATATGCTTCGAGATCTTTGGCGACGACACATAAGCATTTTTTTAAGAATGCTTTTCTTTTAATATATAGGGATTATTGGTTGTATTTGGTCGAACACGATCATACACATTGAATTTGGTCGCATACGCCTAAGAGCATTTTAGATGTTGACAATTGTGAATTGTTAGTAGTAGGTCATACCAACAAAAGCACGCAAAAGTACATACCAAGAAAAATAAATATATATAAACGGTTTTGATATTGAGAAGCAAAAAAGAAAGGCTCTCAAGGGGAGGCCATGGAGTTGATAGTGTTGTATTCTATTGCAAATTTAGTGAACTTTGGGGGTACAGTTGTATCCAACTTATAAGTTGTATCCAACTTATAAGTTGTATCCATTATATTGTTTGTACATACATCAATGAATAATGTCACACACGTCTCTTCATTATTCATTTTCATTTCATATTCCCTTTTGTGATGCTTGCTTATATTGGACTTATTGATTTGACTATTGTAAGTATAGTGTAAAAGTAGCTTTCGTTTTCTAGCCTTTTTTGTTTTTTTTTTTGTTTTTTTTGGCCTTGGCTTTCGTTTTCTAGCCATTTTTACAATTTATATAGAAAGGAAGTGGGGACCGGTCTAGATGAAAAAGATTCATGTTTGGTTTTGAGTACTAGACTAAAAAAACTGTTTGTCCCCGGTTGCATTTAACTTCTGTTAGGTCAGCCGTTTGAATTTGATTGGTTTTGGACGAGCTGTTTTCTAGAAAGTGTCGATTATGTTCGTTCCACATCCAAAGTTAGAAAGTAGTGGAAACTTGAACAACTAACTTAGTATGTTGTCGATCATTTGTTATGCGTATACATAAAAGTTAAAAACCAGATAAATACAATAAATCCCGTATCAATACACTGAGACACATGGAAATTAGGGGTCAGATATGATGCGGTCGATAGAGCCATCACTTTATGCAAACCAAATCCAACTAATATATATAAACGCCAAGAGCTGTATCATATTCATTGTCTTTCAAGAATACAAGTTTCAGTCTTATTAAAACTTGCATGTATCTAAGAACCTATTTTACACCAACAAGGAATGCTGGATCGGGCCTCTTAGTCTTACATATCATAACATGCATGATATATGTATTTGGACCCAAACTCTAACCTTATTTATCCTTCTCTAATTGTGGACATGTTAGATACCTACCTTATGATATTTCTTTTCGATTCAAATATTCACAATCCGTTTTTCATAATATGTTTTTAATAACATGTTATGGTTTAACACATGTGATCTTATAAACATAACAAAAGAAATATAAATAGTAGCATCACTTGGTATAATCATTTTTTTCCGGAAAAGAAGATCTGATCTACTTATTGTCATGGGAGGAAAGTTATGGTCGGGATGGGGAATTTGTAATGCCTCCAACTATATCCTGATTTGACTTTCAAGACGGATGAAAAGATCCCACAAACCTTGATCAATGAGTAAAATATTATTGTAGTCTCACGTATGTCACTTTGTATGCCCCCACATTACTAAAGTAATCTGTGCTTAACCTAATAATATATCGCATTGATAGGCCAAATGATGATAACATTGATAAAAATGAAAATTTTAACCGAATTTTTAATCTATTAGTTTAGATTATTGTGTTATAGTTTTATCAACATATAGTAGAGTATGTAGAATTTTTTTTAAAAAAAAAAAACATAATTTAATACTCCAATTCGAAAATTCTGTGATTTTCTGAATTTTCGCCATTTTTAAAGTTGTTTTAAATGTTGGTAAAACTGAATACCTTCGAACTTAATTAAAACTTGCATGCATGTCATACATACACATTAATTATCTTCAATCCATCAGTATCGGGTCGACTATACATATGTACGTTAGATTGGTAATTACTTAAATCAAAATTTGTGATAATCCATAGAAAAGTGTCTTCAAAATTAAATTATGATGATACTATAAACTTGGTTAGTTCTTTTGATGTGAAGTTTCTACTATTACTGACGAAAAGGTTAAACTAACACTGATGGGAAGGGAAGATTCGTCAAAGATTGTCATCATAATTAAATCGCAACTTCATATATCAACCGTAAATGTCAAGAAAACATATTGTAGTAAATAATAGTTTATGCCCCGGAGCCACAGGCCAAAGTTGAAATTTGCTTGTAATGATGATGATGGTGCATTTTAAACATATTGGACAGTGGGTCCGTTACTTCCCACTAACACACTAATAAGTTTAGTAAGCTTAATTATTTGATACATCCGATCAAACCAAGTTTTAGAAATTAGAAGGTTATGAATAATGCAAAATTACCAACAAAAATAATTAAATAGTATTTTCTAATTATAAATTAACTTCTCTTTATGAGAGTTCTATTCATTAGAAACATTTACACTTTTCAATATTGAAGTCTAATTTCCAATTTAAAACTGATGTAGAGTTTTTATTTTATTTTATTGTATAATATTTTTATAGTTTCTTTCTCATGATTTTTTTTAAGAATGAACGAGACATTATAAGTACCTCCTCGCTCCCCACCTCGTTTATTTATCTTTGTGCCAACTCCTTCTAAAGCAGACCTTATATTTCCCTTTCGTTGACATAATTCAAGAAATTAACATAGAAAGAGCTATGGATGTTCGTGATCTATCTGAAGAAGCTAAAAGAGGACTACACATGTCCGAGGAATCATGGGACGATCTTTACGTTGATTCTCGAGGTCGACCATGCAGGCCAAGCAAGCATGGTGGTACAAGAGCTGCCCTCTTTGTTCTAGGTATCCTTCCCCTTCTATCGTCAACTTTAACTATGCACATCGACTAGCTAAACCAGCTTGTTGCATATGGCCGGGATGGTCCATGCTATATATAGGTTATATTGATTGGGCTATGTTTATATTTATCTATCATCTATGTTACGTTTAGGTCTCCAAGCTTTTGAGATGATGGCTATCGCAGCTGTTGGAAACAACTTGATCACATACGTGTTCAATGAAATGCATTTCCCTTTGTCCAAATCCGCAAACCTCGTGACTAACTTCATAGGAACGGTGTTTCTTCTCTCGCTTCTTGGTGGCTTCCTCTCTGATTCCTACCTTGGAAGCTTTCGCACCATGCTCGTCTTTGGCATCATCGAAATTTTGTATGTACTCTAGCTAGCTCCCTTTTCACCTTTTCTCATTTCTATTTTAGATGCTCTTGAATATTCTACATCACTTTTCATCTCTAACTAGTAACCTTGATTTAAACGGGCTATTAAAAGTATTTATAGAAAAAGTCAAAAACTTTAACATAAAGTTGTAATGAAAGTGCATTATATGAACTAAACCTTTCTTGTTGAAACTTTCGGTTCTTTGGAAAAGC